>MU225241.1:64324-99194 GCA_018584345.1 Thuja plicata
ATATATATATATAAAGATATATATTATTTTGTTAATTTTCAAGTTTAAAGTTAATGAAATTAGTTAAAGATGATTTTTTATTTATGTTTTAAATATTTCGAGATATTATCATTGTTAATTTTAATTTTTGTATTTTTTAATTAATATAAAAGATGATTATTTATTTATTATTTTAGAAATTTCAAGACATTATTTTTGTTAGTTTTTGTTTAAATTAAAAGAGTTTTAATAATATTTTACTTGAAATATATTAAGTTTTCAATTTTAAAGCTAACTGAATAGGTTGTAAAAATATTTTATATTCTAATTTCTTTAAATTTAATATTTTTTATTGTATACAATAATTGATATATTAAATTTTGTGTTCACATTATCAATAAAGATTGATACACACTACCTACCCTCGTTGTTGATTCTGCCTACTTCTCCAAAATCATCCTCTAGCAGTGAAATTAGGTGTTTCATGTTCATATTCGCATCTGCAAAGGCTTCATCTTTGGATAGAAAATCTTCTACGTCATCAACAAGCAATTCATCAACACCATCTGTATTATTAACTTTTTGTGAATTATCATAACTACCTCTTATATCATCCTTCATTTTTATTCTTATCCAGTCAAAATGAAATTGTTGGTGATATTGAAAAATGAGTTTACAGTATATATTGTAAGGGCTTCCCACACACTTTTCCTCATCACAATTCACTCTTCATGTAGCATGGAATTTTAATGTAAGCATTATAATATAATGTATTTGTATATAACATTATTATTGTAAATAGTTGAAGGGCTCATCATTTCATTGAACACTTCTTATCATTTGATAAGTAGGAGATATTTTCCATAGCAAGTCAAATTATGATATTGCTATCAGGATTCAACTATGTAATTTTTTTAGTCAAACTCATTGACCCATGTTTCATGAGTAGTGGTTCACAACAACCCATCTCTCATCGAAATGAATGGAACACTTGGCACCAATTGCATCTACGTGATGCTCACAGAGGTGAAGCACCGAGACTTCCCAGAAGGTCGCCCATCCTAGTACTACTCCATCTCTAACATGTTTAACTATGAAGTCTCCTCCATGGCTAAGTCCACTCTACTTGCAACCTCATTTGTAAAACCTTCAGCAAGTGTTGTGCCTTGTAAACCATTCATTAGAAAGTACCTTGAGCTCACCAAATGATAAGTATGAGATATTTTCCACAACAAGTCAAATTATGATATTGCTATTGGGATTTAACTGTGTAGTTTTTTTAGTCAAACTCATTGACCCATATTCTATGAGTATTGGTTCACAAGAACGTATCTCTCATGAGAATGAATGGAACATTTAGAACTCATTGCATCTAGGTGATGCTCAAGGGGCAATCTAATGAATGGTTCATAAGGCACATTACTTGTGGAAGGGTTTGCAAATGGGGTTTCAAGTAGAGTGGGCTTAACCAAGGAGGAAACTTCGTAGTTAAGTGTGATTGAGCTAGAGTAGTACTGGGAGGGGTGAAATTCTAGGAGGTCCCTATTCATGGGGCTTTCTAATGAATGGTTCATAAGGCACAACACCTGCTAAAGGTTTTGCAAATGGGGTTGTGCCTCATTGAATTTGACTCGAAAAACTACACAGTTGAATCCTAACAGCAATATCATAATTTGACTTGTTATAAAAAAATAGATCTCCTACTTATAATTGATGAGTTCAAGGGGATTTCTAATGAATGGTTCATAAAGCACAACGCTCGATAAAAGATTTTTGCAAATAGAGTTGCAAGGAGAGTGGGCTTGACCATGGAGGAAACTCCATAGTTATGCGCGCTCGAGCTAGAGTAGTATTGGGATGGGTGACCTCCCAAGAAGTCCCAACGCTTCACATCTATAAGCATAACATAGATGTAACGAGTGCTAAGTGTTCTATTCATTCTCATGAGAGGTGGGTTCTTGTGAACCACTACTCATGAAACATGGGCAATGAGTTTGACTCAAAAAACTACACAGTTGAATATTGATAATAATATCATTACTAAACAAAATTTTGTGAATGAGGGCATTTTATGAGGAAAAACATGTGTGTGAGGAAAATTATTTTCATGCTCTAGATATTTCCAGCATTTTTTGTTGGTTTGTGGTGACTGATCAGGCAAGTATTGTGCACTTTTCTGCAATTCATGGTTAACTCGTCAAGCATTTTTGGGGTTGACTCGTCAAGCATTTCCCTAGGTTGACCCGTTGAACCATGTTAAATTTGTGTCTTCTTATTCTAATTATGTGTTCTCTATTCCTTTGCATTATTGGTTATATTTGCATGTAACTATTAGATTTTTGTCTTCTAATTGTAACAAGTGGTATCAGATCGGGTTGTTTTCAATTATCCTATTCAGGAAGGTCTCTTAGTTGAGTGAGAGTCTCATAGTTGAGTGGGAATAATGGAAGATGATGGTAAGTTGAAGGTTGAGGAGTTCAGTGGGTAGAACTTTTAGTTCTGGAAAATGAAGATGGTGTACTATCTATATTAGAAGTATTTATGGCAGCCATTGGGATGAATAAGCAAGAAAATTGCAACTATGTCTCAGGAGGACTGGGATATTTTGGATAGAAATGCACTTGGCAATATTTGTTTGTACATGGCACAATCAGTGGCATTTAATATTACAAAAGCGAAGATAACTGAAGAGTTGATGGAAACCCTAGCAAGTTATATGAAAATCCTTATGCTTTGAATGAGGTATTTCTTATGAAGCGTTTATTTAATATGAAAGTGGTAGAAGGTGGGTCAATTATTGATCATTTAAATGAGTTTAATAGATTTACAAGTTAATTATCTTCTGTTACTGTCAATTTTGATGAAGAAACTAGGGCTCTTTTAATTGTATTTTATTTGCCTTAAAGTTGGAATGGTTGTTAGTAACTCTATTTATGGTTCAAATACCCTAAAATTTGATGATGATGTTGGTGTTATTCTGAGTGAGGAAATTTGTAGCAAAATCTTGGGTGGATCCACATCGGCTAGTGTTTTGAATGCAGAAAGTAGAGGCAGATAAAAGAAGAGAGGTAACAATTATGGAAGTCATGGGAAATCACGAGGAAAATCAAAGGGCAAGAGGTATCAATCCAGATGACCAAATGATTACTGGTACTATGGGAAACCAAGTCATAGAAAGAAAGTGATGAACTATAACTAATTGAATGTTTGAAGATGATAAGTTGATGATCACCGAGCTGCAAAAGTGAATGCAAGACATTAAATCAGTTAATGTATTGTATTATCATTGACGTCAACTTGATATGGTTTGATTGTTCATACAGATATTGTCATAACCTTGAAGATATGAAGAGACAAAGTTTATGTGGTTGGTAAAACATAAAAGGTCTGTATACACCAAATGACAATGAACACTGAGCAGTTCACATGTATACCGAGCACAACAGTAACCGAGCAAGTGTTACCGGGCAAGAGCTAATGACCAAGCATAACTGGAGTTAATGACTGAGCATAACTGAAGTTGATGACTGAGCATAACTGGAGTTAAAGAATGATAAAATTGCTTAGCTGGCAGAGCTACAATTTAGGGATTGAATGTTTTATTATCAACGATCAGTCAAGCTAAAGAAGGGAAGGAGATTAAAAGTGTGTTATATTCACAACTATCAAGGAGAGATTTACAGAATAAAACTAAAGGAGAGCTTTACGGGATAAAACAAATCATGGCGAGTTTTACAAATCAAGGAGAGATCTATGACAAAAACAAGGAGATTGAGCAGCTAATCATGTCTATATAAAGAGACAAGGAATTCATTATCAAAGAGAGGAATGTTGAGTATATTTTGTGTGAAGATAGAACTCTTCATGCAGATATGATCATACAGGTTGAAGAACAGAGCCAAGGAATTCTGCAGACACCGAGCAACAGAGGACAGAGCATTCACCGAGAAGAATAAAGAAAGAAAGCAAAGGAACTGAAGTATATATTGATCAGAGAGGTATTATTGGACTAACAATAGATCTGAATAATTGCAAATCAAATTTTTATTTTGAACAGATCATTTATTGTATCAGTTTAACCATTGACTCAGAAAATCTCTTAACCGGGTGAGATTTAACAGTCCTTATTATATTGAGATACTCAAGAGTATCAAAAGGTTTTCTTATTGATAGCATAGTGAGTGCTAGTTTAAAAGGCAAATTGTTGGTTTTAAATCCTCTAACAAGGTCGCGCTTAACAGTGTGTATTTTAACCTTTAACAGGGTTGGCTATTCACCGAACTCACTTTAGAAGAGTGAAAATATTTGGGGTTACCGGTCCCAGGTGGTTTTTCCCATATTGGGTTTCCACGTCAAAATCTATGTGTCAAATGTGTATATGTTTTATTGCATTGATATTTTGTTTTACACATTATTGAAACTGGATTGGTCGGTTAACACTAAGTTTATTTGTTGCTACTCGGTAAAGTCCAGAAAAGATAAACAGTATATCTTACCGAGCAATTTATATTTGTTAAGATTATTTATGGCATACATCTTGATGAAATTGGGACTATGAGATAAATAAAGGTATTATATTTGAGAGATAAGTTTTTGGTTGGATCTTTTGGAATAATTGTTAAGGTCATTGATTTGCACCCCCCCCTCTTAGTTATTCTAACAATTGGTATTAGAGCTTTGGTGCTTGGAAGAAAAGTTTAAAGGGACTTAAGCTAAAGATCACAAGATGAGTAAAATGGATGTGCCTAAGTTGAACAAGGATAACTTTGCATCATGGAAAAACAGGATAAGACTTCATCTATCTGGTATTGGAAATGATGTTACACAACACTTGGATACTGAATATGTTGCACCTACTAGACCTCTGACTGTTGATCAATTGAGAGAGAAACATGAACACAATTCTATGATGATAGAACTTGCTTCTTCACTTACCGACGTTAAATTTGAAGATGTGAAATCATGCACCTCTGCAAAGCAAATATGAGACAAACTCAAGCTAGTACATGGAGGAGATGCCAATATGCTGAGAGATAAATCTAAAAGCCTAAGAGGAATGTTTGATGACTTGAGAATGAAAGGAGATAAAATCACTTAGTACAGTGATAGAATCAAAGAATTTGTTAATGCTATCCGTGGAGTAGGAGTACTTGGTGAAGAAACAATTGTAAGTAAAATTCTGAGAACCTTACTGCTTGTTTATGCTATTAGAGTATCTATAATTAAAGAAATGAGAGTAGTAGCTAGTAACAATGTTACTCTTGATAGTTTGATTGGTAGACTTATTTCATTTGAAATGAACAACTATGACAACAATGTCTTACCTAATATTGAGTCTGCATTCAAGTCTTCTCTGAAAATAAGCAAAACTGGTAACAAATACACTATGAAAAATGATAGTGACAATGATAGTGATGAGAAAGAACTTGATGAACTTGAAGCACTAATGGCTAGGAGATTACATAGAGGTAAAGGAAGATATAAAGGTAAATTACCATCGGTTTGTTTTAATTGCAAAGAAATTGAGCATTTTGTTGCTAGATGCCCTAACAAGAGAAAGGATGAAAGAGACAATGACAGATCTTATGAAAACAAGTATGACAAAATTGATGACCGAGACTATAGATGAAACCAACACTCTGACAGAAGAGATAACTGAGATTACAAGGACAAAGGCAAGAATACTTGTTACCTAGTTGAGAACAAAGATAAAAATTCTAATACTGATTCTGATGAAGATATTGAGGTAGTATTTGTTGCTATGAATGATGTTTTAGACAAAGAAGAAAGGTATGTTGAAATAACACTCATATCTAAAGTTAGCAAAAATGATGTCTAGATTATTGGTAGTGGTTGTACTCATCACATGACTGGAGATAAAGAAAAGTTTGAAACTTTTGAATATTATAATGGTGGATCAGTTAGGATGGGTAATGACTCACCTTGCCCAGTTGAAGGAAAAGGTAAAATCATGTTGAATAATCTAATCAGATGTGAAAATGCATATTGGGTGAAAGGACATAACTATAATCTATTGAGTGTTTCATAGCTGAACAACACAGGACACTGAGTTGCATTTGAGAACAAAAAGGCAATGATCTATAATGGAACAGGAAATTTGATCGGTACTGGTGAACAAACAAAAGGTAATCTATTCTATCTTGATAATATTGAGACCACTTTTTTATTGGATAGAAATGAAGATGTTTGGTTGTGGCATAAAAGGTTATGGCGTGTGAATTTTGACAACATGGTTAAGTTAAGTAAGAAAATAAAAGTGAGAGGCTTACCGAGTATTTCAAAACCCGACCATGTTATGTGCTAGAATTTTCAAATCAGAAAAATGAAAAAGCCTAGTTTCAAGAGAAAAACCTACTCATCTAATGCTATTTTGGATTTATTCCATATTGACTTATGTGGACCAATGATAACAAAGAGCTATTATGGTGATAGATACTTTATTCTATTTGTTGATGACTATTCTAGGATGGTGACTGTCATGTTCTTAAACGAGAAATATGAAGCATTTAAGATGTTCAAATGGTATAAAGCTAAAGTTGAAAAACAAAGTGGAAAAGAACTGAAATGTTTAAGATCAGATAGAGGAGGAGAATTTATTTATGATGAATTCACTAACTTTTGTAATGAGAATGGGATTACAAGACAAGTTTTTGCACCGAGAACACCACAGCAAAATGGGATTGCTAAAAGGAGGAATAGATCAATTGTTCATTATGTCAAAAGATTGATGATTGAAAAAGGCATCACACAAACATTATGGAGAGAAGCTGTAAGTATTGTTTTCTATATACTGAACTGAGTTCAATTGAAGAAAGACACAAATAAGACACCTTATGAGCTATGGTATGGATACACACCAAATGTGAGTTACTTTAGAATTTTTGGAAGTCAATTTTATATACTAAAAGATGATAGAAATGGGAATCTTGACTCTAAAAGTGATGAAGGAATATTTCTAGGATATTCTACTAAAAGCAAAGCTTATAAATGTCTAAACAAATCTTCTAACAAAATCATTGAGAGTGCAAATGCTTAAGTGGATGAATTTGCTGAGAAAAATGATGAGGAAAGCAGAAAGGACCCTGAAGATTACAACAGATTTGTCTACATTGAAGAACCTGACACCTTGCCTGAGCGACATAACAATGCAACCGAGCAACAGGCTGCACACACCGAGAATCAAGAAAATGCTCACAATGTTGAACCGAGTGATAAAGATCAAAATGAAGAATAGAGATCTGAACTTGCACTTGCTAAATATGTCAGAAGACACCATCCACATGACCAGATCACTGGGGACAAAAGAACTGGAATGAGAACAAGAAGTAAGTCACTTAACAATAAATGTTTGATTTGTGATTTTGAGCCTAAATCTGTTAATGTTGCACTTGAGAATCAAGAATAGGTTAGTGCAATGAATGAAGAGATTGAAACAGAGTGAGAAGAATAAAATATGGACATTAGTACCTAGACCAAGTGACAAAAATGTCATTGGCACCAAATGGATTTTCAGAAACAAACTTAATGAGAATGGAGAAGTCACAAGGAACAAAGCAAGATTGGTATGCAAAGGGTATGCACAAGAAGAAGGTATTGACTATGGAGAAACCTTTGCACCCATTGCTAGATTAGAAGGAGTAAGAATTCTACTTGCTTATGTTTCTTTTAAAGGATTCAAAGTATACCAAATAGATGTTAAATTTGCATTTTTGAATGTAATGCTAAAAGAGGAGGTATCCATTGAACAACCTGAAGGGTTTGTTGGTCCCAACAAGAGGAACATGGTTTGTAAAATACACAAAGCCTTGTATGGATTGAAACAAGAACTAAGAGCATGGTATGAAAGACTTAACTCTTATCTCATTAGTATTGGATTTGTTAGAACAAGTGACAATAGTAATATGTATTTGAAAGGAGATACTGATGATAAGATTTTGATTGATGATATATTTGTAGATCATATTATATTTGGAGGTAATGATATGCTATGCAAGTCATTTGTTGATGAAATGAGCAAAGAATTTGAAATGTTAATGTTTGGAGAGATCTAATTTTTTCTTGGTCTACAGATTCTACAACGGGCTGAAGGCATCTACATCACACAATCAAAATACATCAAATAAGTTCTAAAGATATTCAAGATGGAGGACTGCAAACCAGTTGGAACACCTATAGAACCGGGATGAAAATTGACAAAGGAAGACAAGACAACCGAGGTAAACCAGACCTTATATAGATCTATGACTGGTAAACTAATGGATGTTGTACACACTAGACCTGATATAGCACATGCAGTTGGTATAGTTGCAAGATTCTTTGCTAACCCTAAGGAATCACACATGACTGTTGTTAAAATAATTTTGAGATATCTGAAGAATACTGAAGACTATGATTTGTGGTACAATAAAGAAGAAAAATTTGAGCTACAAGTTTATACTGATGTTGATTGGGTTGGAAACATAGATGGTAGAAAGAGCACTACAGGAGGAGCATTCTTTATGGGTGAAAGACTTGTCACATGGATAAGTAAAAAGCAAGGATGCATATCTAAATCAACTACAGAAGAAAAATATGTAGCTACTGCTACAAATTGCTCTAACATTGCATGCATTAAGTAATTGTTGAAATGTATGAATGAGGAAATTCTTGACCCAATAATTATCTATTGTGATAATACAAGTGCTATAAACATTTCAAAGAACCATGTGATGCATGCTAAGACAAAGCACATATCTATTAAGTATCATTACTTGAGGGAAAAAGTACAAGAGAAATAGGTAATACATGAATATGTATAATCCAAAGACCAACTAGTAGACATATTCACAAAACCATTGCCAAAAGATACATTTGAATACCTGAGGAATAGAGTAGGGGTTCATCTCTTGTCTACTGGTCACTAAGTTGACTTGGAGGTTGCATCAGCCTACACATTATTAGAAGATTACTCATATTGATGGAAGCTGAGATATGGACTACAATGACATATCAGTACGCTAAAGGTACTTATCTGAACCACACACCAGAGATATTGTTGGCTACTACAGAGTTGTATATTTTTTTGGCATTGTTGTCAAAGGGAGAGAAAGATTCAATGAAATATCCATCAGGGAGAAGAGATTCTACAACACAAAGGAAGAGAATTGGAGAGAGTTAACACTGCATATCTATCCAGAAAAGGGAGAAGAGATTCTACAAGAAAGCGAGAGACAGAATCAAAAGATGTAATTGCTACACCTATCCAATGAAGGGAATGAATAAAGGGAAAGCACACAACATAATCAAATATACAGGGGGAGATTTATGGTAAACATTTTTTTGTAGTGATTAAACATATTAAATCTGAGCTAGAAGAGCTTACCGAGATTTAGATATTTGAATTGGTTATAGAACAATAAGTTTGGTATGTTATGGCATGTTTTGTACTGCATATTTCATATTGTGTTGCCATCAATTCCAAAGGGAGAGATTGATGAACTATAACTAATTGAATGTTTGAAGATGATAAGTTGATGATCACCGAGCTGTAAAAGTGAATGCGAGACATTAAATTAGTTAATGTATTGTATTGTTATTGATGTCAACTTCATATGGTTTGATTGTTCATACACATATTGTCATAACCTTGAAGATCTGAAGAGATAACGTTTATTTGGTCGGTAAAACATAAAAGGTTTGTATACACTGAGTGACAGTGAACACCGAGCAGTTCACAGTGTATACCAAGCACAACAGTAACCGAGAAAGTGTTACCGAGCAAGAGTTAATGACCGAGAATAACTAGAGTTAATGATCGAGCATAATTGAAGTTGATGACCGAACATAACCGGAGTTAAAGAATGACAAAATTTCTTAGTTGGTAGAGCTAAAATTTAGGGATTGGCTAATTGATTATTTTATTATCAACGATCAGTTAAGATAAAGCAATGAAGGAGATTAAAAGCATGTTTTATTCATAGTTATCAAGGAGATATTTAAGGAATAAAACTAAAGGAGAGCTTTATAGAATAAAGCAAATCATGGCGAGTTTTACAGATCAAGGAGAGATCTACGACAAAAACAAGGAGATTGAGCATATAATCATGTCTATATAAAGAGACAAGGAATTCATTATCAAAGAGAGGAATGTTGGGTATATTTTGTGTGAAGATAGAACTCTCCATGTAGATCTGATCATACAGATTGAAGAACAGAGCCAAGGAATTCAGCAGACACCGAGAAACAAAGGATAGAGCATTCACCGAGCAGAATAAAGAAAGAAAGCAAAGGAACTGAAGTATATATTGATTAGAGAGGTATTATTGGACTAACAATAGATATGAATAATTTCAAATCAAAGTTGTATTTTGAACAGATCATTTACTATATCAGTTTAACAGTTGATTCAGAAAATCTCTTAACCGAGTGGGAATTAACAGTCCTTATTGTATTGAGATACTCAAGAGTATCAAAAGGTTTTCTTGTTGACATCATAGTGAGTGCTTGGTCAAAAGACAAACTATTGGTTTTAAATCCTCTAACAAGGTCGCACTTAACAGTGTGTATTGTAACCTTTAACAGGGTTGGCTCTTCACTGAGCTCACTTCAGAAGAGTGAAAATGTTTTGGGTTACCGGTCCCAAGTGGTTTTTCCCATATTGGGTTTCCATGTTAAAATCTATGAGTCAAATGTGTATATGTTTCATTGCATTGATATTTTGTTTTACACATTATTGAAACTGGATTGGTAGGTTAACAGTACATTTATTTGTTGCTACTTGGTAAATTCCAGAAAAGATAAACAGTATATCTTACCGAGCAGTTTATATTTGTTAAGATTATTTATGGCATACATCTTGATGAAAATAGGACTGTAAAATAATTGAAGGTATTATATTTGAGAGATAAGTTTTTGGTTTGATCTTTTGGAATAATTTTTAAGGCCATTGATTCACCCCCCCCCCCCTCCTCAGTTATTCTAACAGAAAGATTGTTGGTTCCAGAAGAATAAAGAAGGAGACAAACAAGAAGGCAATAAGGAGGAAAATGTGGTAAGTAATAAATCTGAAGAGGATTTGTTGCTTCTTTCCCTAAAAAATGTTGATGATTCATGGGTTCTAGATTTAGGGCCTCAATTCATGCTACACCTCATAGAAGTTGTTTTCTTGATTATCTCCAAGGGGATTTTGAGCTAGTCTATTTGGGAGATAATGAACCCTTTAAGATTGTTGGGAGGGGGAGAATTAAGATTAATTTTTATAATGGAAATCATTGGCTACTACAAGAGGTAAGGCACATTCCAAGGATGAGTAGGAATTTAATTTCAGCAAGGCAACTAGGTGACGAAGGTTGTACAATTGCTTTTAATGATAAAAATTGGAAGGTTTCAAAAGGTTCCTTAGTAGTAGAAAAAGGTGTGAAAGTAGGCACGTTATATCTTTGTATAGGTCATATTTTTCCTTCTACTATAATTATTACAGAGAAAATTCAATGTTCAGGAACAATTCCTGCAATTGAGCAGGTAAAACATGAAACAATCACTGTGGATTCTAAAACAATGCTATGGCACAATAGGCTTGGTCACATGAGTGAAAAAGGTATGAAATTACTTCATTCAAAGAAATTCTTACCATGTCTAAAATGTGTCAATATGGATTTCTGTGAAATTATGTGTATGGAAAACAAAAGAGAGATAGTTTTCTAATTGGTGGGAAGGAAAAGAAAGATGAGAAATTGGAGCTTGTGCATACAGATGTATGGGGAATAGCTCAAGTATCTTTCATTGGTGTCTCTTTTTATTATGTTACATTCATTTATGATGCAACTAGGAGAGTATGGATTTATTTCCTTAGGAAAAAACTAATGTATTTGAAACTTTTTAAAAATAGAAAAGCTTGGTTGAGAATGAGACTGGTAAAAGACTAAAATGTCTCATATCTGATAATGGTGGTGAGTATTACAGTAAATAATTTGAATATTATTGTTCCTCTAGTGATACTCGTAGGCAGAAAGCAGTTCTTAGGTCTCCACAAGAAAATGGAGTGGCTGAATGCATAAATAGGACAATAATAGAGTGTGCAACGACTATGAGGTTGCATGTTGGGTTGCCCTTAAACACGTGGGTAGAGGTTGTAAACATTTTTGTTTATTTAATTAATAGAGGTCCCTCTACTCCTTTGGGTTATGGTATTCCAGAGGAAGCATGGATAGGTAAGAAGGTGAGTTATTCTTTTCTCAGAACCTTTGGTTGTGAAGTATTTGCGCATATAGATTCTAAAAATAGAACCAAGTTGGAAGCTAAATTTCAAAGAAATGTGTATTTGTTGGATGTAGAAATGATGAATTTGGCTATAGACTCTGGGATTTTGAGAATCATAAATTGTGAGAAGTAGGGATGTCATATTCAATGAGAAAGTGTTGTACAAAGATCAGTTGCAACAACATGAGAAGAAATAAAATAATTATGTAGTGTTGGATAATACTCCTAAAGATGATGTTCCAGTGGTTCCTCTTGATTCACAACAACAACACCAACAATAAATGCCACAAACTCTAGTGAATGTTAGACGATCTTCAAGGATAAGTAGACCTCATGACAGGTTCTCTCTCTCTCTTTGTATTATATTTTATTGACTAATGTTGGTGAACCAGAATGTTACGATGAAGCTATGCAGCTAGATACCAAGGTTCGATGGGAGGATGGAATGACAGAAGAAATGAAATCCTTGCCGAAAAATCTGGTGCAGTGGCACCCAAGGAAATACTTAACCCTAAAAACTATTCTAATGTATTCCAATCAAAACTAAACATAATTAGAAATTCGGCAATAATCTACCAAGTGCATTGTAATCGAATAGGAATCTGAATAGTCTTGAGAATTTGAACAGTTTGTAACCGTCAAAATATTGTCTTTAAATAGAAAAAATTGTAATCGAAGACGGGATATAGAAGAAAGAGTCGATAGAGTCAAAAGAGGAGTCTGTATAGAGAGTGAATATAAGAGAAAAATATTCATTTGTAATGGCAGACGGTTGAAGTAATGGAGTTACTATTATTCATAAGTTGTTTTGAGTCGCCTTTCATCCTTCATGTTGATGATTTACGCTATCGGTTTCATAGTTTCCCTTATGATAGATTATCATATGTGCTTGACTGTGGTTTTAATTAAAAAGATTTAGCAGTGAGAAGGATCGGTTTTGAGCTATAAGGAATTGGCATGAAATAATCCATTCTTGGTTATGAGTTGGGTTTTAACAGTCCCGAGTTGGGACGTTAGTGGGCATTTTGATTTGACTATGGATTCAGTTAGGTTTACTGATTATCTTATGTATTTGAACGAATGCACTAAGTTTGAAAATGGTTTCAAGAACCATTATGCAGTCATTCTACTGGTTTTGAATAATGAAACACAATTATTCTTGCTAAGACAATGAAAACCATTCTTTTTTTTGTATACATTCGAGTCTTATATG
This sequence comes from Thuja plicata, assembly GCA_018584345.1. Classification (NCBI taxonomy): domain Eukaryota; kingdom Viridiplantae; phylum Streptophyta; class Pinopsida; order Cupressales; family Cupressaceae; genus Thuja; species Thuja plicata. The sequence goes on from MU225241.1 coordinate 77,775, forward strand.
TAATGGGTTGTTATTTGACCATTTTGAGAAGATTCGATAATGGGGTGTCTTCAAGTTTAGCTGAGTCATCTTTGTATTTCCCATGTTGATGTTTTATATAAATCATATTCTTGGTATTGAACTTGTTTATGGAAGAGTTTAATAGTTATTGAATCGGGTTCTGAGTTGTATTTGCAAGTCCATTCTGGTCTACACTTGGTTTTATAACAGTTCTGAGGAGGACGATGATGATATCGATTTCCTTTTGACAGAAAATAGATTCAAAAATCCATAATGGTTTTCATGAACCATTTCACATGCTCATCATGGTTTTCAAACAATGGAATGATTATCATTAAGGTGGGTGATTAGTTCATGCCACGCGTAGGCCATGCAATCGACAGTCAGTTTGGAAGGAGCCTGAGAATGATAGTTTTATGATGCAGAATCATTTGCATTAGAAGATAGAAAAGATGTTGAATAACATTATTCCTAAGGTGATAGCCGCAACCCACATTATTCTTATGCTCAGTCTTTGTATTGTTGAAAAGGTGACAAACTTGTATTGTCGTCGTGCATGTTCGAGTTGGAGTCGCCTGCGAGATGGTGGATGAAATCTCAGTCCACGGGAGACCGTAAGGTATGGTAATAAACCACGAAGGTAAATTGGCTATGGGTGAGTTTGATGCCATGATGTATAATGGAGATTAGTATTATGTTGATATTATTATATTAAGTTGGCACTATTATTATCAGAGTACTGAAGAATGGTGAGTTTTTATTCAAAGAAGATTATGGAGTTGAATTTGAAGTTAATTTAATTGGAAATAATGAACGTATTTGAGCCTCTAATCAAAGTTTGTAAAGAAAGCTAGAAGAATATGTAGATTTGGGGAACATATCAATTTCCTCTACATCATAATGGTATTAGAGCTCAGAAGGTTCTGAGTGTGTAGATGGGATCTACACCAACCAGTTTGTGGTTGCAGATTTGGTGCTAGTTCATTCAGCTACAGGAGGTGAGGATGGTCTTGCGTGTCACCGATAGACTGGGGAGAGAGGCATGAAGGACTCCTAGGTGAGGGACAAAGGTTGTTATAGCAGCATGGAGGGTGGACTATAGAATGGAGAAGCACCTTGCAGGCGACCAACATAACTCCATAGATGGGATTTAGTTGACAGTAGAAGAGGAAGCAACAGAGGCGTCGATGTAGTGATGAAGATGATGAGGCCAAAGATTCGGTTGAGTCTCACCAAGGCATTTCCATGGGACATGGAAACATTTTAAGTTCAGCAGTATGGTGCAGTGGCACCCAGGGAAATACTTAACCCTAAAAACTATTATAATGTATTCCAATCAAAACTAAACATAATTAGAAATTTGACAATAATCTGCCAAGTGCATTGTAATCAAATAGGAATCTGAATAGTCTTGAGAAGTTGAACGGTTTGTAACCGTCAAACATTGTCTTTAAATAGACAAAATTGTAATCAAAGAAGGGATATAGAAAAAAGAGTCGATAGAGTCAAAAGAGGAGTCCGGATAGAGAGTGAATAGAAGAGAAAAATCAAAATGGCTCTCTAGCGGCAGCCAGAGAGCCATTCATTTGTAATTGCAGATGGTTGAAGTAATGGATTTACTATTATTCATAATTTGTTTTGAGTCACCTTTTCATCCTTCATGTTGATGATTTACGCTATCGGTTTCATAGTTTCTCTTATGATAGATTATCATATGTGCTTGACTGTGGTTTTAATTAAAAAGATTTAGTAGTGAGAAGGATCACTTTTGAGCTATAAGGAATTGGCATGAAATAATCCATTCTTGGTTATGAGTTAGGTTTCAACAGTCCCGAGTTGGGACGTTAGTGGGCATTTTAATTTAACTATGGATTCGGTTGGGTTGCCCGATTATCTTATGTATTTGAGTGAATGCACGAAGTTTGAAAATGGTTTCAAGAACCATTATGTGGTCATTCTACTAGTTTTGAATAATGAAACACAATTATTCTTGCTAAGACAATGAAAACCATTGTTTTTTTGTATACATTCAAGTCTTATATGTAATGGGTTGTTATTTGAGCATTTTGAGAAGATTTGATAATGGGGTGTCTTGAAGTTTAGCTGAGTCATCTTTGTATTTCCCATGTTGATGTTTTATCTAACTCGGCTTCTTGGTGTCAAACTTGTTTATGGAAGAGTTTAATAGTTATTGAATAGGGTCCTGAGTTGTATTTGCAAGTCCATTCTGGTCTACACTCGGTTTTATAACAGTTTCGAGGAGGACGATGATGATATTGGTTTCCTTTTGACAGAAAACAAATTCAAAAGTCCATAATGGTTTTCATGAACCATTTCACATGCTCATCGCGGTTTTCAAACCATGGAACGATTATCATTAAGGTGGGTGATTAGTTCATGCCACGCGTAGGCCATGCAATCGACAGTCAGTTTGGAAGGAGTCTGAGAATGATAGTTTTATGATGCAGAATCATTTGCATTAGAATACAGAAAAGATGTTGAATAACATTCTTCCTAAGGTGATAGCCGCAACCCACATTATTCTTATGGTCGGTCTTTGTATTGTTGAAAAGGTGGCGAACTTGTATTGTTGCCGTGCATGTTCGAGTTGGAGTCGACTGCGAGATGGTGGGTGAAATCTCGGTCCATGGGAGACCGTAAGGTATGGTAATAAACCACGAAGGTAAATCAGCTATGGGTGAGTTCGATGTCATGATGTATAATGGAGATTAGTATTATGTTGATACTATTATATTGAGTTGGCATTGTTATTATTGGAGTACTGAAGAATGGTGAGATTTTATTCAAAGAAGATTATGGAGTCAAATTTGAAGTTAATTTTAATGGAAATAATGAACGTGTTTGAGCCTTTAATCAAAGTTTGTAAAGAAAGCTAGAATAATATGCAGATTTGGGGAACACATCGATTTCCTCTGCATCAAAATCAAACTTGGGAATTATGCATGTTGCCTGTAGGTAAAAAGGATTTGCAAAATAAATAGGTTTATAGATTCAAAGAGGAAGACGGAGATAATAAATGATTTAAAGCTAGGTTAGTTGTAAAGGGATCTTCACAGAAAAAAGGCATTGATTTTTCTGAAATCTTTTCTCTGGTTGTTAAGATTACTTCTATTTGTATTGTTTTAAGTATTATGGCTGGTGAAGATTTGCATTTGGAACACCTAGATGTGAAAACTTCATTTCTCCATGGTGATTTGGAGGAGAAGATATATATGGAACAACCCCAAGGATTTGAGGGCACATGTATGGAGAAGCTAGTGTGCAGATTAAAGAAGAGTTTATATGGCTTGAAAGAAGCACCTTGACAACATTACTTAAAATTTTATAGTTTTATGGTTGAGCACGACTTCAACATGTCTAATTCTGACCATTGTGTTTATTTTAAGAGGTTGGATAATGACAACTATATTATTTTATGTTTATATGTTGATGGTATGCTTGTAGTTGGGTCTAACACAGAACACATAAGAGAGTTAAAACAATTGTTAGCAAAATCATTTGCTACGAAGGATTTGGGGGCAGCAAAATAAATCCTTGGTGTGAAAATTTGCAAAGATAGCCAGAACAAAAAATTGACTCTATCTCAGTTTGATTATGCTGAAAAGGTTTTTTAGAGATTCTCCATGGAGAATGCAAAAGTTGTTAGCACACATTTGCCTATTAATTTAAAAATTGACTAAGGAGATGTGTCCAAAGACACAAGAGGAGGAGGAAAAAATGGTCTAGGATACCCTATGCTTCAGTTGTAGACAGTTTCATGGATGTCATGGTATGTACTAGACCTCATATTGCATATGCAATAGGAGTTATTAGTAGGTATATGAGCTATCAAGAAGTTGAGCATTGGAATGCGGTAAAATGGATTCTCAGATACTTGAGAGGTAAATCTAATAAATGTTTATGTTTTGCGGGCTCTAATACTAATTTACAAGGCTATGCTGACTCAGATTTGGTAGGAGACATTGATACTAGGTTGCAAAAGGTGGTTGCTTTATCCACCACAAATGCAAAATATATAGTTGCAACATAGGCATGCAAGGAGATGATATGGTTGTAATCTTTCATGGAATAATTGGGCAAAATATAGGTTAAAAATTATTTGTTTATGGATATCCAGAGTGTCATTCATCTTTCAAAGAATTATGCCTTGCATTCAAAGACAAAATACATATAATTGAGGTATCACTTCATTCGGTTAGTATCGGATGATGGACGATTAAGGATGGAAAAGATACATACAGATGAAAATCTAGCGGATATGTTTACAAAGACAGTGATGAGGGAGAAGCTAAAATCCTCTTCAGCTTCGGTTGGTCTTCATGACTAAAACAATAAAATAGAACAACATAGTGTATGATGTTTCTTTCCAATGGGAGCTATAGGGGTAGTAGTATTGCTACAAGATCAGTCTCCAAGTGGGAGATTATTGGTTTGTGGTGATTGATCAGGCAAGTACTGTACACTTTCCTTCAATTTGTCATGCATTTCGCTAGGTTGTCTCGTCAAGAAATTTTTAGGGTTAGAGTTTTTTCTATAAGAAAAATGGTGTTAGGGTTATGGCTTGTTAGATTGAATAAGTATTGAAGCATTTGTAGCGATATTGAGCTGCAAGGGATTTTTGGTTGTAATAAGTTGAAATTACTGAATAATAACATTTGACTCTATGTTTGGTGGATATAGCCCGAGATTGGGTGAACCATGTTAAATTTGTGCCTTCTTGTTCTACTTATGTGTGCTTTATTCCTTTGCATTGTTGGTTATATTTGCATGTAACTATTAGATTTATGTCTTCTAATCCTAACATTTTTTAGGGTAAAATCAAATCTCATATCGGCTCACCATTGCATGCACAAAAATGTGTGACTGCTAGATAAGCTTGTGTTATGTTTTCAATATTGAACCCCCTTTTTCCAAATTCAATTTTAATTATGGGCATTGTTGGTTGTATTCCTGGTTCTGGTCTGTTTGCCGAGGTTTTGTGTTCCTCATGCTCTTTTCTTCTCTAAAGCCAGAAGTCTCTCAGTTTCTTGTAATGTCCCAGTTGAAAATTTTAGGGTCTTCAGGTCAAAATCTCTGTGAAAATGCAAAACCTCGAAACCCTAGGTCTTATTTTATAGGCCAAAATGAGAAAAACCCTAAGATGTTTATCATACTTTTATTTTGGTGTTACCTTTTTAAAAATCACTTAAGTCGTGTGTTTTAAGCCATCGTCGCCTAGTCGCGTGTTTCTGATCGCATATTCCTTTTTATCTCGAGACTTGGAAATTGGCTTGTGTCGGGATGTCTCTTAATGAATTGGAATATTCCTTTTGTTCTATGAGACTTGGTGGAGCCCTTCATGTCGTGTAGTCTCCAAATAAGAAAGTATGTCAGCAATTAGTAAATGGGCCCACAAGGTAGTCGCGGTGTCGCATAAAAAGGCCAGCAGTTAGTGATTTGTTGCGAGACTTGGTGATTGCTTCAGTCGCGCAGTCTCTGAATTAGCCTGCAGTTAAAAGCTCATGTCGCATAGTCTCTAGAAGGTATGATGGTTAAGGGAAGAATGTTGAGACTCCGCGACTAACCACATACAGTTTGAGATATGACACAGTCAGGTTGTCACGGGATTAAAATGTTGAGTCAGTTCTCCATTCAGCGATTCAGAGACAACTAATAGAAGGAGACACATGTCCAAAGGTGAGAGGATTAAGAAGCATGTCACGTAGTCTCCCAAAGGAAAAGGATCATCTGGCGATTAAGAGACTAAAGCGACTTAGCAGGGCCGTCAGATGTAATGATGAAAATATTAAATGGTGGTCGCGAAGTCTCTGATCAAAAAGGCTTAAAGGTAAAAGTGCTCACGACTTGGAGATAGTTGTTTGTCATGTAGTCTCTGAATTAAAACCAAAAGCAAATGTTTGTCACATTGTCTCAGAAAGATTTGTCACTTAACATTGTATTCATCGATTAAGCGACCAAGGGTAGTTGCAGGGTCTCATAAGGAAAAGAAACATTCAGCAACTTGGAGATAACCGTAAAAGCTAAGAGTAACTGTCAGTCGCGGAGTCTCCAAGTAAAATGTGAGTTAGATTTTTCATCTAGCAACTTTGATTTCCATAGACGCGTGATCGCCAGAAGTAAACTGTGGTTAACCAAGATAGAGAAAACAGCATAGTCGCTTGGTCTCTAGAAGAATTAAGGGTTAAAGAATTGGGTCAGCGACAAAGAGATAATACATAGTTGCATAGTCGCTCAATATAAATTTTTAGAAAAGGCGGCAGTTGCTGACATGACAACATGAATCATTCAACGTCCAATGAAAATCCAAAATATTGATTGATGAATAAAAAGGGTAGCTGAGATGTATGACAGAGAGCCAATCACACTGAGACATGTCATCACTTTTGAATTTTATAAGGTTTTTCTAAAGTTACACATATATGAATTTGATTTCCTGTCACACTCATGAACTACGGCTAGGTTTTCAATCAATTCCACAGCATGCTGAATTGAATACAAAATTGATGATTTTTCAAATGATGAGTCGTGTACTTGAAACAGTTACCATAAAGAGTTGATTGAAGGTTCATTTTCTAACTTATCTCACTTTTAGAATTATAGAGTGAAGGAGTGCTAGGTTTCTGAGTTGAGAGGAAAATTGGATAAGTTGCAGAGTACTCAATTCATTAAAAGGCTTTGATTTTCCGAAAACAGTGCACAAAGAAGTAAAGTGAGTCTCGAGAGGAGATTTGTTTCAATATCGGTAAGAAAAAGGGGATTGAAACAAAGAAAACATGAGCAGGGCAGTCAGTGTGGCTTCTACCAGTGGGAGAAGTGAAGATATAGATGAAGATGCTAAGGGGAAGCGAAATTACTTTGATGAATTCCTCAGATTGCTGTCGGGTTCTGTAGAAGTTGAGAAATCCAACTTCACAGCTTGCCAAGAACACCTGCATGCAAAATACCTGTTGCAAAGAATGAAGCTAACGACAGGAAAAGAAAAAACCCTTCTGTGCTCAAAATGTATTCGAAGAGTATGAAAAAACGAATACAAGCATTCAACCTTAAAGGTGAATTAAACCCTAAAAAGGGAAAAACTAACCTAAGAGAAAGCTTAAGTGAAATATAGAGTACGCCTAACTTAATAATTAATATCAACATTATATAATTAATAAGTGGTGAAGATAACTATGTACTCTAACACCCCCCCTTAAGTGAAGCTCGGGAGGTAAGCAAACCTAGCACAACTATGAAAGCAGGAAAAGAGGGTCCCGACAACAAGGCCTGATCAGGTACCCAAACAAGGAAATCTCTGCAAACCAGAGACAAAGGAGAAAACCTAGTGGGAAAACTCCTCTCCAAAAAGAGATATAAAAAGCAAGCAAAGGCAAGGAATGACTTCAAAAGACTCTCTCAAAGCCATGATTACAATGCGTGTTGCTAACCCCCCCCCCGTGAGAGAGGGTCGAGGCTCCAAAGCCCCCAAGAATGAAAGAACCCCTGAATCAATGAACAAACCACCATGAATCCAATACAAAGGAGTGAAAGGAAGTGAGCACTAAAGAGGTGACCTCGAAAGATGAGGTGTCATTGGAAGGCTGAGCTGATGCTCAAAAGAGAAGACATGAGGATCCTGAAATGGAATTCCCAATGCAAGTGGTATGACAGGTGTGCTAACACTATCATGAGAGAGGAGATGAGTGTCCTCTGTAGAATCCTCAACAACTGCACCTGGTGGCTTGATGAATGGAGCTGGAGGGTCTGGCAGTGCGGAAGAAGAGTCTTGCTGAAGCGAAAGAACCTCAGCAAGATGTGGTGTGGCAGTCACAGCAGTGGTCTCAGGAACAACACGGAGGTTCAAGTAACCTGACTGCACCACATGATGCTCTCGCGGAAGAGGAGAGCTGAGCTTCGATAATGGAGATGGTGGACCAAAATGTGTGAAGGTGTAGAGACGGGTGGAATGATCAACTGTCCCTGTAGCAACAGTGCCACCTATCACACTATCTCGAATGAAGACTGAATCTGGTGAGAACTCAACTGACTTCCCTGATCCACTGTGTGTGATCTAGTAAATCGAGAGAAGGTTTGAAGACAGGGATGGAACATACAATACATCATTGAATGTGCCATCCTGAATGCGTACAGAACCTTTCCCGCAGACTAGCATAATAGTGTTATTCCCCATGAGAATGTGGGGAATGGGAGAAGCCTCAATGGAAGAGAAGATCTCCGAAGAAGACTCCATATGGTGAGAAGCACCTGAATCCAGTATCCAAGGGACCTGTGAAGGGGATGCAATGGAAGCCCGTAATGCATGACCCTGTCCAAAATCCTATTCAAATGTTGAAGATGAGGCAGAAGACTGAAAAGCAGACCCCTGTGAGGTGGAAGAGGATGTAGAGGAAATAGTGCTCTTCTAAAGGAGAGCTTGCAAATCTGCAATCTGTTTCTCATAGCCATCAAATCTCTTATGAAAACACTGTGACTCATCATGGGAACCCTTCTGACAATAGGAACATGTAGGGTGTTGAGTCTTCTGTTTCTCCTTCTTAGCAGAAGATGGTGGGCTAGTAGAGTGCTAAGAGGAGGAATCAAATATCTGCTTCAGCTTCAGCTTCTGTGTATCCTGAGATGACTTGGCAAGCAATGCCTGTGACTGTGAACCTGTAAGAGAATCCATCTGACTAAGCTTGGACTGCTCACGAGTTAACCTGTCACAGAAGGTCTCAAAAGAGGGCATAACATGCCATGCACCCAGTGCATCCATAGTGGAGTAGAAGATAGAAGTGAATATCTGATAAGGACCACGAAGCTTTGAGAGTATAAGGAAGATACACTCATCATCTGACTTCGTCTTTCCAGCAACTTGTAAAATAGATCGAAGAGACTTGAACTTCATCAGGAAGTCCTCAATACTAGTGAAATATTCAGGTGCCAAGGAGGTGAACTCTACATCTATTTGGAGAATCCTGAACTGATTCATGGTGCCAAACAAGGTGGAAAACTTGTCCCACATATCCCTGGGTGTGGTCAGATCATCCAGGTGGAATAACAACCCATCTGAAATATTCATGGCAATGAGGCCCATTGCCTCTTCCATCCTATTTCTGTGCATAAGAGCCTCATAAGGCCTCTGTAGAACTGGCTGAACTGTATCCAGAGAGGACCATAAACCTCGTGACATGAGGAGTTTGGTCATTTGTGGCTTCCATGTGTGGTAGTTATGTTGAGTCAGAATGATAATGGATGTGTCTGACATTGAGAGAAGTAGACGGAAGTAGAAGGGTCTCTCTGAATTGAAAATGCAGAAAGAAATAGGCACCCCCCACAAACTATCAACCTAACTCCCATACACCACAAGATGAAGCAAAAAACCATAAAGAATAAGAGAAAAACCTGAGGTCCAAATGCAGAGGAGGGAAACAAAGCCTTAACTTTGACGCCAAAAATAGGAGCTCAAATGGTGGAACCAGTGATCAAGACCAGCATCAACACGTCCGACTTGGAAACACCTTTCTGACGATATTTTATTTTTCAAAAATGGACACCGTATGCCCAAGATATGGCCAAAAAACCAAGTGCCCCTCCGAAAAATGACTCTCTAGAAAAAAATAGAGACGGCAAAAAACTTGACGTTCAAACGCTCGTCACCAGTCTACGAAGTTAAATTTGACGGTCGTTAAGGCTATCACCAGAAAATTTAAAAACTGCCAGAAAATTCAAAGATTTTGCTAGAAATTTTTTTTCAGACCGTTGACATCATCGTCAGCCCTGTGTAGGAGGTGGTGGGTTGGTGGCTGGTCGGTGGTGTGGTGGCAGCCCTTGGGCAACTTCGCTGTGCAGCACTGCCGATGGCGCTGCAGCGGCCGGTGGGTGGGCCAGGCGAGAGCTGGGCTAGGCCGGCGGTGGTGGCTGCGGGGTGGTGCATTAGCGGCGCACTCCGGCAACCCCAAAAAAAAAAAAAATTTAAATTTTTTTGTCCTTTCCACCTCGTTTTGCGTACCTGTACAACCCTAATAGGCCAAAATTTTTTCCTAAGGGTACAATAACCAAAATGGTTGAATTTTATATGTATTTTGACTCTCCCGGGCCTTCTGAACACAATGGAGTCTGTTTTTGCTCAAACGGCTATAGAAAATAACACCTCCTTCAAAGTCACAGAAAAACCCCAAAGAAGCTGTGGTTGTTGACTTCAAAAACCTTCAAACCAGGCAGCAACATGGTGGCTCTGATACCATGTAGAAGTTGAGAAATCCAACTTCACAGCTTGCTAAGAACACCTGCATGCAAAATACCTGTTGCAAAGAACGAAGCTAACAGCAGGAAAAGCAGAAACCCTTTTGTGCTCAAAATGTATTCGAAGAGTATGAAAAAACAAATACAAGCATTTGACCTTAAAGGTGAATGAAACCCTAAAAAGGGAAAAACTAACTTGAGAGAAAGCTTAAGTGAAATATAGAGTACGCCTAACTTAATAATTAATATCAACATGATATAATTAATAAGTGGCGAAGATAACTATGTACTCTAATAGGTTCAACTCAGAACAAGAGGGCAAATGCTGATGTGCTTACTGATGATTATTGCGATATAAGGGATGCTGATACTCTAGGAACAACAGGTTTTTCCCTCTTTACCTACTTTTATAAAAATTCTGATAAAGCCATTCTAATTTCAAACCCTTGAACCTGTGGTTTGGCTAGGTTAATTGTCCCTGATGTCTACATAGATGTAGATTTGTTCTTAGGCCTTGCCAGTCATTATGATGCCTTGTCTAAGACAATTAAGAGGAACGATGGTACTACCTTGCTCATTCTGAATAAAACTTCATTTATGCAAGCTTTTGGCTTGTATAGTACCATGTCCACCAAAATTAACATTACTAGGCAACAAGAGAGGTATAACTTAAAGCCTGGTATTGCTAGGGGACAATTGCAGAAGCACATGCTCAAGGAGGTAAGAAACCATCTTGCTACTATATATGGGACAAGCCCTTATTACTTCAAGGACCTGCATTTCTACATTAAGTACATCGCCTATGCCCTATGTAGAGTGCTAGGGATAGATGGGGAAGCAAAAAATATTAATGCTGGAATATTGATGATGGTGTTGGATCTACAGGAGGTGCATTCTAGCACTAGTTATGATTATATAAAATATATCATTGATAAGATGCATGAGGGATTAGTAGCAACTTAGAAGAAGATGAAGGATCCTAAGGAGAAAGAACCCAGGTTCTTCCACTACTCCATCCTCATGCATCTCCTGTTGCATTTTAATTTTGTGATCATGGATGTAAACAACTTGAGTCCTCAAAGGATTTTTCAAGACGGACCTAATCCCATTCAGTTTTGGGTAAAGATTTGGAACTATACGTCCAAGGACTGTAACTACTGCGCATTCCAGAATTGGATTATATATCCAATAATACAGAGCATGGGCATCAACAGGACAAGGCTCCCAATTAAGATTATGTAACTACTAAGGCCTAATGAATATTTAGATAAATGGGAGGGAGATCATAATTGGGGAGATTTCTTCCTTGAAGAGAACTTTACCATAATAAGGGTATATGGATGTATACATCCACCCCATATCTTACCTTACCATGTGTCATCAAGAGTTGTTGCCATGGAATTTATATGGCAATTGTTATTAACAGATAATGAGCACTTTGCACCACAGAGGAAGGGGACGTTAACCCCTAGACAGTTCAAAATCTTTAATTTTACTATTGGCAAAGGTGCCATTGATTCAGTCAGCCAGTGGCTGGAAAGTTGCAGAATGGGGGCAGCCTCATATAGATACATTGATCCTGAAGGTTTTATGGCAGGAGTCAAAAGGCTGTATACACCTACAATCCCTAATACAAATGTCCATTGTGAATGTATTGAAGAAGATGCAACAAGAAATCTTCTTGATGAAGATGAAATCAGGACAAGAAGGGAGAGGATCCAGGAATTACTGAGACTACAGATGCAAATCAAAAGAAATGGATTGGATTTTGGAGGATTCTATCCTGATTTGTCATATTTTGACAGAATCAAAGCCATGATTGACAATTTTTATGTGCTTTGTGAACAACTTGAAAATGTTTTAGAAAAGAAAGGATCCCAAGAGCCAGATCATTCAGAGTCTGAATATGAGAGTGGTAGTGACAGTGACTATGCCTGTCCATCTAGAGGTGATCAGCCTCAACAGAATGTTGTAGAGATACCACAGTTGCAGGGAGCTAAGGGCCACATTGTTGACCTAACAGAGGCCACACAACCTGATGATATAGAGGAGCCTTCAGCCAAAAGGAAAAAGGTAGATATAGGCCAACCTTCAACTGAGAGGCAGGAAAAGAAAAAGGATAGAGCAAGTGCCCTAGTTCCTGGGAATAGGTTATATGACCATAACCTAAGAAAATCGACTAGGCAGGGCAAGAGGCAGCAACCTGATATAGAGGAAAATATTGAATTACCTCTTAAGGCTTGTATTGATGAAAGGTTGATACATCAACAATAGTTTTAAGTGATGATAACTTCATCAAAACTGAGGAATTTAAAGACTTTTTGATATGGTACAAAAAGGAGCAAATTAGAGCACAGTTAAAGGTTGATGGGGAAGAGATAGTGACCAATGAGGCCCTTTTGACCTTACAATCATATGACCCAAACAGCGAGGACATCTCACCTGATGAGGCCAGAAAAATGGTATTGAACAGTGGCATATTGCTTGTTGAGGGTTGGGATTTGGCTTCAGCTTTCATAATTGATCATATAAGAAAGCAGCTAGACTTGAAGATGGCAAGTGAGGTTCAAATGGGAGATATGATTAAGGGTTTTGGGTATAGCCCAAAATCTCAATCCTTTGCCATGTGAATCCTTTTCCCAAAGGACCAGAAACCTAAGTTGGTGGACATTCAAGATAACATGGTAGGCAATCAAATGGTCTAGTCTGTACAAAATATAGGGGATTTGGAAATATCCCAAATTATGACACATTGGGCACACTTGAATGAGGACAAGACTAAACAACTATCTGATAAGTGTAGCATATTGATATAGGAGACCAGTGCATTAGCCAAAGACTGAGAGTTGTGCCTCATCAAAATACATCAACAGGATCAGGTGATTGCCAGGCTTATGAAGGAATTAGAAGAAAAACCTAAGGTAGTGTATGTACCTTCTCAACAACCTTTGCAAATTGAAGAAAAAGCAAAGTCAAAAGAGGTGGTTGAGAAGGAGGATATAGGAGAAAAGAAAAATGAAATTGCCTTGAATGCATTTAGAGGCATTCTGCAACACAGGATTGATATATTGAAGGATAAGATTGATGTTATCCTTAATGCTTATAATAAGTTGCCAACTTTGCATGTTGAGGTAATGGGGTATCTTGCTATATTGAAACCCTATTTTATCAAATGGTCTCCCAGGGTGTAGTTGTTTGAAAAAATTGCTTCTTTGCAAACTCTGAGACTAGATTTGCTTGAGATAGTAACTGAGGTGGAAGATGAGATCAAAAAGGTTAATGTTGCTCTCTCATTCTTCAAAGGCAAATTGAATCAAATAGAGGTTAAATTGAGCCTCTTTTCTATATATTTTAACAGATTTGTTCCTTCCCTAAGAGGAGAAGATGATCAGGTAAAGGGCTTAGATGCCTGGAGGAATGAGTTTGACAGCAAGATGCCTAATAATGAGGCATTTATTTTGGGATCAAATTTGGATATTGAGGGATTTAATAAGATAATAGACGAGGCCTTTAAGGCTGAAACTGACATTAATAAGTTTCTAATGGATGTTAAGAGCATCACTGATGTCAAATGGGAGAGACAAAAGGCACAAGTACATGCACCCAGGACTTCAAGTGGCTAACAGATGATGAAGTGACAGCATGGGAGCTGATGACTAGGCCAAAGAAGAAGAAGTCTGTGATTGAAGAGAAAATTCTAGATGAAGAGTAGAAGGGAACACCTGGCGCCTGATCAATGAGCACAGGGAGGTTAGCTATAAATAGATATGAGTGTAGGTTAGCCTGTAATGGCGGTCACTCAGTCTTAATGCAACAACCAGAAGCTATCCTGAACACTGTCAGACAAAGGCGCCAGATTCCAAAAGAGACAAAGAATATCAGATCTATATCCCCTGTTTTTGTCCTCCCACCGCTTCTAAAATTCCCTTATTTTGTTCTTTTAGGGTTAGGTTCATTAAACCATCTGAAGTTTGTTGCATCCTAAAATAAAGGATTCCAAGATGGTTAAGGACCTATATATAGGACCAAAGTTGTAATTGTAAAGGGAGGATGAAAATATAATTGAAGACATACCTTTTGATTTATGTTTGTGTTTTGAGCTTTTTAAGCCTTTATATGTACTTGAAACAGAATATATGAATAAAAATATAGTGCAATTTTATTCTACATTGTTGTTGTCTCTTTGCTTATTGTATGCACTCTTTTATGTTTAATTTGTAAGGCATGTTAAACATACTGGCTATAAGGTAGCTATTTAATTATTTGCAAGTTTCTTCTAAGGGGAGAATTAAACTTTGTGAGTAGTTTCAGAGAGTACTGCAATAATTAAGGATTTGATACAATATTGTAGAAGTGACAGGATAAGTTTGCAAGGCATTTTATTTGAGTTGTATGTAGGTTGTAAGGCATCCTACAGTATTCCTGTTCATATATCTCTGTGGATTTACATCTTTTGACTCTATTGCCCAAAGATAGGCACTGGTCTAAAGTTTGTCAAGTGATTCATCATCATCCAATCATTAAAAATTATTTAAATCAATCACTTTCAGAGTATTTTGGTAAAATCAATTGTGTACTTAAAGGTCATAGTTGAAGTTTGTTGATTTCTTGAAGATTAAATCAGATAGGTTATTCCTCCTAAATTCACAAGAGTTGCAAAAGGAAAGAAAATGTATTTCTTGCTTATGTTGTTGTCTGCTATCATCAAGATATTGATTTGGATTGTCAAGCTTATCCTCAGAATAATCATAGTCATCTATATTGTTATATACATGTCCATCTAAAATAGAGCATTCAGCACATAAGATTCAATCCACTCTAAAGATACTACTAAAACAGTAATCAGTCATAGGTAAAACCTGTCTAAGTCAGTGGATCTCAAAAAAGAAGGAGGTGGTAATAGGTATCCCCAGTGTTATCAAGAACCTCATCAATTAGTATTTTTCCCTTGCTTGAGTCATAGTGTTAAAGGGCATTAAGGAGTCATAGAGTTGTTTAAGATTTCAAGTATCTTTCAGAGGCCTAGCAAGAAAAAACACTAACATGCATAATCAGTCATACAAACTAGTTATATCCTACTTTGTCAAACATAACATATTTAAAATTTGATGCTATGGAATTATATAAAAGGATATACTAAATCCAATCAAATTCATCAACTCATTCACATGTCACAAAAGTATTATGAAGGGAGCTTTTCCATCAACAAATGAGATCATGAGGATTGTGACTAGTGTTTGATGTTCATATTCTTGCTTGGGTATGTTCAAACTTGATCAACATCATTGAATAGATCTAAGGGCTTAACATAAGGTAGGAATCTTTAAGATGGTTTTGGAAATTGGGTAAAAAATAAGCACTATCTTTGTGGGGGTTTAAGAACATGGCATTATAAACTACAAATTGAGTGTTTGAAGAGTTGTATTATAATCTTTTATTTGATTTCCATGTTTCTTTGAGCAAGGGTTTTCTATACAAAAAATGGTGTAATGTGTTATGTTGTCTAGATGTTATTAATTTAGGAATTTCTCTATTTTGTGTAATTGGTTTACATCACATTTGAATTACAGTTGTGTGAAGATTGAAATATGAAGTTGACTTTGCTAACTATTGCTACCAAATATATCATTAGTTGCATCAACTCCTAATAGAGTAATATCCTAAAGGATATTTATTGACATTGCCCTTTTTATATTTGGGTGGAAATATTAAGACTCCAAATTTTAAATAAAATTGCATTCAAATCCATGTGCATAATTCAAATGTATAGATGGATTCAAATTTGGAATGAATAAAAAAAGTACATATTCAAGAATATTTATTTAATTAGACATAAATATATTATTTAATTTGCAAACATATATAATCTAAAATATTTAGTAAATTATTTTGATAGTTTAATTTGCAAATTAACCATGATATCCTCAATGTTTTTCTAATTAGATATTATTATTCTATTTTATTTTAAAACATATGTTATCCTTACCTATAAATAATGTGAAATATTTATAGAATTTTTTGTAAACGTTTAGATTGTTTTCTATTCAAAATGATAAACCTTGTCCAATTGAAGCGAGAAAAAGGGAGAGGGAGACAACAAAATTTCAATCCATATATCTAGGAATGCATTTCGTAGAGGGCAAAGTGCATATACACAATCTTCTACAATATTTATGATCTTAAATTTGTGGTTTAGTTTCCACCAAAAGAGAAGCCCCTCCAAATTCAAGAGATACATACACTGTGTAAAGATCACTAAGTGTTGCTACAAAGATAGGGGTGTAAGTTCATTGGGAAGGGTGCACTAAGGGAGACTCCTCGGAAAATAAAATAGTCTAAATGGAACAATTCTCTACAATCATTGATGCAATAAGTAAAATAAGTTAAAATAAGGAATTCCTTTCACATAATAACATTGAAATAAATTAAACTAAATGCAAAGTCAGCAAATATCAAATTCTAAATATTTAAATAATAATAATAATAATAATAAATAATATAAAGAGCATAATTTATATAATATAATATAGTTATAATTCACTTGATATGTAGAATGATGCATTACATCATTAATTCCTACTTTCTCAATGGTCGGATATGGCTGAGATCATTAAGTTAAATTTTTAACCATTTGACTAGCCACTAATTTTTATAATTATAGAAACAGATAAAAAAAAATTAAATTTTTTTTCAATATATATTATACCAATAAAAAATTAATGATGAAATTTTTTTATAAAAATAAAAAAATATATATATTTTAGCAAATTCTGAAATTTCCATTGCTGGATTTCAATTTATATGAGGTGTTGATTTCTCAATAAAAAACATTTTATATGGGCATACGAGATTTTTTAATTTAGTTTTTAATTTTAATAATTAATACATTATTATATAGTAATGATTGATAAAGTTTTTAATACAATTAATTAATGGTTGGAGATTTCAAAGTTTGTCGAGGATTGGTACAAATCATATTGAATACAATTAAATTTGTGTCTATATTGATCAGGAAAGGCTTAGGGCCCGTTTGGACGCCGAAATACCAAATGCCAGATATAGTCAATTCTGGGAGATCAAATTCTCAAAATGAAATTCTAGAAGATCAAATTCTCAAATTGATTTCTGAAATATGGAATGATCTGTTTGGTTCACCAAAATAGGGTCTGTACATGCCCGGTCGTTGTTGCCGATTTTTTTGTTCCGCCAATTAGATTTCAAGCAGTGTCGCTTGTTTACTGTTTCAAACCCCGTAAGTCAGCCGATAAAAGAATCTCATTCCACCGCTGTTTACGCTGCTCACAGTTCATAATATCATGCAGTCACAGCCACTGTATTAGGTTTTGCAGTGTGATCTTCTTCAGAGACTAAAATAGTCTTTGATCGAACAGTCTGGGGATTTGCTGCGGGGTTGACGATCAAAGTTTGAGGTTTGAGTTCTTGCGGCTGGTTCGATCCAAGTCTATTCCTCTGGAAAGTAGCTGTGGTAAGGTGAAATCGGTACTGCCCCCTGTAGAAGAGTAAAGGGTTTTGTTTGGAATAGAGATGTCTCTCAGAACAGCCTGTGTTTGCAGGACCAAGGTAGAGAGGGTTGTGTCCGCCAGGCTCTGTGAGCAAGCTCTGTAGCTCGCAATCCTACTGCAAATTACCGTTGAATCCTACTGCAAATCTGACTGCAGCACGCTTCGAATCCTACCATCTTCTTGCAAATTACCGTTGAGGACAAAATGCGGACGTGAAAAAACTACTTTGCACGCGGACATGGACCTGACAGGCAAATTAAATTGGCATATGAAACCGGCATGCGAGCCCGATATTCCAATTCCACATTTTCAAGTGGAAGACGGTATGCCTATTTTTTTGACAAAATTGGCATATTGAAATTCCAATTCCATATGTGCATGTCGACCACAAACAATAGATTTGGAATTCGGAATACGCAATTCAGAAATAACGGCCGATATGCCGTGGTCCAAACGGGGCCTTATTGTATTGTCTTGTGCAAGGGAAGGCGACCATAACCAGGTAATCCACGAAGCTCATCATATTCCCACGCCTTTGATCCAAATCCATTTTACCCTCCAATCCCTACATAAATCCATCAGCACACAAAGCTCTTTAGCGTAAAATCTCAGAAACGTATCATTATTGCAATATGGCCTTGAAGCTGTGCGATTTAGTTCCAGACTTCACAGAAGATTCGAGCCACGTCCCCATTCATTTCCACGTTTACATCGAAAATAGCTGGGCGATTTTATTTTCCCACCTAGTGGATTTCACCCTATATGCACAACAGAGTTGGGCTCCCTAGCCAAATTCATGCCCGATTTCGAGAAGCGAGGAGTAAGGGTTTTAGCCCTGAGCTGTAACAATGCAAAAACCCACAGGTCACAGTTTCGAGACATTAAAAGCTTCACGCTGAGGGCTAGAGTCACTTACCATATCATTGTCGACCCGAGTAGAGAAATCGCCCTGAAATACGACATGTTGGACCCTGCTGAGAAGGATTCCACCGACATATCTTTGACTGTAAGGGTAATTTTTGTAATTGGCCCTGAAAAGATTTTGAAGCTTTCTCTTCTTTACCCTGCTACTACTGGTCGTAATTTTTCTGAAATTTTGAGGGTTTGGATTTTGGGGGACAAATGCATCGTGGTGCCTTCTGTGTCTAATGAAAATGATCGCCACAAATTCCTCTTTGATTTGGCCTTCGGGAGAAACATTTCCATGGCAAATTATCCCTCTTCTACCAAAGAGTTGTTCCACAAACATTGCATCCTTCCTCGACCTGGAAAAATAGAGCTTAAGCCCTTCCCATTAGTTCCCATCCCAAGAAACGTCTATTTTTAAAGGAGAAAGAGATCTAGTTGGTTGGGGCCTGATATTTTTTTTCACTTGCTTGTTTTGTTTCTTCATTATATGTGGGTCTCATAGTTGTTTGGCCTAGTGGATGTTATTAAAAAATTTCATTCATACCCCAATCCCTAAATTGTGGTTATATTTATGAGGAACGGTAATAAAGCTATCAGTTTAACATAATTTCTTGAGCCTCCCTTTTCTAAGGAGTGTTTGATAACCTAAAGAATTGTTTTAGTGTGGTTGTGCTATATTTTTTTATTTATGCATATGATGAACTATAACTGATCGACTGTTTGAATATGTTAAGTTGATGATCACCAAGCTATAGAAAGTTAATGCAAGAAATTAAAGCAGTTAATGTATTGTATTGTCATTGATGTCAACTTGATATAATCTGATTGGTTATATATATAGTATCAAAGACTTTAGAGAACCAAAAAGATTAAGGTTATGCTTTCAGTAATGCATAAAAGTTCAGTATGCACTAAGTGACAACAAACACCGATGGTCTGTGCACCCTGATGGATAGAGAACCCTGAGAGGAAAGTTATAGTGATACCTGAGCAAGAAACCTGAGCAAGCAATACCGACGAGCAGAATCACAAGCATTACCGACGAGAAGAATCACAGCGTTACCTGACGGATAGAGAACCCCGAGAGGAAAGTTACACTGATAGCCAAGCAAGCATTACCGATGAGCAGAATCACAAGCATTACCGACAAGCAAAATCATAGTGTTACCCGATGGACAGACGACCCCAACAGAGATGCCCGAGGAGAACTGAAGTATTGACCGAAGCTTACAAGGAGTTAAACACCAAAAATAACCGAAGTTCAGAAACCACAAAAGACTTAGCTGGCAAGAGCTAAAGAATGATTTAACTGGTTGTTAATATTGTTTTCATCAACAAGTTAAAAGCCAAAGATAAGAGAGAGATTTAAAGTTGTTTTATTTCAGCTGTTTAAGAGAAATATACGAGATAAAAATGAAGTAAAGTTTTAAAACAAGATTGGCTAGAATTGCGGATCACGCCAAGAACAAGAAAGTCAAGGCTGAGAAATGGTGAAATCATGTCTATAAAGAGACAAGCTAATTCATTGTGAAAAAAGAGAGGGGGTGAATAGAGAAGAGGATGCTAAAGAGAAATTGATGAAGGAAGACTTCAATCAGACTTGATCAATCAAGCTGAAGAATAGAGCTAATTCAGCGGACACCGAGTAACAAAGAACCACAACATCACAGAGCATAAAGTAGTAGAGCAAAGGTATTGAAAGGAGACATTGATCAGAAAGGTATTATGAGCTTACAATAGATTTGAAAATTTTAAAAGTATAGTTGTATATGTGAACATATCATTTACTGTTTCAATTTAACCATTGGATCAGAAAGTCTCTTAACCAAGCAGAACTTAACAATCATTTATATATTGAGATACATCCTAAAGAGTACCAAAAGGTTTGGTCATGAAGATAACATAGAGATTCCAGATATCAAGTGACAAACTACACAGGGTTTGGTCATAAAGATAGCACAGAGATGCCAAATATCAAGTGAAAAACTATTCTATTTGAATCCTCTAACAAGGTCACACCTAACAGTGTGTTTATAACCTTTAACAGGGTTGGCTCTTTACCGAGCTCACTTCAGAAGAGTGAAAATTTTGGGTTACCAGTCCCAAGTGGTTTTTCCTTTAATAGGGTTTCCACGTTAAAAATCCATGTGTCAATGTGTTTATGAGTCCTTACTTTAGTGTTTTGCATTACACAACTAAATCTGGATTGATCGGTATACACTAAGTAATTTACTGTATTTCAGTAAATAAAAGACTGCTAATTGGTAAACAATAGGAATAAGGTTTAACAGTGAAATCTGAGCAGTAGTTATTTATTAAGATTATTTCAAGGCATTCATATTGTAGGATTGAAGATAACTATAGGCTTATAATTATGGTAATAAATTTTTGGGTAATTTATTGGAATATTTTTGAGGTCACTGATTCACCTCTCCCCCCTCATTTATTCTAACAATTGGTATCAGAGCTTGTGTGCTTAGAAGGACAGTTTCAAGACCTAAGCAAAAGATCACAAGATGAGAAAATGAGATGTGCCCAAGTTGAACAAGGACAACTTTGCATCATGGCAAAGCAAGATAAGACTCCACCTATCAGGTATTGGAAATGATGTTACTCAATACTTGGATACTAAATATGTGTTGCCTACAAGACCTCACACACTTGAGAAATTAAGAGAAAACTATGAGCATAATTCTATGATGATAGTTTTAGGATTAGGATCACTGAGAGGGGGGGGGGGGGGGGGGGG
>MU225241.1:101294-234808 GCA_018584345.1 Thuja plicata
TCTTCTCTTTTTCTGCTTCCTTTTCTGTGATATCTTAAATCAATATATCTTCTTACTGATATAAAGACTCTCAGCTTCTTGAGTACTCACAAATGTTTCTTCAAAATTGTCTAGATTAATATCCATTGATACTTCAACATTATCAATCATGAATGTATCCTCCATGTCCTTGGCCATGGGCGTAGAATCCTATGGAATCGTCATAATAGTTTTATCTGCTTCTTCACTTGATATTTCAAATTGTATCTTCAATCAATTCTGCTCTTACGTGAACACTCTTTTGTTGTATTCACACTTAGATGATCAATAATAAGTATGTGCTTCCAAGGATAACATTAGGTCGGCTCCAAAACAAAATCTCCAATGGCTATACTGATACTCTCACATAGAACACTGCTCAACAAGATTTTGACCCATTTTGCTTCATGAAATTCACGCACTGAAGCATACTGATAAATCGCTTCCGAGATGTTTCAAAGATTTTCTTGATATCAATCTCTGCTGAAGAATGTAATTATGATGCTTTGCTACTTGAATGCAATTTCTCCTTTGATTATCCAACCGCTTACTCGATTGCTAAGTAAGTTTTCAACTAATTTCCAAAATGACGTGTCCGTGCTTGGGCTTCATTTCAAACTTGAATGACTTTCCTTATCAAATAACGATTATCAATCTCCTTTCTTCGATGTTGAGAACAACTGTAGTCCATTAACAATACAATTGCTAGGGCTTCTATGATCTCCAATCGTTTATTCTGACTGCAAGTGAGGACTTGGTGATTTCAAAGTAGATTTTCACCATTAATACTTCCTGCATAGACATAAAAAGCAACTGTAACTTTCGTTCTTGTTCCCGAGAACAATTTGGACCGTGTTCTCTTGCATACTTCATCACAATGTCACCAAACAATTGTAATCCAAGGTGTATACTCAGATGGTGAGTATACCAGCCGCGCAGGGTTTTAGAGCTAGAATAGCTCCCCCTAAGACCAAGAAGGTCTACTATCCAAAAGTAGAGGGTGCGTCCACTGAGGATGCATCTACTACCTTGTTCTCATCACTATCCTTCTTTACTTTGACCTAAATTTTGCTTGCATCTTCTGTAGCTTTCACAAATTTGATTTCTCGTGCCTCATTCCATAATGAATCTTCTGACTTTTTAGGGCTCTCTTGTCTCTGCGCTCTAGATCTACAAAATTTAGAGATGTGTCTAGCTTTTCCACATGAGTGACAAATGATAGGAGGTCTGATATTCTTTGGTGTATTGGTGTGAGTTACCAATCTGCACTATATAGCTGAATGACCATTGTGATTACATATCTGACATGTAATGTTCTGAGTACTTCTAACATTTTGCTGAGGATAACTTCTTTGGTTTTGCTGATCCTGATTTCTTTGATTATTCTGAGTCTTGTTCTTCTGACTTGTTTTGCAATGCATAGCTCTATGACCAAATTTATTGCATGAATAATAGTAACCATTGAAGGGTCTTACCTCTTTACAATTCCTTGCAATATGTCCATGCTTGTTATAGGCATAAAAAGTTCTGTCAACTAGCTTGCATTCATCCTTAGGTGGTTCAATATTGTCTTCAGTCTGATTTCCAATCTCCTTAGTATCTATGATGTCCTTTGGTTCTTTCATTCTGGCTTGTATGTCAACAATCTGATTTTGTGCTTTATGGTATCCTATACCGCCGGTATCTCCTTTAACATTTTGGGCATACAACTGTGACTCTATCAGATCCTTGCTTGTGTGTAATTTGTCAATATGATTCTTTACTGCAATCAATTCAGATTCTATCTTTTCTTTGTTGTTTCTTAGCTCCAAGATTTCCATGTTTGCTTGTCTCAGTTCTTCATTTAATTGCTTGTTTTCTTTGACCTGTTCATCATAGGCTTCTTGATTGTTATATAGCTTTTCATCCAATTCTGCAATCTGATCCGTCAGAGACAAATTTTCTTCATTCAACTTTTTGACTACTTCCCCCAAATCATTTGAAGAACAATTCCTTAATTATTTTTTCAGTTTCTTGATAAGTATTTGCATGCCTTCAACTTTTAATTTTAGATCTTCATTTTCTTTTTCATATGTGTCAAGTTCTTCAAGGGCTGCTTCAAGATTATTTTTCAGGTGTTTCATTTCTTCCTTCTCCATGATCTCCTCAAGTGCTTAAACTTCTTTGCTGAGGACCAGAGCTCTGATACCAATTGTTAGGATTAGGATCACTGAGAGGGGGGGGGTGTGAATCAGTGATCTATCAATTAATATTTTTTCTTATTATCTGAATCTTTACTTAAATGCTTATGTACTAAACTTGAATATCAATGCAAGTAAGATAAATATACACAACACATAACACCATATATGATTACAGAGAAACCCAATGTAGGTAAAACCCTTGGTGGGAATTAGTACCCACAAATATTCTGCACTAGTGTCTTATGATCCTTGTTAGAAGATCCTTAACCCTGTTAGGAGTTGTCTTTACAATACATGAAGTACAGTGACCCTGTTAAGGGTCAGACCCTATTAGGAGTCTTTTACAATAACCCTGTTAGGGGTGGTGGACTTACTGTCCAAGAGATCACTGCTCAAATGATGAAGGCTACAACCTTCTGGATCTTCGATACACATTGTATCTACAAGGTGAACTGCTGCTGTGACACTGCTTTTCTGATTAGTTCATTTTGTGCACTGATGCTTTAACCCCTTCTTAATCACTATAAAAATATTTTCTTCACTCTAAAATATTCTACTTCAATATATATATCATCAACATATGACAGATATATCTTTGCTGCTTTAGCACTCTGCTCTGCTTTCTTATCTCTGGCTTTCGCAACTGACCTTCTATAAGTACTTCCTCAAAAGACACGAAACATGTCAGCTTTAGGAAACCTTTTTCCATCTATATTGATCACTTAAATAACCACACAACCCTTCATTAAGTCGGCTTAACATTAATTATAACTTCTTTACTCAAATCGAACAGACACGTCTTTTCACACAGTCTGCTCCACCAAATTAGCTCTAACTAATTATCTTGGATGAATCAAGTCATGCACTTTTAACCATAGATTCTTAGGTCACTAAAAATAACTAATACAAAGGTGCAAGTCCTGATGATAAGTACAAATTCTACGGCAAAACAATCTCTATCAGCTCTTTCCATAATCTTTCTCCTGTTCTGGCATTCACTGGCTGTATCTCTTCAACTTGCTGTATCTTCTTCATACTTGCAGATCTGATCATGATCTCTTAATCTAAACATACTCATAATCTTATCTTCAAAGGCACATATCATTTGGATAACAAATGAACACACGCTAATCAAAACTATAACAGTCTGTTCCTTGCTCTGTTCTATTTTTTGTACTTAGCCAATTTTTGATCTTCTGATAATGTGTGTTGACTCCAAAACTTCATATGACTTTGTTTCCATAATAAAAACACTAAATAGAGTCATATACTTCAGTATAGTCAACTTTCCAACATATAGAACTTGCTTCCTGACTCTCCGATGCTAAATTTGAAGATGTCAAAACCTGCACCTCTACAAAGAAAATGTGGGATAAATTGAAGCTGGTACATGGAGGAGATGCTAATGTACTAAGAGCTAAGGCAGAAATCCTAAGAGGTAAATTTTATTACCTAAGAATGAAAGAAGGAGAAAATATCACTCAGTACAGATGCAGAATATAGGAGGTAGTCAATTCTATCCGAGGAGTTGGAGGCATACTTGAAGAAGAAATAGTGGTAAGTAAAATCCTAAGAACCTTATTACATGTATATGCTATAAGAGTATCTGCTATACAAGAAATGAGAGCAGTAGAAAACAATAATGTCACTCTAGATAGTTTGGTTGGTAGAATGATTTCTTATGACATGTAACTGATTGAATGTTTGAAGATGTTAAGTTGATGTTCATGCAAGACATTAAATCAGTTAATGTATTGTATTGTCATTGATGTCAACTTGATATAATATGTATGGTCATTATAATATCACCAAATACTTCAAATAACTGATGAATCAAAGGCTATGATATCAGTAATGCATATAAGTCAAGTATTCACTAAGTGACTACATACACCGACGGAGTGCACCCAATGCTTAGAGTAAAAGAACAAAATCACAATGTTGCCCGACGAGGAAATGCACAGCATTACCGACGAGCAGAGTTACAGTGTTGCCCGACGAGCAAAACACAAAGTAACCCGACGGAAAAAATTTCAGTGTTGCCCGACAAAAAAGACAAGGAAGGAGATCCTGATGAAAATTGAAGTCACACTGATGGAACAGTCAATTATCACTGATGACAAACTGAAGTGGTGACCGACAGAATAGAGAGTTCAAAAAATGAAAAAAATGCTTAGCTGTCAAGAAGCTAAATATAGAGTTAACAGATACTTATCATTGTTTTAATAATCCAGATAAAGCCAGAGATAAGTAATTGATTTAAAGCTACTTTGTCCAGTTGGCAAGAAGATCTCTACGAGATCAGACTGGAGATTTTCTTTAAATCTGTTGGCAAAGATTTTTCAACACACCAAGATTGAGAACACAAGAAAAGAGAAAATCATGTCTATAAGAGACAAACTCAATTCATTACGAATTGTGTGTGTGGGGTGAACAAGAGAAGAGGAAAGATGCTAAAGAAAATTAGAAGGAGAAGAAAGTCTTCATTTCAGTCCTGATCAACAAGCTAAAGAAAGAGCTAGATTCTACAGACATCGACGAACAGTGAGACAAGCATCACAAAGAAAAACAAGTGTGGAGCAAAGGTCTATATTTGATTATATTGATCAATGAATTAATGGACCTACAATAGATCTAAAAATCTGAAATTGAGTTGTATGTATGAATAGATCATTAGTGTTTCAGTTTAACCATTGAAGCATATAATCATCTTAACCGAGCAGGACTTAAAAGTCTTTTTCAACTGAGATACATCCCAAGGAGTATCAAAAAGTTTGATCACAAAAGTAGCATTGGATATGCCCGATACCTATTGACAGGCCAAGTGAGTGTTTGATCAAGGATAGTAGCATTAGATGTCGGATACTAGTTGACAAACTATTTCTAAATCCTCTAACAAGGTCACACCTAACAGTGTGTTTGTAACCTTTAACAGGGTTGGCTCTTAACAGGGCTCACTTCAGAAGAGTGAAAATTTGGCGTACTAGTCCCAGTGGTTTTTCCCTTAACAGGGTTTCCACATTAAAAATCCATGTGTTATGTGTGTATGATTCATTTCTTTACTATTCTGTATCTTACATAGTTAATTCTGGATTGATCGGTATACTCTACATATTTACTGTGTTTCGGTAAATAGATCACTGCTTATCGGTAAACATATAGAAGAAGGTTTAACTAAGGAATCTGACAAGTAGAAAATTGATTAATGTATTTTGAGGCATACATCTTATAGGATAGAAGATAACTTGAGACATAGTTTGTGGTTATAAGTTTGAAGGGTTATAGTTCTGTTGAAGTTCAGGTAATATAATAGTTGTTATGGAAAAAAAATTATGTCTTTTTCATTCTTTATTTGACTTATATTAACTTTACATGATTTTTAAACCACATGCAAGCAATCATATGAAAGAAAAACGAAAAGGAGAAGACATTGTTGATAGTGATTATGCTGAATATGAAGAGTATCTGCATGATATTTATAGCAGTATCAATTCTAAACTTGAGGTGAGTTATATTCAATGATTGCATTAGTCCATTTGTGTCATTTTACTTTGCTTTGACATATCTATTGATTGCATTTTGTTGGGGTTCAAATTGTTATGTTTTGTAAATGATTTGGGTCAGTAGGGAAAGTGTAGGAGAAAGTTCCTTAGTGTAGGATAAAGTACCTTAGTGTGAACAAATCTGTCACTTGAAAGGTATCTACGTGTTTTGATTATTTGATATGCTACAATTAGTCTTACTAATTTTAACTTTTTCTTAGAAAAGGCCAATAAGACATAATTAACATGCAAATCAATATTAATTCTGATACTCTAACTCTAGCACAATTAAAATAATATTTCTATGAGATAACACAATCAAGATCTACTTTCTTGAAATAGATATCACAAGGAACAAATCAAATAAGCACAATAATTTTCACACCTTCTAAAGGAGAAAACTTCTGATATCATATTAACTGTGGAAATAAAGTTGCATGCAATTGGACACAAAATCTAAAGAAGAATTCTAATTGTGCACTCTGTAATAAATTTCTAAAAATAATCCCTAAATTTTTCCCTCCCATTACAAAATGACCCTCCTTATATAATACAGGAATCAATAAAAGTGAAAAGACAAGCCTTTTCCCCAAAAGGTACAACAATTATCTAGAAATTAAATGAAAAATAACCTAACTAATCAAAAGTACAAAAATGATCATCAACAACAAGGATCAATCTCCCACTATAGCACCACATCTCTGAATGTGATCTAGGTATCCCTCTAAAGCATAGGTATTTGCATCATATGTCATCCTTGGAAGTATACTCCAGGGCAATCAAGTGCTCCATCTGTGTTATGGTCCTATCTAAGTCTCGTCCATTGACATGAGTAGTGTCCAGGACAGTTGCAAGGATAATTTGGCATTTTCCCATACATATGTCTAAACCCTTAAA
The DNA here is from genome assembly GCA_018584345.1 of Thuja plicata. Taxonomy (NCBI): domain Eukaryota; kingdom Viridiplantae; phylum Streptophyta; class Pinopsida; order Cupressales; family Cupressaceae; genus Thuja; species Thuja plicata. The sequence continues at coordinate 107,935 of MU225241.1, forward strand.
ATCTTCATTCTGATTAGAAAGATATGGAAATCCCTTCTTAATAGAAACTTTGAACCCATTATACTCACACTGCAAACTCTCAATAAATTCTGCATGTTTTGCAATAGCATCAATAATGTCATCAATCATTTTGGTACTAGCTGATAATCCTTAAAGGATCATAAGTTGTCATTAGTATATAAGGAAATAGTTTTTGAACCGTCAGAAACATGATCACCGAGTGACAACATTCAGTCAAGCGCAAAGGTCACCAAAAATGTCTTAGCACAGTGATTACTGAAATCAGTGAGCACCAATAGCACTATCACCGATAGACAGTTCAAAGAGTAAACCGAGAGTACAATTCACAGAGTAAACTGAGAACATAGTCTACAGAGTAACCCTAGCACCAGTCTACCGAGAGAATTTTATTCCCAAGAAAAGTGGATCTGAGATACACACGGTCAGCTAAAGCACTTTAGTTTTAAATTAGATTTATGCTTAGCTGGAAAACCGTTTATTAAGGATCAAGAAAAGAATAAGTAATAGTTTTAATCAATCTAACTAATTGTAAACATGCAAACTAGGAGATCAAGGTCAAGTTGTAAACCTTTGATCATAGAGTTTTTATTGTAAAGCGTGAAACCTAATTAGGTCAAAAAATTTGTATATATAGATGTATAATCAATCAAGAACATGGATGATTGTAGCTGCAGAAGACATCTATTGATTAGACATAGAGTTTCATGCAGAAGGACAAAAAAAAGAAGAATTTAGTTATGAAGAACTAGATTCAAGGCTACAGAGTAGAATAGAGGTATTATTCATCACAATAGGTGATACATATATCATGTGAACTTAAAGGATCTATATTCATTAATTCAAGATTACAATCTATCAGGTCATTATTTTTTTTGTCTACTCTCTAACAATTGTAGCAAATAGAGGAAATCCTTCAAGAAGGTGGACTTAACAATCTTATTGTAAATCTCTTAACCGAGTGCACACATACATTGTGTTGGTAAAATATCTTAACCAAGTAGACTTATGAAGTCTAACATGTTACTCCTAACAATGTAAGATCATCAGAAGTGATCACACTTGTAGCCTTAACCAACACCTTCCATTTTGCAGATAGTGAAGCTTTGTGGGTTTCATCCCCACCACATTTTTTACCTTCTAACAGGGGTTTTCTGTGTTGCCAATTCTTGTGTCATGTGTAACTAAGTTTCATGAATGTTTTTATGATTGTTTACATGCACTTACATTTATGTTATGATATTATATGCACAAGGTAGAAAAACAATATGGTCGGTAATGCAAGAAAAGATTACTAAGGTAAATTGATAAAAGTGTTAAGGGTACTAATTCACCCCTCCCCTCTCAGTACACACCATTCCATTATTCCAACAATTGGTATCAGAGCTAGATATCTTATTTGGAAAAGTTTAAATCACTTGAGAGAAAAGGTCATACAATGGAAAGGTATAAGCTTGATAAGAATATTGAGAATCAGAAGTTGGAGATACAGATTTTCTTTGAGCAATACAAAGAAGAAAGAAATAATATGAAAGAATTAATGGCTGAAAGAAAAGTCATGGAATCTCGCTACAATGCATTTGACTATCATGAAGAAGAGATACCTAATTTATTTGATTCATCAAGATCTGCATTTGGTAATACATTTGACACATCTGAAGGAAGCATTACAAGTCTGAATAAAATCAATCAACATCTGATTGAACAAGTAAAGGTACTGCAGATCGGTCAAGAAGCACATATGGTAAGAATGATTGATGTTATGAATAATGAAAGACAAGATGAACAAGAAATATCATTAGCTATTGATGACAGGAGGAAGATTACTTAGAAGTTGCAAGAGAAAGAATATGAGATACAGAGACTTACTAAACATCACATTGAGATCACCAATCAAATAGTTCTTATGAGTCACAAGGCCAATTGAGTGAACATGTAACTTAATGGAAAATTGGAAATTATTGGTGAAATAAAAGAAGAAAATGAGAAACTGAAGCATGAAGCAAAGATTCAGCAACAACATAATTATATGATCAAGAAAGCTGAAGAAAGTACAAAGAGAATGGATGAATTTTTGAATGGACAAAGAAGACTCAAAAACAATACTGGTTTAGGGTATACCGAGCATGGAGAATCATCACACCAAGATGATCAAAGGGATGTATACATAGCTCTAAGGCCATAGAGGTAGTCATGCAATCACTGTGGAAAACTAGGCCACACATCAAATGTTTGCAGGAACAAAGCTAAGGGTATTCCTAAATCTACTTCTACATTCATAGGTAATTGTTATAATTGTAACAAGCATGGAAACAAAGCACATGAATGAAAATATAAGGTGAACAAACCAAAGAAAGAATCCTACATGGAAAAATATTGTCCTACTTGCAAAATGCATGGCCACACATCTCATGAATGCAGAAAAAAGAAAAAGCAAGTATGGAAACCAAAAGAACAAGAAAATGCTTATAAACCGAGAAGAGTCGATAACTCATATGTTTGGGATTACAACACATGGGTAAATTGCACAACATGTGGTAGATATGGACACATAGCTTCAAACTGCACGAGGAAATAGATACGAAGATCAAGGAACTGGACTAACTCTGGAATGGCATGCTTACACTGTCATAAGGTCGGTCACCTAAGCAAGTACTGTAGAGACTAAGTGATAGAGTTAAGCACTTTTACAAATGGAAACACTATTGAAGATATCAAGAGAATGAGAAATCAAATGTGGAGGAAAGCTTAAATCAAAGATAATGCTGGACCAAGCACCACAATAGGTGACACCACGTCCAATGGATTAGGTAATTCCACCACCCCCACTTGAGAAATACAAGTATGGAACTACACTGTACAAAGCTATATTTTATATCAATTCCAATATTCATTGATAATATGCCAAATTATCATGAAAGGAGATGCACTATGGTATTACTTGTTATGATTTTGTGAATCAAGTCTCGTCGATCAATACATACTGAGCATCGTTAGTGTACATATGAAAAAAATCAAGTTGTCAATATAAATTGAGCATCATCGGTAAACATGTGAAATACAATCAAGTCTTCACTACATACCGAGCATCTTTGGTGAACATGTGAAAAGTACAACTAAGTTTTCACTTACCTCAAGCGTTGTATACTCACCAAGGATGAAGACTTTGGTATGATACCTTAGCATCTTTGTTTTGTCAAATGAGTGGTAGCTAAAGCATTCAATGCACTACTTAGGTCATTTTCTATAAATAGGACAACAAAGAGCTCATTCATTCACCAAGAGAAAAAGAGAAAACAATAGAGTGAAGAAGAGCGATAAGATTGCAGAACATTTCACAATAGATTCAAAGGCTACTCCAACATATTTCAAGCACTTACCACTATCAACCAGTAAGTACCAAGACTTACTGAGCACATAGTTCATTTGCAAAGAAGCCCTAATTTCACGAACAATGGAAACTACCTCGCGAGTCTCAAAGATCAAGAACACAAAGGACAAGAAGATCAACCTGATTAAGAACACAACCTATGAGGAGCCTAACTATAAATTTTTCCCCGAGGTTTCTACTCAACCTGATGATAAGGGAGCATTTTCAAGTATCCCTCTTAGGGTTTTCCTGGTTGAAGATATCTGTGCATACATCCACTGCAAGGTTGTAGAGATTAGAGATATTGAGATTGAAGAAGCTTACCAGAAGATATGCAATGATGGAGACCTGAAAGATGAACACAAGAACATTGAGGTAAAAGGGTTAACCAATTCCCTACTATTCACAAGAGAATTCAAGACCGAATGGATACGCATTGTACTTAGCTGGGTACATGATAGAAAAATGTGGTTGGATGAATCAAAAATGATAAAAAAGGATGTGATTCATGCTGTAACTAGTTATCCAATAACCGACAAGGCTAAAGCCCTAAAGCATCCTTCACGCCTCAAAATTGAAAAACTAACTGGAGTCGAATGGGATGACAGAGGGTTGAAACTCAATACAATCACCGACCTCGAGATGAAATTTGGTGCATGTGTGATTGAGTATAAAATATTCCAAGCTAGAAAAATGAACAACATAGCATGTGGAGCAGTTGACACTGCTTATAAGATTGTGAAGGAGGGACTTCAAGTGGACTTATCCAAGCTACTACTAAAGCAACTAGAAGAAAACATGAGGACAATTAGATCACCCATATCTAATTCATGTAAGTTTAGTTCACTCCTATGTGCACATTCTTCTATTTTCAGAATTTCTTCCCTTCTGTCGGTAATGTCACTTGGGACACAACCCGACCTATAATTGCACATATTAGTGAATTTATTAAATCACTAGGGGATAGCTTGACATCTATAATGGATGAAAACTTCATCACTTTCAAGGATAGGATGGAGAAAAGAATGAGAACCCCTATACAAATGGTTGAACAATACAAAGATGACATATATTTCATAGTGGACACCGAAACCACTCTAATCAAACCAGTTGTACTGAGAACAACATGGTTTCCACCATTGGACTATGAGATCAACATTGATCAAGCTACAAAGGCTATTGAAGCCTTACTAAATGATCCAGTGGACAAATCATTGAGCAGATTTGGCACATATGAGGAAGCCAAGTCTAGAATCAAGATTGGCTTAGTAGTGAAGAAGATAGACCAAAATAAGACCAAAATAATAAATACTCTTCAAAAGAAACTTTCGGTAAATGATGAAGAGTTGGAACAAGATGTCACCAAGGAACAGTCACCTGTTGGTGAAGGTGAAGAGTTAAGTGACTCCGAGTCTACTAAATCAGATGCACCACTAGCCAAGAAATCAAAGGTTTCATATGTGATAGATGCATCAAGAACAAGGAGCAAGACAACAAAAGAGGCATACTCACCACCAGTAAAGAAAGGTACTATGAGGACTTATCAGAAAAGAAAGCCTCAAATCAGGAAATCAACACCGATGCAAATAAGGAGATATATAAGAGGAAAAGAAGACAAGGATGATACTACCATGGATGAAAGAGAACAAAGGATTGAAGCAGAAAAGGCCAAGATACCTAAGACAATTGATGAAGTTGCAGAGTCAATTATCAACACAGGTAGCTTATCACATCACAAGATTAGACAATGGCTAGCCTTGTCTCCCGAGAATCAGAATAAGATAGAAGAGGCCATAATTAGGGCAATGGTTGCATACAAGTATGTACCTATACAATTCAACAAGAATATTGCACAAGATCTCAATGAAAAAATATCAGCAAGATGGACATATGCCTTACACACACATAAACAAATGAGGGAAAGATCCCTAGTTACACTCATGCCACCTGAGTCAACAGTTGAATAAATTTATTCAGCAATGAAGGAGCATGCAAAGAAATTTTATGCAAAGTTGAGACTATGAAAAGTACTATAGGGCAGATTAAAAGACATTAATAAAGAGAGCAATGATATTTGGAATGAAATCTTCAATCCACTCGAGCAGGTACTAGCTCTAACTGAGACACCTCACATTGAGGAGAAGGAGGCCACACTGAGCCTTGAGCACATTTTCATCAATAATACCGAGGATGTCAATCTAGTTGATTTGATAATAGAGGCAAGTAAGGCCATGGATGATGTACCTTAGTTATTACAATCATTAGGGGATACACCAGACATCACTATAAAGATCTAACTAATATTGATTCTAATGATGATCCCTGGAGCAGAGCCCCAAACTATGTCAAAAATGACTCTATAGGGATCCACAATACCCCTACTCCCACACAATCTAGGGCTCTACTAAAGAGTTCCCAAAACCCACATTCACAAGACTAGGTCTTCCACTAGCCTTCAACACCCAAAAGGGCAAAATTGGACACAACTAGAACCAAGTAATCCAAGGATGCAACAAGTTTTCTATCAATATTAGATCATCATTTTTGGTGAAATGAAACACCAATCTCATACTGAGATGTCTCTGAGATTCAAATTAGACACCTAAGTGATTATAGGGCTACAAGGAGAAAATATGGATTTCTAAGGGCAACTTACTTGGAACTCCACCACAAAAAACCTTAACCACCCCCAAAGTCTACAATCACAACCCTAACCCTTCTTGTTTGGATCCACTGATGTGCTTGCAATGGATGAACTTGAGGGTGCTCCTGCACCATACTCCCAGGGTGCATTGATCTCAAGTCCTCTTCAGATGAGGTCTTCTAAACTGGATCCATGCTTCTAAATTTCTTGCTCATCCATCCATACAGATTCCCCTTCAAGACTATCTTTCCATTTGACCAAATATTTCTTTTAAACATTCTTTCTTGCTTGTTTGATGATCTTGGTGTCAAAAATCTTCTCAAGCTTCTTTGGTACATGAGAGGGTATACCTACAACATCTTCTTCAAGCTCTTCCACCTGTGCTTTAGAACCTGCATTCACATCACCTTTATATGGGGTTAGATCACAAATATTTAATATAGGGTAGATGCCAAGGTGTGAGGGTAGTTACATCTCATATGCATTAAACCCATTCTTCTTAAATACTAGACATGGTCCTACTTTCTTCATGAGTAGTTTAGTGTGTTTTCCCTTAGGCAATTTTTCCTTCTTCAAATATGCCCACACCAAGTCTCCCACCTGCAACTGAACATCTCTTCTATGTTTGTCTTTGGCTTGCTTATACTTGTCTACACTCTTCGCAAGTGACAATCTCACTGAGTCATGAATTTCTTTCATACTCTCTACAAATTCTTCTCCATGAGGACTGATTGGAGTGTTTTTTGGTAATTCTCTGAGTTCCAAGATGCCTCTTGGACTTTTCCCATACACAATTTGAAAGGGACTCTTCCCTATGCTCCTGTTAACTGAATCATTGAAAGCAAACTCTGCTTGGGGTAGGACTGCATCCCACTTGTCTCCATATTTTTTTGTCAAACATCTAAGTAGGTTTCCAAGTGATTTTTTTACCACTTCTGTCTTCCCATCTATTTGTGGATGGTAGGCAAAACTAAAGCTTAGATTGGTCCCTAAACTTTTCCACAAGGTCCTCCAAAAGTGACCAATAAACTTCACATCTCTATAAGAGAGAATGGTTTGAGGTAAGCCATGAATCCTCACAATTTCTTTGAAGAAAAACCTTGCAATTGTTGATGCATCATTAGTACTTTTACAAGGGATAACACAGGCCATTTTACTTAACCTATTCACTAAAACATAAATACTATCATACCCCTTTTGTGTCCTAGGCAATCCCATCACAAAGTCCATGCTGCAACTCTCCCAAGGTCTTGTAGGAATAGGTAGAGGTTGGTATAGTCCTGCATTTGTGGATGTACCATTGGACCTTAGATATATTGTGCATGTCTCTACAATATTCCTTACTTTGGTCTTAATTTTAGGCCAATAATAGAACCTTCTCACCTGTTCCAATGTCTTGTCCAGACCAAAATGTCCTCCCATGCTGCCTACATGTTTTTCTCTAATGATGTTCTCCCACATTGAACATTTCAGAATGCATAACTGGTGTCCCTTGAACAAGAGTCCATTTTGAATAAAATAGTCTGCATAATCTACATGGTAAGCCTCAGAAAAGTTAGAAAACACCTTATAAATATATTTGAAATCATGATCATCCTTATACATGTCCTTCAATGAATCAATACCTACACTTTGGAGTTGGATTTGTTGCACAACTAAAGTCCTTCGGCTCAATGCATCTGCCACCTTATTGGAAACTCCTTTTTTATGCTTGATTTAAAATGTGTAGGCTTGTATTGATTCCACCCATTTCATGTGTTTGTGGCTTAGTTTCTCTTGGCTGTTTAAGAAACTTAATGCTTGGTTGTTTGTGAAGACAACAAGTTCTTTTGGAAGGAGGTAGTGCCTCCATTTCTTCAATGACTGAACTAAGGCATATAGTTCCAAGTCATAAGAGGAATATTTCATCTTTTCTTCATTTAGTTTCTCACCAAAAAAGGCTATAGGCCTCCCTTCTTGGCTCAAGATAGCCCCTATTGCTAGGTTAGAAGCATCACATTAAATAGTAAATATCTTTTAAAAATCAGGAAAGACTAGGATAGGTTTCTCCATTACCTTTTTCTTCAGCATTTGGAAGGCTTCTTCTGCATCTTTGTTCCACACAAACTTACACTTCTGTCCACCCTTAATGGTTTCAAGGATAGGAGCACACAACTGACTGAAATTCCTTATGAATTTTCTATAAAAAGATGCAAGCCCATGAAAACTTCTGACTTCTGTCATTGTCCTAGGATAAGGCCAATTCAAGATGGATTCTACCTTCTCAGGGTCCATTTTAATGTTCCCTCTTGAGACCACAAATCCCAAATATATGAGCTCTCCCTACATAAAAACACATTTCTCCAAATTGATGAAAAGCTTCTCTTCATGTAGCCTCTTCAGGACCAAGTTAAGATGCTCCAAATGTTCCTCCTTACTCTTGCTAAAAATAAGGATGTCATAAAGATACACTATGAAATTTTTTCCAAGGAATGGTTTAAGCACCTCATTCATGAGCCTCATGAATGTGCTAGGAGCATTTGACAGACCAAAGGGCATCACTCTCCACTCATACAAGCCTTCATTTGTTTTAAATGCAGTCTTCCACTCATCACCAGCCCTAATTCTTATTTGGTGGTAGCCACTCTTTAAATCCACCTTAGAATACTACCTTGCACCTCCTAAGTGATCCAATAGATCCTCTATCCTAGGCATAGGGAATATATACCTAATTGTGATACTATTTATGGCTCTAGAATCAGTGCACAATCTCCATGTGCCTTCCTTCTTAGGGACTAAAAGAGCAGGTACTGCACAAGGACCGAGACTCTTAGTAATCAAACCCTTATCCAAGAGTTCTTGAATCTATCTTTCCATATCCTTATTCTATTCAGGAGTCAACTTGTATGCTTCCTTATTTAGTAAGGTTTCTCCTGGGATCAAGTCTATGTTGTGACTTATGTCTCTGATTGGAGGCAACTCATTTGGTAACTCTTTGGTCACAATATATTTATACTGGTCAAGTAGGTCTGCAACTTCTTCAGGGCCTACTCTTCTTAGGGGTTTTACTTCTCTCTCAACCTTCTTAGGTCTATCATCCTTAGGAAAAATGACTAAAGCATAGCAAGGGGTCTTTTCTTCTTTACAAGTTTTCAAAAACTCTTTTTCTCCTGCAAACAAAATTTTTGGATCTTTTTGTTCCTCTACAAAATTAGATAGTGGTAAGAATGTTACCTTTTCACCTTTGTGATTGATTGTGTATGTTTTAAGCCTCCCATCATGATGAGCCTCCACATCATACTTCCATATTCTCCCAAGTAGAAAATGGCAGGCATCCATTGGGACAATGTCACAGAGAACTTTATCCTTGTAGTTTCCAAGTTGGAGTTCCACCCAAGCTTGATCCTCTATGACAATTTTTTGCTTCTTAGTTAGCCATGATACCTTGTAAGGGTTTGGATGTGGCACACTTATCAAATTCAATTTCTTTACTACTTCTTCTAACACCAAGTTGTCCGTAGACCCACTGTCAATCACCATCCTGCAGACTTTGTCTCCCACTTTGCATGTGGTTCTGAATAAGTTCTTCCTCTGAGGTGGCTCTTGTGTGCTTGGAGCCTTCAATAGTGTCATTATTATCATAAGGACTTCTCCTTCCTTGGGTGGTGCATAAGACCAATGTGTATTGCCTCCATGGTTCTCTTCTTCTCTAACCATGTTTTCCCTTCTCTTTGCCTGATTGCTTGCCTTCTATGGACACTTGGATGCTAAGTTCCCTACTTGGTTACATCTGTAACACCTTGGAGGTCCTGAACTTCTTCCTCCAAATATTCCCCTTGAATCTCCTCTCCTTCCTCTATAGGAGCCTTTAGAACTACCTTCCCCAAAGGAGCTCTCTTGACTGGTCTATCTATGACTGGTTTCTCCAAAAAATTTAGGAGCTTGTCCTCTCCCATTGCTTCTCCCTCTTCCTCTACTACCAAAGTCTCTCTGGCCTCTACCTCTTCCACTTTTCTCTTGTCTCCTCTTAAGTTTTTCTTCAACTTTCAGTGCTAATTGATAGCACTTTTGGACAGTAGTAGGGGAACACAAACTTAGTTCATCTTGGATGTTTATCCTCAATCCTTGCAAATATCTAGCAAGCTTGACACTCTCTAGTTTAACCAACTTAGATTTCATGGTAAGATTTTGGAATGCTTCAGTATAACTTGAGATGTCCATCTCTTTCTGCCTTAGGCTTTGTCTCTTCTTATGAATTTGAACTTCATAGTCCTCAGGTACATAGGATTCCTTCACCAAGGTCACCATCTTCTTCCAAGTTCTTACTGGATTCTTTTCCATCTTCACCCTATCTGCTTGAGTGAAACTCCACCAAGTTAGGGAAGATCCCTTCAACTTGGACTTTGCTATCTTAACCTTCTAATGCTCTAGTATCTCCTCACAGTCAAAACAACTAGTGAGTGCATCAATCCAATCCATGACTTCTTCTGGATCCATCTTCCCATTGTAGATAGGTAGGTCAAGTTTAGTATCCATGGTCCTTCTCTCCATGGATTTCAAAGTCTTCAAGAGCAGCCTCTATTATTCAGGGATTTCTTCTTCTTCATCCTCCTACCAAGGGGTCTCTTCACCACTCCCCTCCTCTTCAATTCCAGAGTTCCCACTACTCCTTTTTTTGACTTGATCCTTGAGCCTTTCCATTTCCTGCCTCATCAACTTCCTCTCTGCATCATGCTCTTTCACCACCCTTAGTAGTTCAACATTGGTCATCCTATTAGGAAGTTCACTGCCATCTCCTCCTTCAGACATGCTTGCAACTTGTATTCTTCCAAATATCTACTAGTTTCTCTGATACCACTTGGAGCAGAGCCCCAAACTATGTTAAAAATGACTCTCTAGGGATCTACAATACCCCTACTCCCACACAATCTAGGGCTCTACTAAACAGTTCCCAAAACCCACATTCACAAGACTAGGTCTTCCACTAGCCTTCAATGCCCAAAAGGGCAAAATAGGACACAACAAGAACCAAGTAATCCAGGGATGGAACAAGGGTTCTATCAATATTAGATCATCATTTTAGATGAAATGAAACACCAATCTCATACTGATATGTCTCTGAGATTCAAATTAGATACCTAAGTGATTATAGGGCTACAAGGAGAAAATATGGATTTCTGAGGGCAACATACTTGGAACTCCACCACAGAAAGCCTTAACCACCCCCAAAGTCTCCAATCACAACCCTAACTCTTCTTGTTTGGATCCACTGATGTGCTTGCAATGAATGAACTTGAGGGTGCTTCTGCACCAATCCCAAGAATGATGAGGATGTAAATGTTGCAACCGAGCAAACAAAGGAAAAGGAGACAACAGATGTTGCACAAGAAAAGGTACCAGGTCACATGCCTTTATTGATACAAGTTATCAATATAATCAATGAAGAAAAGGAGAAAATACTTGAGCCTGACGCAAACATACCCGAGGAAAAAGGTGATGAACATGGGGAGCCAAAAGATACAACAAAGGAGAAGAAAGATACAAGTGAAGAGGAAGCATCGAGTGATTCCACTACCAAGAACACCAAATAGGTAAACAAGGCTACAGAAAAATATAAGGTTGATGTAGAGATGTCTACAACTGACCAACAGGTTCATACCAAGCATCATACAAAAGGCACCACACCTCCCACACAATCACCAAAATCAAAAGAGACAAAGAAGGATCTTGCTATAATCCTTCATTCCCCTACTTCCAACACCATACCCAAGAAGAAGAAGAAGAGTAAAGAACTGGTCACACTTGATGAAATAATAGATATACCTGACTGTGATCCAAGAACACTGGATCCCAAGTCACTGACCAATTATGGAGAACTATGCAAAAGGAAGGAAATACAGGACAAGCTCAAGAAGGAGCACATAAATTCATAGGTCTTGGATACTATAAAGGAAATCCTATTGCAGATAGTTCTTGACACAGAGATTGATGAAAATGCACCTATCCTTGATCAACTAGTAGTCCTGATTGAGGCCATAACATCACAGAATGTAGAAGCTGACAAGGTCATTGAGGAATGTGTAGAAGAGAAGTGTCACTACAAGCTCACAGAGAAGATCATCCAAGAAGTGACAAAAAACAAGGTAAAACTTTTTGAGCTAGTAACTACATTAGAACCAATAATATCAGAAGTAGTTAACTTAATTCAAAAGTTGTGCACCCTAGAGAATTTCACTACCGAGCATAGTGAAAAGATAGCTAAAATAGATGAAGATCTTAAAGCTAGTGCACAAAGTCTCACAACCGAGGAAAATGCATTCCAATTACATTATGAGAAGATTGTAGAATCAAAACGGTTGAGACTTGAGATACAAAAGGCTGAAAGAAAAATCAGAGATGAGGTAACCAAGCTCCAAGCTATGTTACTACCAAATCTCACATTGATGTTGAAAAACATGACTTCAATAAAGACATTAATTTCCACCCTAGAGATGTCAGTCACCGAGAGTATCTATGACATTCATGCCAGAATCACTTTGGAACACATGACCCTTGAGCACCTCAAAGAGAAAGGGTAGAAGTAGATGGTAGACATTCAAAAATCACATGCCCACATATTTGACAAGCTGTAAGTACTACACCTTTGTCATTATTTTCAAAAAAAGGGGGAAAATATATGTATACATTAAAAAGGGGGAAAATGTATATACCTTACAAAGAAGGATAACATGTCAAAGGCCAAAGAGGGAAATACACAAAGGAGGAAACATGTACATACACTGTACCGAGGCATGCACATAGGGGGAGTCATTGACAAGGTAAACACTTGGTGTATATACTGAATATATCAATTTTTGATACTAATGCCAAAGGGGGAGATTGATAATCCTTAAAGGATCATAAGTTTTCATTAGTATACAAGGAAACAATTTTTGAATCGTCGGTAACATGATCACCAAGTGACAACATTCAGTCAAGCACAAAGGTCACCGAAAATGTCTTAGCATAGTGATCACCAAAATTCGTGAACACTGATAGACAGTTCAAAGAGTAAACCAAGAGCACAGTTCACAGAGTAAACCGAGAACATAGTCTACAGAGTAACCCGAGTACCAGTCTACCGAGAGAGTTTTGTTCCTGAGAAAAGTGGATCTGAGATACACGCCAGTTAAAGCACTTTAGTTTTAAATTAGGTTTATGCTTAGCTAGAAAAGCATTTCTTGAGGATCAAGAAAAGCATAAGTAATAGTTTTAATCAGTCTAACTGATTGTAAACATGCAAACTAGGAGATCAAGGTCAAGTTGTAAACCTTTGAGCATAGAGTTTTTTTCGTAAAGCATGAAACCTAATTAGGTCAAAACCTTTGTATATATATGTATAATCAATCAAGAACATGGATGATTGTAGCCACAAAAGAAATCTATTGATCAAATAGAGAGTTTCATGCAAAAGGACAGAAAAAGAAGAATTCAGTTATGAAGAACTAGATTCAAGGCTACCGAGAAGAATAAGAGGTATTATTCATTACAATAGGTGATACATATATCATGTGAACTTTAAAGGATCTGTATTCAACAATTCAAGATTTCAAGCTATTAGGTCATAAGTATTTTTGTCTATTCTCTAACAATTGTACAGAATAGAAGAAAACCTTCAAGAAGGTGGACTTAACAATCTTACTATAAATCTCTTAACCGAGTGCACACATACATTGTGTTGCTAAAATATCTTAATCGAGTAGACTTAACAAGTCTAACATGTTACTCCTAATAGGGTAAGATCATCAGAAGTGATCACACTTGTATCCTTAACCAACACCTTCCATTCTACAGATAGTGAAGCTTTGTGGGTTTCATCCCCACTACAGTTGTTACCTTCTAACAAGGGTTTTTTGCGTTACCAATTATTGTGTCATGTGTAACTAAGTTTCATGAATGTTTCTATGATTGTTTACATGCACTTACATTTATGTTATGATATTACATTCATAAGGTAGAAAAGCAATATGGTCAGTAATGCAAGAAAAGATTACTAAGGTTAATTGATAAAAGTTTTAAGGGTACCGATTCACCCCTCCCCTCTTAGTACACAACATTCCCTTATTCCAACACCTGACCAACTCATATTCACGTTATGTAATTTTACATCCAATCTGTTTCTTATTTTATTATGAGTGATAATATTTTCCATGTTTCTTTTGTACACATCCTAGAACTTCTCCAAAGTATCTTTTAATCTATCAAATATCTTCTATAACATAAGAGAAGCGGTGTTCATTTCAATATCTTGCATTTCCTTTGTCATTTTTCTGATGTTTCCTTTACAACTCATCAAAATTTATTCTTCCACTTGGATTCCTCTGGTGTAGCAATCATGGGAACAAAATATCCACTTCTCTTAGATCCTTCTTCAAATTTGGCTTTGTAATGATCTATTCCTCTGACAACTTTGAATACTTGTGCATTGTTGAACTTGGCCATAACAATTCCCATATCAGCAGGGACTATAGGATTAATCTCTCCTACCTTGTGTTTCATCATATGTCCAAAAGCCTTATCCACATATAAGATTTTTGGCCTCTTGTTGGATGGATATAATGCCCATAACAGTAGAGCATTCTCTTCTGGTTTAAACCTTGACCCAATGTATATATCACTCACACCCTCAATATCAAGTTTAAAATCTTTATTTTTAGAATGGATAAAACTATAAAAAAATTAATGAAGCACTAATATCGCAACCTGGAAAGAGAATAACACCTAACTCAATAAGCATTTGTCTTCCTCTTTGAGGATTCATATTCTGAATTTCTCAATCAAAACCACACCTTCCTTTAGTTTCTTCAATAATTATGCTTCATTATCAGGAGTAATATTAGGGATAGGTTCCCTAAGTTTCTTGCCTTTTGCATTAAACACAAAAGATCAAAATTATTTTGATTTTACGAACAGATCATCAGATAAAAAGGAAGAGTGAGTCTCCAATTTGTTATCCTTATGCACTTCCATTCTTGTCACAATTTGATCATCCTTATTTGGCCCCTCTATTATTTCCATTTGTAGTCTTTAAGCCGCTTCTTGTTCCTGGGGCTCATAGTCTCCTGATCCTTCCTGAGATTCCAATTCAAGCAATTTTCGTATCTTTTTATCCATCCCCCTATTATATTTTTCAATTATCTCCTGGGCCTCAAGTTCTTCTACATTTCTAAAAATATTCTCCACAAGCATGGATTGATGGAGGTAGTCTCCCTGGTTATATCCCTTTTTGCAAGAGTAAATGTATCCTTCTCGATCATACCCTTTCCTTGGGTAATGTTCTACTAGATTTAATTCATCAAGAAGTTTCTTCTGTACTAATTCATATGCTTTAGTTGACACAATAGTAAAATCTCCAAAACTTAAAGTACCAGGTAAGAAAGTTTGTTTATGCACATTGCCCAAATGTTGAGCATTTGATATACTCAACTGCCTTACAATCTCCAAATCAGAAATTCTTTTTGGTACCATTTTAGGCAACATGTTTGGAGCACCCTCAAAGACATAAACTCTAACACAAGTGAAATCAAGATGAACATGCCAGTCTCCCCAGTTGTGTTGCACCAAACCTATATTATAAAAGTATTTTGGCCTTAAAAATTTCTTAATCTCCATGGAGCTTGATTTGTGACATAGAAGATTATACATTTGATAAATAGGTCTGACAAACCACTCCTCAAACTTTATGTAATTGGATTTTGCATATCTGGAGTCCCAAATGGAAGTCCATAATTTTATGGGTCAATCCTTTCCCTCCTTATCCTTGACTGCTAACTTAAGTTCACCTGGCCACATACCCCTGGTGTATCCATAAAACAACACTATGGCATCAACAATGAATAATACATAAACCTTGGTTGTTCATTGTCCTTTTTTAAGGATAAAAATCCTTCATGCATATTCTCTGCTATGTAGGCTGCAAAATCAAATGGCTTGGGTTCATACATATGATTATATATAGCTAGTACCATTGGTCCTATACTCATAAAAATCTAGAACCTCCACATCTCCAACTTTCCCTCAAGACAAATAGGTATACTGCAAATATGCTCTGAATAATTCCATATTGAAAGGTGGACCATACTCATCAGCGAGAGGGAAAATCTTCCCATCTTCCATATCCTTGTGAATAGATAATTTCCACTCCTTGTATGTGGTATCCATCCTATTATATTCTTCTTCTAGTTCCTTAAATGACAGGGACATACTAGAAAATTGATCTAGGTTAAATACTTTTGCTAATGTGCCCATAGGGAAATAAATACAAGGCTTTTCATTGGTATTAAGAATACACTTCTTCTCTAAACTGTAGTTCTTCACTAATAATTTCATTAATTCAATATTGATAAATTTTTTTGGCACAATTAGATTACCTAGATTCATCTTCCAAGGATGGAAAATGGGTACTACCTTATCTCTTCTCAACTAATGAAACAAGAAAAGTTCATAACCTTGAATTTAGTCCAAATGTCCTCGACTAATTTGTATCTATCCTCCATTTGGTCTCTCTCAGGCAAATGATGTTTGGACCTTCTTAACTTTAGACCAGGGGACTACATCTGGTCAATCATATCTTGATACAATTTCCTAGTTGGGGTTTTCTCTTCTGTTTTATCCCTCTTCGCTTTAAATTCTTCACTTTTTGTTGGTCTCATCTTACTGGAAGTACTGGATGAATCCATTGTGTTATTTCTTTATCTGTATATTATTTCTCACCTCTACAATTATGTGACCCCTTTCCACCTTGTGAATTCTCTCTTTTCTTTCTCTAATATCGGTTAACTCAAAATGCCTATAGAATGTATTGAATTTTAATAATTCACAACAAATCGAATGATTAAAAGGCCTTGTGTGATCCCATTACTCTGACCGATCTGAGAATTTGATAGTGTCCTTTGGCCTCTTTTTGAAAATTAAAAAATTGATGAGACAACGATTGGGATTGGCCTAAGTCATTCCGATCAATTTATTCTTACGCGCCATCGAAAAAACCCTTAGCTTACTTCTCTGATAAACCTGTTATTTTATTACCATAAGCATAGGTTACACTGATCCTTAACTCATCATTATTAGTGTATTTCTCATCTATGTTGGGATTAATGGGAAGTAGTACTGAGAGGGGAGGGGTGAATTAGTACCTCTAAAACTTGTAACTCTTTTCACCTTTCATCATTAGTAAACAATCTTTACTGTATTACCGACCATTTTTGATGTTCTTCTTATGCATGTAGTATTAATTTATAATCTTTAATTGTTTGCAACATTCATAGAAACATTCATGAAAGTAATAAACACATAACACAAGATATGATATCGCTTAAAACTCCTGTTAGGAAGTAAAAACTACGGTGGGGATGACACCCACAAAAATTCACTATCTGCAGAATGGAAGGGAGCCGATAAAGGCTTACAATTGATCACTTTTGATGATCTACCCTATTAGGAGTATTAAAGTGGAGACCTGTTAAGATATACTCTGTTAAGAGATTTTAGCAACACTAATGAAGTGTGCACTCGGTTAAGAGATTTACAATAGGACTGTTAGGTCCACCTTTCTTGAAAGGATTTCTTAAGTGTACTACACTTGTTAGAATGAGTATAATATGTTTGACCTGACTGTATGCAATATATTATTGCTAATCAAAGATCCATTAAAGCTCTCATAATATGAATATCACCTATAGTGATTGATTAATACCTTTTCTCTGCTTGTCAATAGCCTGTGTTCTGTTCTTGAAACTGATTTGATCCTTTTCTGTCCTTCTGCATGAATTCTCTTGTCTAATCCTTAGATTCTCTCAGTGGCTACAATCATCATCAAACAACATGTTCACAATAGATTGAGCATCTATTTATACAAGTATTTGACCTATTCTAGAATCACGCATTACAATGTTAACTCTTGATCCAAGGTATACAACTTGACCTTGATCCTTTAGTTTGCATGTTTTAAAATAGTTAAATTGATTAAAACAATAATAATTACATTGCTTTCTCACATAATGGATTTAAAACAAAAAAAGAAGCTAAATATAAAACTTCAGTGTTTTATCTGATGTGGAAGTCAGATCCACTTTTTTGCGGGATGTAATTGACTGTCGGTTCTTGGTCGTCGAGTTGAACTAAAGTTTGTTGGTGTTCCTTCATTGAAATGATCATCAGGTTTCCTTCATCTGTCAGGTTCCTCTCTTTGATGTTTCATTGGGTTGCACTGTTGTTACTCGTCGGGTTCCTTTATCCTTTTTGTCATCAGGTAACACTAAATATTGTTTGTCAGGATGCTTTGTACTTGGCAGTATTGGGTAACATTGGTGTCGGGTAGTGTTGTGCCCTGTCTGTTGGTTTAGTGTAGACCGATGGTGTAGATCATGTTTTTCCTTGTATATACTAATGGAAAAATATAATTCCTTCAATCTCCCCCTTTGACATTAGTATCAAAAAATGGTATGCGCATAATACTAAAGTGTTTAGTATGTACACCATGTA
Source organism: Thuja plicata (assembly GCA_018584345.1). NCBI lineage: Eukaryota > Viridiplantae > Streptophyta > Pinopsida > Cupressales > Cupressaceae > Thuja > Thuja plicata. The sequence continues at coordinate 126,468 of MU225241.1, forward strand.
TATATCTTTGGCATTATGTGAATCCCCCTAACTGTATGCATCGATATAGTATAAGTATATGTACATGTATACTTTTCTCTATACTATATATTCCATGTTCTTTGCTCTTTCAAATATTTGACTGTACACATCATTTCCCCCTTTATGCTAACTGAACTGTATGTACATATCACTTCCCCCTTTATTTGATACTCGTGAAAAAAATGTACAACTTATAAGATGCCAAAAATGTGTAACTTATAATGTATCAAGAATATGTGAATGGGTGTTCTTGATATCTTTGAGCAATTTCTCCCATTTTTCTTTTAGTAGTTCTAGTGCCATGTGCTCTAGCTCTAGTCGTGCATGCATATCATAAATGCTATCTAGGATAGACATTTCTAGGGTGGCAATTAGTGCTCTTATCTCTGTCATATGTTTTTAAAGTAGTGAGAGTGTTAGTAAGAGTTGTGCTTGAAGCTCATTTACCTCATCTCTAAGCTTGATCTCTACAATCTGAATGTCTTGTCTCAATTTTTGAGCTTGCTTGAGTTTCTCATTGTGCAATTTTATTGCCTCTTCACTATTCGTGAGACTTTGTGCACTTTTTTTAAGATCAACATCTATTTGTGCTATCTTTTCGGTATACTCCTGGGTGAGTTGATCAAGCGTGCATAACTTTTGTATCAAGGTTATAGCTTATGAGATTATTGGATATATTGTGCTAACCAATTCAGAAAGCTTTACCTTTTGCAATGCCACTTCTTGGATTATCTTTTCTGGTAGCTTGAACTCATACTTTTGTTCAAGCCTTTCTTCTATGACCTTCTTGGCATCTATGTTCTGATATGTGATTGCATCTGTGAGAACCACTAATTGGTCAAGCATTGGGGTTGTTTGATCAACATCTACATCTGGTACAATTTGTTGAAGTATGCCTCATGCTATTTCAAGTACCTTAGCTTCCTTTGTGGCTTTTCTCAATTTGTCTTGCATTGCTTTTCTTTCACAAAGTCTTGCATACATTGTCATTTCAGTTGGATCCAATGTCCTGGGATCACAAACTGTAATATTAATGATTTCATCCAGAGTGACTGGATTCTTATGCTTGCTCTTCTTCTTCTTTGAGATTTGTGTCGATGCAGATGTATGAACTACCATTGCTATTTCATTTGTCCTCTCTGAAGTGCTTGGTGAAGGCTTTGTTGAAGATGCTTCTTGTGTTTTCTGCTCGGGGTGCAGCTGTAGATTTTGTGAAGATGTCTCTCTATCAACCTTGGGTGTCTCTGCAGATTTTTCTTCTATTTTCTTCTCCAGCTCATCTATCTTAGCTTATTCACCTTTTTCTTTCTGCTTGTCCTCTTCTTCTTTTTGTGCTTCCTCTTCACTTTGATCGGTAGACTTATCTTTTTGATCATCGGTTGCAGCTTAGTTGTTTCCTTTGTGTCATCTGTGGTGTCTTTTGCTTTTGCATCACCCTTGTCCTCGGGTGTGCTTGTATATTTTGCAGTAGATCCTTCATTACCTTCTAGTATATTTATGTCCATCAATACTGGCATATTTATTTGTGTGCTAGCTTGTGATATATCTAGAGTGGCGTCCTGCTTGTTAGTTTGGTCTTTTTGAGCAGTGACATCTTCATCTTTTTATATTTGCTCTGCAGGGTCTGGTTCTGTTATGTCAATGACTGAAGTGTCCTGCCATGTCTCATCAACAACATTCATTTCTTTATGCCCTATTGTCTTCAACTCTTGTTGCTTTTCCTGATCCTTAAGAGATATAAATATTACATCATCTTATTTTTGTGGATCCTTATCAGAGTCATAATTTGTGATGTCTTGAATGTGAAGATTATCCATGACTTTGTCCAAATCTATTGGCTCCATATCTTCAACATTGTCCGAAGTAATGTGCTTAGGACTTGTCTTATCTTTCTCCTCCTCTCTATGAGGTGTGTCAGTGAGAAGTAATTGATTCTCACGACTTGTTGACTCTATAGGCAGATCTAGGAGTTGTCTCTATTTAGTCTCGGTCATTTTGTCCAGCTCTATAAACTTATCCTCTACCACTTTGTAAGCTCTAATTTTGGCTGCAAATTTGCTTGAGTGCTTCTTCATTATTTATTTGATTTCTTCTATCTTGGATTCAAGAGGCATAAGTGTGACAAGTACCCTCTCCCTTGCTTCTCTTTCGGTTTGTAGAGCATATGACCATTGTTGAGATATTATGTTACCTAGCTCTTTGGGTATTTGGTTGACAAATTCAGCTGGTACATATTTGAATTTTACCATTGACCTGATGATTGCCTCTTGTATCTTATTTTGGCCCTCTAGTTTAAGTGTATCCTATTGTCTGATTTTCTTATCATACATGGTGCCAGATGCAACAATAGATTCAACAGCCTCATCAATTGTTTGATTTCTGAAATTTTTCTTCACTACATCAGGCTCATCCTCTTTAGAGTCCTCAATGTCATCTTTAGTCATGACTATTCTTTTCCTCTTCTTTATAGGTGTTTGTTTCTCTTTTTTCTACTTTGTTTGCTTTGTTGGCTACTTCCTCTTATAGTTCCTTACTTGACCTTTCTTAAGAGGTGTGGTATCGGTCTTTACAGTTTGACTCCTTGTCCTCTATTTATTTGTAAGAGGTGGAGATGTATCAGACTCAGTTGCCTCAGAGTCTGACTTCTGCTCATCTTTCCCTTCACTGATGGTACCCTATTCGTCAGTTTCCTCTGTTTGTTCTTGTTCCCCCTCATTAACCGATAGAATCTTTTTAATATTCTTAACCATCTTATTCTTCTTGTTGACAGTGTTTTTGATTTCTAGGCCTCTTTTTATCTTTGACCTGGCCTCTTCATAAGTGCCAAACCTTGGTTGTTTGTTGTTAATTGGCTCATTGATCAATGCATAAATAGCATTGGTTGCTTGATCTATGTTGATTTCATAATCGAGAGGGGCTAACCAAATTGTTCTTGGTACAACCAGTTTTATGTGGGTGAAGTCTGTATCCACCATAAAACATATCTCATCCCTATGTTTTTCAATTAGTTTATCAAGGATCCTCACTCTTTCCATCATCTTTTCCTTGAATTCAAGGAAGTATGCAGTTATAACTAAATTAAAATTATCTCCTAGTGACTTAATAAGTTCACTAATTTATAGGTGACTGGCTTTGTTGTATCCCACTTTACTTTGCCTATTGAAGGGAAGTATTCTTGAAAGTAGAAAAATATACACATGATAAGTGAGCCAAACTTACATGTGTTAGTCTTTGCAGACCTTATTAAAGTCATGTTCTCATCAAGTTGTTTCAACAGGATCTCACACAGATCCATCTGTATGCCCTTTTTCACTATCTTGTAAGCTATGCTTACCGCTGTAGATGCAATGCCGTTAAGTCTGCTTGCCTGAGATATCTTGTAGCCAATTACACATGCACTGAATCTCAGTCCTTTATTGGTGATGGTGTTAACCTTTAGACCTTTGTTATCCCACATAGCTTTTGTGAGATTTTCAACTTCTGGCCTGGAGGGATGCTTATGTGCCTTAGGCTTGTCGATTATTGGATAACCAGTTACAACATGAAGGACATGCTTAGTGGTTTTCTTAGGTTGATCTAACCATAGCTTCTGATCATGCAAACTTCTCAAAACTAACCTAATCCAGTCAGTTTTGAAGTCCCTCAGGAAATATAGGGCATTATTTATTCCCTTCACTTGCAGATGCTTATGTTCATCTTTCAGGTTTCCTTCTACATCACAAAGCTTTTTGTAAGCTTCATCCATCTCCAGATCACCTATTTTAGCAATCTTACAGTGAATATAGGACCTTACGTCCTCTATTAACAAAACCCTAGGTGGAATCTTAGAAAATGCGTCGGTTTCATCAGGTTGTGATGCAATCTCTAGGCATATCTTGTACTTTGGTTCTACACAGGTGATGTTCTTTACCATCCTAACCATATTCTTCTTATCATTCTTGATCTTTATAGTTCTTGAAGTGGTTGCCTTCATTTTTCAAATTTAGGGCTTTCTTGAAAATTTAGGGCTTTCTTGAAAATAACAATAGAGTTCTTCGGTACCCTCAGTACTTACATCAATCTGTGATACTAGTGAATGATCTATTTGATGTGTGCTAGATCGAGTCAAGGTCTCTCTGCTATTTGATATTTTATTGCTCTGGTTTTGCTCTGCTTTTTCTCTTCAAATCGCAGGTGCAAAATGAAGTGCTCCCATCGAGTATTTATAGACTTTTGCCCTAAGTCTATCATAAATGCTCAATGAATCATCGGGTCATGAAGACAGAGTTTATCGAGAATAATTTCAAAATCATTGTCGATGTTTTTAGGATGCTCAGGATAACTGTTAATATTTTTTCTTCCGTCGACGGATATCAGTGTTCTGTCATGACAACTTTATAACTTTGCTTCCTTACTGATGGGTGTTGGGTTACATTAGCAACTTAGCCATTTTATCGTTGACCGACAATTATCGGTAAGTGTAGATAGCTCATCCTTTATATTCACTGATGATTTTCCATATGTGTTTACCGATGGGGTTGTTTTCTCAAAATTGTAACAAGTAACATAATATGCATCTTTATTCATGTAGATTTTGACTATCTATCAATTGTATAATGGAACTGATGCAAAATATGACTTGGTGAAGTGTAGTTCCATACTTACTTGTTTAGCTTAAGTGGGGGTGGTGATGTCACTAAATCCATTGGATGGCGTGTCACCATTTGCATTGCTTGGTCTAGCTTCATCATTGCTTGAATCTTTTCTCCACATTTTGTCTCTAGCCCTCTGGATATCTTCAATGGTGTTTCCATTGGGATATATGCTTGTCTCTGTCATTTGGTCTTTGCAGTCTTTCTTGAGATGACCAACTTTGTGACAGTGTAAACATGCCATTTTAGGGTTTTTCCAGCCTCTAGACCTTTTGGTCCATGCTCTCATATAGTTTGCAGCAATGTGACCATATCTACCACATGTTGTACAATTTATCCATGTACTATAGTCCCATACATGTTGATTACCGATTCTCTTTGGTTGATAGAGAGTTTCTTGACCTGTAGGATTCCATGCTTGCCTTTTCTTTTTCCAGCATTCATTAGTTGTGTGCCCATTCATCTTGCATGTAGGAAAATATTTGTCCATGTAGGTTTCCTTCTTTGGTTGTTCCATCTTAGACTTACATTCATATGCTTTATGTCCTTTCTTGTTACATTTATAACAGAATCCTATGAATGAAGATGTAGATCTAGGAATACCTTTTATTTTACCTCTGCATACATTTGATGTGAGCCCTTGCTTTCCATAGTGTTTTCATGTCACCTTTCTTGGTCTGGGATTTTCATAGACATTATTTGGATTGGATTGATTTGACGATTCTCCATTTTTGGTAAAGCCTAGACCATTGTTGTTGTTGACTCTTCGTTGTCCTTCAAGAAAATCATCCATTCTTTTATTGCTTTCTTCAGCCTTTCTGATAATTTCATTATGTTGTTTCTAAATTCTAACCTCATGCTTTAGTTTTTCATTCTCTTCTCTTAGTTCACTGATAACCTGTACTCTTTCAATGAGTTCTATATTCATTATGTTTGCTTCTTGACTCATAAGAATAATCTGATTTGTAATCTCATGGCGATGCTCAACATGTCTTTGAATTTCTAACTCCTTTTCTTGTAGCTTCTCTGTAATCTTCCTTCTGTCATCAATATCTAGTGTTCTTTCTATTTTAGCTTGTCTAGTATAACTCATCACATCAATCATTCTTACCATCTTGGTCTCTTGACCGATTTGCAAAATCTTTATTTTCTCTGTCAGATGTTGATTGATCTCCTTTAGATTTGTGATGTTCTCTTCTAATGTGTCTGATGCAATACTTCTATTTGATCCTGAAGATTCAAATAAATCTAGAATCTCTTCTTCTTGATAATATTTTTCATTGCTCTGAGTTGCCACACCTTTTCTCTCATCCAACAACTCTCTTATCTTGATTCTCGCTTCTTTATACTGTTCATAGAACATCTGTATCTCAAGCTTTTTATTCTCAATATTGTTATCAAGTTTGTACTTCTCCATTGTATGATATTTTCTCTTAAGCCTTTAAGCTTTCCAAGAAGAGACTTAGCTCTGGTACCAATTGTTGGGATTAATGGGAAGTAGTACTGAGAGGGGAGGGGTGAATTAGCACCTCTAATTTTTTTACTCTTTTCACCTTTCATCATTAGTAAACAATCTTTACTGTATTACCGACCATTTGTGATGTTCTTCTTATGCATGTAGTATTAATTCATAATCTTTAATTGTTTGCAACATTCATAAAAACATTCATGAAAGTAATAAACACATAACACAAGATATGATATTGCAGAAAACTCCTGTTAAGAAGTAAAAAATGCGGTGGGGATGACACCCACAAAACTTCACTATTTGCAGAATGGAAGGGAGCCGGTAAAGGCTTACAATTGATCACTTCTGATGATCTACCCTGTTAGGAGTATTAAAGTGGAGACCTATTAAGATCTACTCTGTTAAGATCTTTTAGCTACACTAATGAAGTGTGCACCCAGTTAAGAGATTTACAATAGGACTGTTAGGTCCACCTTTCTTGAAAAGATTTGTTAAGTGTACTACACTTGTTAGAATGAGTACAATATGTTTGACCTAACTACATGCAATCTATTATTGTTGATCACAGATCCATTAAAGCTCTCATAATATGAATATCACCTATAGTGATTGATTAATACCTTTTCTCTGCTTGTCGGTAGCCTGTGTTCTGTTTCTTGAAACTGATTTGATCATTTTCTGTCCTTCTGCATGAATTCTCTTGTCTGATCCTTAGATGCTCTTAGTGGCTACAATCATCATCAAACAACATGTTCACAATATATTGAGCATCTATTTATACAAGTATTTGACCTATTCTAGAATCACGCATTACGATGTTAACTCTTGATCCAAGGTATACAACTTGACCTTGATCCTTTAGTTTGCATGTTTAAAAATAGTTGAAATGATTAAAACAATAATAATTACATTGCTTTCTCCGCACATAATGGATTTAAAACAAAACAAGAAGCTAAATATAAAAATTCAGTATTTTATCTGACGTGGAAAGTCAGATCCACTTTTTGCGAGATGTAACTGACTGTCGATTCTTGGTCATCGGGTTGAACTGAAAGTCTGTCCGTGTTCCTTCATTGAACTGATCATCGGGTTCCCTTCATCTATCGGGTTCCTCTCTTTTGTATTTTGTTGGGTTGCACTATTGTTACTCGTTGGGTTCCTTTATCCTTTTTTTCATTGGGTAACAATGAATAGTGTTTGTAAGGATGCTTTGTACTTGGCAGTATCGGGTAACCTTGGCGTCGGGTAGTGATGTGCCCTGTCTTTCGGTGTAGTGTAGACCGATGGTGTAGATCATGTTTTTCCTTGTATATACTAATGACAAAATATAATGCCTTCAATCTATAGGATATACAGTGTGTTGTCATCTCCTCATCGACATATGTCCTCTCGATGAAGTCATCAGAGCTCGACACAACACTTTGATTGCGTTCTCGATAATATAAGCTCTACCAATGAATTCAATCGGTAAGAATTTCCCTGATATTCTTTATTTATCTCCATTGGTGTATATATCTCTGATACCAAATATTTTAAAGCCTTGCACTTTCCATCGGTGTAAGTTATACTGATTTTTCCATCGTGTGTCAGAAAAACCTTTAAATGCTCACCTGATAGTTTAATTTATGTCGATGACATTCATTGGGTAAACTCCCTCCGATGTTATTTTCCCTTTTGTAACTATCATCGGTATAGGTCTCACCGATGGTCTCATCGGTCATCGGAAAAACATTATAAATATTTGGCCGCTTACACTTGCTATGCCGATGAATAATATTGGTATATGTTTTGTCGACCATGCATTCTCTTGTTAGTTTCATTTGTCTATCGGTATTACTTATGCCGATATGAAATTAGGTCGATCATTTCCTTTGTAATTTAAAAATCCCCTCATTGGTGCATCTTTCACTGATATTTCTAGCCTTTTAGTCTTCCTTCTTGACCTCTCATTGGGATAACTCACGGCGATAATAAAAATTTATATAATTCTCCAATCGGATTAAATTATACAATGTTTTTCCAATATGAAATATTATACATATTCTTTTGGATTTTCCCTTTATTTGTGTAACATCCCCTGCAGCCTTGTCGATGGTAGACTTTAGGACCAAAACATAAATGAAGCACTTGATTGTGTTGTTTCTTTGGGATAATCTTGCACATAAAAATGATTGCGTTGTTTCTTTAGGATCACACTACACATAAAAATGCAAGCAGTAACTATTCTCATGATTTAAATACAATGGTGAAAGAATGTAATTAATTTCCAAAAGTGAAATACTGAGAATAAGTAAAGAACACTCCCTACTCTGTCATAGAAATATCAACTTATGTAATCTACTAGAAAGACATGACGGGTAATAAAGTATGACTTGAGGGATGAAAATGAGTGAAAATTCAAGTGCTAACACTGGCACAGTGAGACAGTGAAAGGACTAGTATGACTGATAGGATTATTGAAAATTTAGATGAAGTATGACTGCCATGGTGAGACAGTGAAAGGATCAGTAGTTTATAATTTGGCTAATAAGAGATTGATTAACTACATGGAGGGTTATTGGTTGTAGAGTAATAAGGGTATTTCAGTATTGTGAGGAGTGAGAGGAATCCCAAGGTAAGGGAATTGAATCAGACATGGGTTTATCCAATATTTGTTAAGGGACAATCACAAGTCTAGGAATGATCACTTGGTTGAGGGAGATTGTGTTGTCAACAAACATTGTGAAATCTTTGTAAGGGTATGAAGGGTATTCAATCAGACTTAGATAAAGTTTGATAAGGTGAGAGAGATGTGGATAGTTGAGTGGAGATAAGTTGTGATCAGATTGAGAGAGTTTGATAAATTGAGTTCACTATTGAAGAGGATATTGGAATAGGGTGTTGTGATAGGTCACATGATGTGAGAATTTGTCTCTATCACAAGGAAGTGGAGATTTGTCTTAAATAGACATTGTGTTGTTGGATTCCAATGAAGGAACATTAGAGTTTTTGTGTGATTGTGGAAGGGACCATGATGCTCTCCATCATTAATGACCCTAATACATGCTAAATATGACCAAGTATGACTATTACAAGTGCATATGTAATCAATCACTAATGTGTGTGTACTTGGATCAGATTTTTGGCATGAATAGTTGGAGTGATTGTGAATTGTTGATCAGGGGAAGGATGTTCAAGAGGAGTAAGGAATTTATTGGAGTTGATATTGAAGAGGAAGAATAATGTATCAAGGCCTAGCCTTTGGGTACTTGGGAAAAAGATGAAGGTTTACATATGGAAGTTTGTTGATGAAGAATGAGATCATTCAAAGGTTCTTATAGTCTGATCCTACACGTTGAGGGTGTGATGTTGTCATGAAGTGAATTATGAAGAGTGATTTTGATGGTGGGAAGTAAAGGTTGGTTATGGCTATGGAAGTTGAGAGGTGTTTGTAGGTGTTAGGATGTTCTGCATCACTATCCTTGCCACCTATTACTTATTTTATCAAAAGTTTCTATGTCCTTGTTGTCTTATGATAGTGGATATCTTTTATTAATATCTATCTTTTTTTATCTCATTATCACAGTCTTGACATTCCATCATTCCACATTGAGTTAAAATTGTTTTCAAGTATTGTGAAACCAAGGGCATCCTATTCTCTGCCACAGTTAGGACTGTCTACATCCCAGGCCTTCTTCTTGTCAAATTTACTGATCACATATAGGGTTATGGTACTGTTTGGGGTTCCTTGGAAAAGAGGCAATTTTGTGTTAACAAGCTATAATAGAAGAGATTGTAACAAGTTTAAAATGAGTCTCATTTAGATAATGACTTTTCAACTTTTGTAAGTCCCAGTAAAACTTTAATTCAATTTTATCTTCTCATTGTTGATTGCTGATGATTTTTTAATTGATAAGGCTCAATCCTTCAATGAATTGTTTAACTCTCCATCCTGAATTGAATCCTCTTTTTCTAAATATTTTTATCTATTAGATTTAGTTGATTTTTTGGATTGATATCTTATATTCCAACTTCGTTCACTCTGTTCTTTCTCAGTCAATGATTTTTATTGTTGGTTATATGTATGTGTTTCCATGGATTTTTATTGTTGTTGATGTTTATAATATGTATTGTTGTTTCTATTATATGTATTGTTGTTATTATTATATGTATTTTTGGTGTTCGTTATATGTATTGCTTGAGGGATATCATCCTTGTTTTACTAATTAAATGTGTAACAATGTTGTCATAACCTTATATGTCTGATATGCATGCATGATAGTGTAGTGTTTATTTATGGATTTCATAATTAACTATGTAATATAATATATTTTTTCCCCTTTTGCAAAAATGTATTGATAATAAGCTCAAAGAAGGGGATAAAGTTAGGGTGTTGGATCCGTATGATGGTGATGTTGTGGGAATCGGGTAGATTCATTCCCTATCTATTGTTCATGGAGTCAATTTGAAAGGAATAGGAGATGCAAACATAAAAATTTTAAAGGTCACAAGTAATGTTCCCCTTTTTTATGAAGACAAAATAGATGAAGTCATTCACCCGAAAGAGAAAGAGGGAACCTTCACACGGTGGCCACTAAAGTATTTTTAAAATATGGCATAATTAAATATGTTTATCATGTACTAGATGTTGTTAAAGATCTTGGCTCATTGCAACTTTATGCAGTATTTTGAATGTGTTGTTTAAAGATCTTAGTTATCCTGGTGTATTTGAAAGAGTTAGAAACTCTTAAGATAATTTTGGTTAAGTCAGATATATACTCTAAGATTTTACATTTTTTATTAAGTTAGATATATAGTCTAAGCTTTGACACACACACACACACACACACACACACACACACACACACACACACACACACATATTTGCATTAAGTTTTTATTATTATAGATTACATTTATTTATCATAATGTTACATCAATCTTTTAATTCTAGCATGTTGTAGCTTGTTCATATATGTAATACTTTTATTTTCTTTTATATTTTAGTTCAAGTTTAATATGTTATTTTGTATTATAAAATTTATGGCATTTAATAAATTATTCATTGCATGGCTATATTAATAGTACTGAATACACTAGTGAATTAATGACTAAATATATGATTAAATTAACAACTAAATCAATGACTAAATTGATGACTAAATCGACGACTAAATCGACGACTAAATTAATGACTAAATCAATGACTAAATCAATGACCAAATCAATGACCAAATCAGTGACCAAATCAACGACCAAATAAATGACCAAATCAACAACTAAATCAATGACTAAATCAACAATTAAATTAAAGACTAAATCAGAGACTAAATCAACGACTAAATTATCAAAATCAATGACTAAATCAATGACTAAATCAATGATGGAAATAAGTGACTAAAGTGATTTAGTCATAAATTTACTCATGTTATTAATGACTGCAAATTAACTACTAATAGTCACATGACTAAGTTTAGTCATTTATATACAATTTTTAGTAGTTTTTTTAGTCAAATATTTTTGTTTGTGTACTAGTGTGCAACTATAGGAAAAGAGAAACCATAGTTTCAATCTGGTGCATCGCCCCATTTCCCTTTTTGCATTCCTTCTTCCCTTTTCCCTCAAAGTTAGTAGTTTAGGTGCATCCTGATTATAAGGATGTCATCCTTTTCCAGAGATTCAACATCAATTGCACAAGTCCCATAATTGGGAGACTATGTTAATGTTTCACAAGGTTAATTGGGGGTCATACCCCAAGTATGGGTGTAAATTTTTGTGACAATGATTTTTTGGCATGCCCGGTGGGACACAGATTCAATTGTATAAGTCTGTTGGTTAGGCAATTTAAATTAATCATTCACTAAGAATTTGGGTGTTTTCTTAGTGCTATCAGCCTTAGGATGCATTTCATCAAACACCATAGAGACTCTGAGTGCAAAATCTACTGGTTTCAAACAGTCCAAGTGCTGGTATGTGTAAAGATCAATTCTGATCTTTTACGTTTCTTCAAAAATTTTATGATATTGCAGCTTATATGAAGCTCTAGTCATTGGTTCATTTAATATAAATACCTATTATTCCCCACCGTATCATGACATTTCTACCCATGACCCCTCCTATTATCAATACCAACCTCATTCACAACCTGGTTATGACCCAAATTCATTTGCAACACCGAATGGTCAACATGCTCAATACGCTTACCACCATCCCACCCCTGCTCCATCGGTTCCAGTATCTTCAAATGATAAATTCATAGTGATGATGCAAGGAATGATGTCAAAATTACAAAAGCACATGGATATGAAGTTTCAAGATCAAATGCAGAGCATGTACATAATGTTTCAAGACCGAAGTGTAGCATTACAAGACCTAGAAAAGCATATTGATGAAATTGGGAGGCAACAACAACTTTATATGCAACAACCAATGGATTTCCAATAGGGGAAACATACCGAAGACCATGTTTTATCAAGATTACCCTCATCAAAAAGATCTAGGTTATCAAGATCTCTTTCACTCTCTGGAGTGGAAGACACAAAAAAGGAAGTTTGAGGAGGAACTTACAAGAAGGACAATTTTAGCAGAGGAAGAGATGAAGCTCAAGCTTTCTCAAATACAAGCATCTGAAGCAAAAGAGGATCCTAGGTGTAAATTTTTCAACTTCAGACAAAGAAGAACCCCTCCAATACAAGAGTCTTCAAAGGAGCCAGAATCCCACCCACAAACTATATTTACAAATCCACCATCTAAAGAAGAGCCACCCAAACACAAGTTTTTTGATTTAGAAAGAGTGAGTCTCCCAAGGTTTTTGACCCAAGATTCAAGGCCCTTCGTCCTGTTGCTGTAAATCCTCCATGAAAGGAGACCAAGACAAGGCTTCTTCCATCTCCTACTTTTGAAAATTCAAAGTTGCAACAACATATTTTCATGAAAGAAACAAAAAATAAGGAAGAGGACTTAGTCCTCTTGTTTGATTATGATCCCTTCTACATGGAGGTGGAGGAGGAATCCGATCCTGAGAAAGAAGGGGAGATGTTGTAGAAGGATATTGAGAAGGTTTTATACTTTAAAACCTCTCTGCAAATGAAGAATGAACAAAAAGAAGAGGATCCAGTCCTCTTATTTGAAGAGATTCCCTCTTTTGTTGAGGAAGAAGAAGATAACAAAGTTTTTCCTTCCCTTGAGGAACAAATCTTGGCTAATGAGACTTTAGTAGAATTAGGGGGTCTATTGCAAGAAAAAGAAGAACAAAATAATTTATTGTAGCAAGAGGTCCTACATGATATGGAGAATGATCAAGAGGGTCCCAATGGTATCTTTTTCCTTGAGGAAGAGCATACCAATATGCATGAGGGTGCCCCTCAACCTATGCATATTATTACAACAATTATAGAGGAGATTGTTGATGAGGATGACCTTTTGGAAGAGTTTGATGCTATCTGCTCATATATTGATATTGAGCCATCATCTCCTCCACTTTAAGATCATAAGTTTTAGAAGTAACAAAAAGTGGAGATCCACACACTACCATCCATACCATTGGAGCCACTTTCAAGCTAGCAGAATACCAAAATTGTAGAACACAACAACGAGGTCAAGGATGATCTCTTGGACCCAATGCCATCAAGAGGATGCCCCATAAGACATCTAGATCTATAAGTAATCCACAAGTTTCCCCTGGTCATGCTTATTTCAGTCCATGAGGGAGAGTATCACAAGGAAGAGAAAGTTTATCTTGCTTAATCAAAGTTTTTTCTAGTGTTGAAGAATTTCTTTGTTCTCAGCATTGGGAGGGTATTCTGACAACATGTTAAGTGTCTACCATTCTTGTTGCCCTATTTTGTTTCCCAAGTGCATGAAAGAAACAAGAAATTAGTTAGAAAGGGTACCTACTTCAATAATCAATTCAATGGTTTTGTTTGAAATTCTTGTTGTAAATATTTGTACATAGTAGAGTAGATTTTTTCTTTCCAAGAAGTGCACGAACACAACTATGTCCTCCCAGAGAAAGCAAGTTTTTGTCCCTTTTCTCAGGTTGTAGAGGTTTTAGATTTGCCATGAATTTATAGGTGGTCAACATGTCATTTTAGCGTTGGTGATTCCATGTCTAGTGGATTTATCAAAGGTCACTGATCATATGCTTAGCAGGCAAGCATCCCCTCTAAGTCGCCATAAATGTTGTCTATTTTTGCCACCATTAGCCCATCACAGATAACTGGTCTGAGATATCTTGATTATGGGATAAACTATATTATAGTAGGCTAAGACGTCATGTTTTCTAGTGGCTAAAATGTCATGTTATCCAAAAATATTCATTAATAGAACAAAGGTAAAGTCTTGTCAAAAATCTGATTTTGATGTAGCATGGAGGATCACTGAAGTCAAAGGGTGCTTCATCTAAATGTGTTGTCTCATCGAAAAGTGATGTCAATGAGACATGTGTGTGGTTTCATCAAAATATAATCATTTCTATTTAACAATGGAGAGAGATGGAGGAAAATGATGTCCCAAAGATGGGACATGTTTCATCAAAATCCACAGTGGGCTAACATGTTGTGTTTGTCGATTCGACGTTCTTTTTCCAATGGCCTAATTTGATTGGTAATGACCACGATGTGGCTATAGGGGTCGAATTCAGTGTCAAATTACTTATTTTGGCTCCATGACATGACACAAGTGCATCCCCATGCTCATTTACTACTTACATGGATATTTTTGTCCCTTCCAATTGTCAGATGCATCATTTGGGCCCTTTTTGTCACTTCCATAAATCAAGATGCATACAAAGATCAAATTTTGATTTGATAGTTATTTCTATCTACCTTTTGTAACCTAACTCTAGCCTTGTTGGGATTTGAACTCAAATGTAAGATCAGAGTTATGCCTGATCTATAAAGGTAATTTCTTGTAAATATTTCTATGTGGTTCTTCTCTGGTTCTCTTGCAATGGCTATGCCCTATAATTGTAATTTAATTTTTGCCTTGCATTAATAAAGTTCTTAGTTTTTGTTTTTATTTACCATTCTACTATGTTGTGCATGTTTTCCTTGTGGTGAATGTTTCTTTTCTATTTTCCCAATTTGTGTATCATGTTGTATTTGTTTATAGTTGTTGTATGTTAAAATAACTGAGAGAGGGGGGGGGGGGGGAATTNAAAATAACTGAGAGAGGGGGGGGGGGGTGAATTAGTGGCCTTAAAATAATTCCAAAAGATCCAACCAAAAAATTATATCTTAGTTATAATTACCTCAGTTATCTTTCAGTCCATCAAGATGTATGCCTTAAATAACTTTAACAAATATAAATTGCTCGTTAAGATACATTGTTTATCTTTTCTAGACTTTACCGAGTAGCAACAAATAAACTTAGTGTTAACCAACCAATCCAGTATCACTAATGTGTAAAGAAAAATATCAATGCATTGAAAGAAATACATATTTGACAGATATATTTTAACGTGGAAACCATGTTAAGGGAAAAATCACTTAGGACCGTTAACCCAAAATTTTTACTCTTCTAAAGTGAGATCGATGAAGACCCAACCCCGTTAAAGGTTACAACACATTGTTAAGAGTGACCTTGTTAGAGGATTTAAAACCAACAATTTATCTTTTGACCTAGCACTCACGATGTTGTCAACAAGAAAACCATTTGATACTCTTGAGTATCTCAATACAATAAGGATTGTTAAATCCCACTTGGTTAAGAGATCTTCTGAATCAATGGTTAAACTAATACGGTAAATGATCTATTCAAAATAAAAATTTAACTTGCAGATATTTAGATCTGTTGTTAGTCTAATAATACCTCTCTGATCAATATGATCTTCAATCCCTTTGCTCTCTTCCTTTATTTTGCTTGGTGAATGCTCTATCCTATGTTGCTCGGTGTCTGCAGAATTCCTTGGCTCTGTTCTTCAGCCTGTATGATCAGATCTGCATGAAGACTTCTATCTTCACCAAAATTATACTCAACATTCCTCTCTTTCATAATGAATTCCTTGTCTCTTTATATAGACATGATTAGCCACTTAATCTCCTTGTTTTTGTCGTAGATCACTTCTTGATCCGTAAAAACTGCCATGCTTGCTTTATCCTGTAAAGTTTTGCTTTAGTTTTATTCTGGAAATCTCTCCTTGATAACTAGGAATAAAACGTGCCTTAAATCTCTTTCATGCTTTAGTTTAACTGGTCGTTAAGAATAAAGCAATCAATCAGTCAATCTCTAAATATAGCTCTTGACAGCTAAGTATTTTGTCATTCTTTAACTTCAGTTCTGATCAGTCATCAACTCCAGTTAGCTCGGTCATTGACTTCAGTTGTGCTTGGTGACAACTTCAGTTATGCTCGGTAAATAGTTATTTCTCAGTAACACTTGCTTGGTTACTGCGGTGCTCGGTATACACTATGAACTGCTCAGTGTTCATTGTCCATCGGTGTGCACTGTCTGTTGGTTTTTACTGTCACTCGGTGTATATAGAACTTTTATGTTTCACCGATCACATAAAATTTGTCTCTTCGGTCTCTTCAAGTTTATGATAATATGTGTATGAAAAATCATATTATATCAAGTCGAAATCAATGACAATACAATACAATAACTAATTTAATGTCTTGCATTCACTTTTGCAACTCGGTGATCATCAACTTATCATCTTCAAACATTCAATCAGTTATAGTTCATCAGTTGTATTGTGAAAATCATTTTCCATACAACATTTGATAAGATTCGACCTTCATATGAGTCCTTGGAGGATAGAATAGAGCTAGGACCTGTGAAATTTGGGTGTTTTATTTATGTTATGTGCTGCTACAGGCAGAGAGTAACCACAATTTCAATCTGGTGCATCACTCCATTTCCCTTTTTGCATTCCTTCTTCCCTTTTCCCTAAAAGTTATTAGTTTAGGTACATCTTGATTGTAAGGAAGTCGACCTTGTACAAAGATTCAACCTCACTTGTGCAAGTCCCATACTTGGGAGGTTGTCTCAATGTTTTACAAGGTTGCTTTGGGGTCATAACCCAAGCATGTCTACAAACTTTTGTGATAACAATCACTTGTGTCTCATAATTTGGTATCACCTGGTTATCCGAGACCCAGGGTTTAAGTTTGAGCCCTGATTGGTAGGTACAAAATGGCTTTTTCATTTTATACCTAGGTACATAATGTTTTTGGCATTATATACCCAGGTACAGAACAATTTGAGTGTTTTGTACCTTGGTTTTGGACATATATTTGAATTGGGGCTCCATATCGATAATTTGGTGGGATTTCTAGATTTGTGGTAAGCCTGAATTAATTTTGAATCCTGAAATGTTGTGAGAGGTATAAAAAAACTTTATCTCTACTTATTTGGGTAAGGTAAGAATCCACAATCAAGCATCCTTTAAGTATTCTAAGGTTTTTTCAAGGCGATCTTCTCCATGGATCTAGCTTCTTTCCCTCGTTGAAGGCTAAGCAAAGGAGTTCATCATCAAAGAATAAGATATTCCATTCAATAATCTATCCACATTCAACAAAGCATTCAAGTCTTCAACTCCTCGTCTCTCTCTTCAATCAAGCATTATGGAAAACTATAACATTCAAACACAAGTTTTTGTCTTTCATCATTTCCTTTTGGGCTTTTTTGTTGAGTTAAAGCTATTACTTTAACATATTTGATCACATTAAAATAATCATTTGTATTGCCATGGTATGACATACTTCATTTCTTAGATCTAGCCTTTTCTATGTGACAACACACACTCATTTATTTTATTTTATTTTAAGGTTGATTCTAAACAAGGGTTTGACCAAGGCAAACCCCTCTTTACAACCTTATTTCCTAGTTTTTCATATTTAGGAACAAGTAACAAACCTACCGGAGAAAATCTACTAGGAAATACAGGATCCGATGGACAATCTAAGAAAGTTTCAGGGAAATTTGCAGGGTACATAGTGAGAAAACCATTTTGTACTTGGGTACAAAATGCTCAAATTATTCTTTACCTCCCAAAACAAATTCAAATTTAAACCACATGTCATATTTTCTTCTTGGTTGTTATTTTATGTACATACATGTTACTATATGTCTCTGTCAGTTTCTATCTGGCTAAAAGTTTATATTTTTACTTAATTGGTCTTCTATCTTACAACACCCCATCATATTATTCTAAATCAACTCATTATAATCATCTACTTGTGAAGGATCATTGCATCCCCTTAAAACTTAAGTCCTACTTAGGTTTACTAGGTCATCTTCCTTCCGAGTGTGCAATAGGAAATATGATCAATCCCCTTCCTCTATTTTTTTTATTATACACTAGGAAAGGTATGTAGTTGCGAAAGGGAAATATTCAAATAGATTGGGAGACACTATTGTATGTATGATTAATAACTAATGTTATTGTACCAAACCTATGCATGACTTAATTTCCCAATTTCATATTATCATGTGTTGAGAAATCATGATCATAAAAAATAGAAGAAGTCATTTGATAAATGCATTAACATTATGCAAATTAGGGGTGTTCCTTTTTGAGATGTTTATTAGCAAGTAATGCATGAAAGTGTTACCTTATGATATGTTGTGTATTCAAATGAAGAGCATTGATGCATCACTATTCATATATAACAATGTTAAGGAAACTAATGATGTGAGTTATGTGATTGGTTTTACATAATGCTTGTTTATTATATGATGTGAAGACCAACTCATTTTCTAGAGGAAATATTCGTATTATGGATGATCATAGGTACAGACCTTTATTGTGAATGTGTTATTGATTTGATATAATCTTATAGAAATTGAAGAGCCTTGTAAATGTTACGTAGATAAGATTTATATAATATTATTATGATTGTGATTTATGACTTGTATAAATTATGATTTCTAGATCTTCGTTTCTTTCGCTATAATATTTTTAAGATGGACTAATATTCCAAATGGGGTGTGCAGGTACCCATGGTTAATGGGACAAAGGTAGCATGGTGACCTTTATGCAAAATTAATTAAGCTGACCTAGCCTACTTGGAGAGGCTAAAGCCTTTCGTTACATGTTGTGTTGTAATGTGAAGAGTTTGTGTGTTGTGATGTAAAGAGTCTATATTGTAAAAATTCATATGAGTTGTGTTGTGAGGTTTTATCAATGTGATATTTGGAGTGGATAAAATAGTAAAGTGAGTTATATTTTTCATGTGAAACCATGTTCATCCTATGATTAAATAATTTTATTGAGCCATTTTCATTACATAATGTGTTTTCTAACCCCTTAGGTCATAAGGCTAGGGGATGAGACCCTTTCAGAGGCCTTAAAATTGGTAATATGAGAGTTTTAATCCTTCTGTTATGACTATTTTTTAATTAGACGAATTTGACCACGTAGAAAAGTTGTGAAATGAAGTATGAGAGAGTAGGCGACACATGGAGCCCTCCTATACAATATATTGTAGTGTCACATACACACTTTGGGGTGAGAACATAAGAAAAGTGTAGGCAAATAGGGGTGCTCACACATGTGAGAAAGAGAGTGGGGGGAAATAGATGGATATACTTAACCTTCAAGGAAGGTAGAGGGGAATAATTCTTGCAAGGAGAAAAATAGGAAGGAGGATGCACTATTCAAGTTGAGAGGCTATGAGAGTAAGTAGAGAGCTACAACTTCCTTCATTGATAGTGGAGGTAGAACTTGGTAAGACCCTTGCCCAATCATGTTTATGCTAATGTATTTGTGTTGTTCTCTTATCTATTATATCTTTCATAGTATTGTGAATAATCTCCATTTTTATTGAATGTTGTACATGTGATAGTTTTGTGATAAACATGCATCTCTTGTGTGTAAGTGTTATGTGTGTTGAAGAGGGATTTAGAATTTGGGTTTGAATTCTTTAAGGGGCTCACCCCGTGTGTGGGGTTTGAGTGAGTTGAGGCTTATTTGGGGGTGTTCTTTATTGGGTATGAGTACCCATGTGATTATTTGCAAGAGATATTATGGGTTATGAGTACCCATATGTTTCTTTGAAAGAGATATTGTTCATTAATTGAAGGATATACTTATTCGGTGTGAGTACCCATGCATTTCTTCACAAAGACATATTTTGGGTTTGAGTACCCTCTTGGATAGATGGGAGTATATGCATATGGATTTGTTTGTGAAGGCTGTGTATTCTCAGAGATGTGGGGATGTGTTGGTGTTTTTTTTTGGTGCTTTTTGAAGATGGGAATGTGTATTACAACAGAATGAGAGCTATTACTTAATCCCACAATTATGTTCCTCACTCCCCCTATGTGGCTCTCTATAAAGAGCCTTTGTGTAGAAATCTTGTCAGGGGTGTTGTTGTATCTTTGTGGAAATTTATTGTGTATGCTATATAACTCTTGATTATCTTAGTAGACGAAGCTTGTAAGAGATTATAAACATTGCGTTAAATATTACCAAAATTAAACATCAATATAAAGAAAAAAAATGGTTGCCTTGTTGGGGTGTTAAAAATCAATAGAATAAAAAACCAAGACTATGAAAATTATCAGATCAAATCTACAAGTACAACATATTTCCATTAATTTGAACCTAGCCTTGATCCACAAACTTGATCCTTCGTAGTTTAGACAAAATTCATTAATCCAAGGCCTAACTATAGACTATCTTTTTTTATATGAAGGCATCAAAATTTTAGTGACTTACAAGATTGTGTTATTTTTTATTCTCATGCACCTTGCCACTATATTGAGTTCTAATACATACATCTTATCATGTTGATTATACGAGGGATTGCTTGCATATTTTTTGTACATCGAAAGAGAAATCAAACAATATTGAATACGTGACTCTTATCACATGTGCAAATGGTAATGTACCATGTGTATGATCAACACCAAGATACTCCATCCTTGTTTTAACTATAAAATATTATTCATTCAACACTACAAAATAGATAGCTTAACACAAACTCAATAATTTTATATTTTTCGATGTAATAGATCAAGATTTCAAAAGATTATAGAACTAGCTCAAAGGATAATGTTTTGAGAAACAATGCATAATTTATGCTTATATTTTATTGTAATTAAAGGTTGACGTCTTATTTTAATTACGATCCCTTAATCTTAAAAAGTTGTGATTAAATTTTATTTCATAAGCTTTTGATATAAATTATTTCATTGTCCTAATGTTAGATAGTTCTTAATTGAACCCTTGGTTCACGACTACATCAAATGGGAAGAAAAACTAGTTTCAAAATCCTACAATGTTGGTCTAAAGGTATTAAGGGAGTCTAGAATTTAGTTCCCATTAAAGTATAAGTTAGTTCTCCTCCATGAAGAATGTGTAGAGATCAACATCTTAACATCAGTAAAAATCAAAGAAATATATGAGATGATGAGGAATGTCTAGATTAGGTTGGATGTTGTTTAAGAAGATAGAAGGAGGGGCCATAATCCAAGATATGATGATGAAAGTGATGGAGAATAAAATAAAAGAGGAAATAAATAAGTTATCAAACTAGTTGTGGAAAACAACATTAAAATCAATAAAAAATGTTGAAAGTCATTTGACATGGAATTTAGGGTCTTGATTATTCTTGTGATTTAAATCTTGAAAAGTTGATAGAGTGGTTGGATGATATAGAAGAATACTTTAAATATGAGTAAATTTAAGATCCTAACAAAGTTAGTTTTCTAAGAATAAATTGATGGAAAGGTTGAATTATAGTAGTAGTACAATTAGAAAAGAAATAGAAGAGGAAAACAAAATATTAAGAACTAATTTTATCTATGTAGGTTATTATAATTTGGATATATTGAAGACAACACATAAGTTAAGACAAAACTGTAAGACCATGAAAGATTATATTGAAGAATTTTATTAGATGACAATCAAGGCTAGTCAGACTGAAGCTTATTCAGAAGAGGCCTTATAAATATATAAACATCTTGAAAGGATTAGTTCAAGAATATTTATATATGATGAGGTTGCAATAATTGAGGAATCATTTATTTTTTCTCTAAAGATAGAAGGAAATCTATGAAACAAATTTTAGATGATCTAGAATGGATAAAGAGGAAGAGATGAGAGATTTTAAATAGCAAAACAATAAGGAAGCAATAAAGGTGTCGTGCTTGATTCTTGATTAACATGAATTGGGGATAGCCCTAAAAAAATTGTCATACTAAGGTTCTAGACACACATTTCAAGTTGCAAAATCTTTATCCTCAAGTGTTTTTTGTCATGTTAACATTCGTCCTCAAATGACATAATTTTTTTGTTTATTTTAATAAGTTTTCAAAATTAGTTTTTAAAGGTTTCTTAAAATTTTAGGATTTATACCTATACCATCCTAAATTGTATAATATTTAGATTTATTAGCACCCACTTTAGTGTATTTTCATAGTAGGACTTCATATGACACTTAATGGACACCTAAATTCAAATACGGGTCCTCTATCATTTCAACCTTGTTCCAAATCATGGTATGCCCTTATTTCTAAGTGCGCTACTCTATTTTCCCTCCAAACACATAATTTATTTTACCATCTAGGTCCTCTATTATTTTAGATATGAGATCAGATTACTAAGAGGGGGGTGAATCGACAATCTACCAAATTAACCACCTTTACAACCACTTAAAATTTAATCACCATTCACAAGTTTAACCTTAATAGCAGTAAATGAAAAAATTAAGCATCCAAATTCATCCAAAAAAATTTGCACACAAATTTATCTCGTGGAAACCCAAATAGAGAAAACACCATGGTGGGGATTAGTACCCACTAAAATAATTTACTCTTTTGAAGTACACCCTATGAGGAGCTTAACCCTGTTAGGAGTTTACAACAACACTGTTAGGTGCTACCCGATTAAGGGATTTACCTTAGGCATGTTAGAACCTTTACCCTATTAAGAGTAGCCTTATTAGAGGACTTAAAAACACAAGCTAATGTGTCACCTTGTTAGAGGATTTACAATAAAGATTTGTTAGGATCTACCCTTTTAGGGGATTTCAACTGGTGTAATTATTAGGGAACAACAACAAAAGTGATTTGCAAAATATAACTACCTCTACTTGATCAGATCCAATGAAGCAAAAATTCTCTTCTGAGAGTACTTAACTCTTCCCTGGCTTGATCACAACATGCACTTGCACAATACACACAATCAACACACTTTGCATTGAACTTCAAACATTATATAATGAACTAGTAAGTCTACCACCTTGATCAAACCCTAAAATGAAATCACAAAGCATCCCACTCAAATACAACGAGCCAAATACCAAAATTAAATACATAAAACATATTTCCAAGACCGCATCAACCTATACAACGATTTACATATGAAATTGAGCCAAAGAGTCAAACACATTTTGACTATAATTAAAATTCCTCAAGAATCTTTTCCACGGGATAACATCGATCAATGTGATGCCTAATAATCACCTAAAATCATGAATACACATCATCAAATCATAAATCATTCATCTTTAATCACTGTTGCATCGATACCAATCATCGATACAAGATCTTTCATCGGTAGCTCAAGAACATAAACACTTAACCTGTTGAATAACACTATTTATGTCCACCTATCACTTAACCTTCTTATTGATCACTCAAAGTAGTTGCAATTGTGACTGTAGCATTTAAACACCATTGATCACGATATCCTATGGCCGCATCACAAGATACATTATAGATTTGACAAGACAATCAAATCATCTATCACTTGTCATCAATTGTTCTAGGAGTTGCACTGTTATACTTCATTCAATTACAACTCTCACATAAATTTACTTCAGCAGTAGCGATCATTAATTTGACATCCAGAGACATACCTAGGTCTCCTATAAAGATAGAAACCATTGAAACTCACTGAAACTCATAATTCATCACAAATATGCTTGACAACATACTAGAAATACAAAGTCAATAGTTGACATCAATGAAAATATAATATCTTATCATCTTGTAATCAAATCTCTATATCATCACCAAAACAAACTTACCATCACTGCATCAGATATGCCAACAATCTCTCCCTTTGGAATTGATGGAAACACTCTATGTGTTACCAAATATGCTTCATCAATGATGGCAACATACTCTTTATTAATGAAATACATCAGTATCTGCAATATGAAACATGAAGAAAAATGTTTCCACTTTTGTCTTTAACCTATTCTATATTTACTCTCCCTTTCACTAGACTTCACTCATACATCTTCACATCTTCTCCTCCTTTACATATATCTTCTCCCCCTTTGACAATAATGCCAAAAGTGATTAATGTGCCAAATACACCTTATATCACCTTTGCAATACTTTACTAACCAAAGAACATTATTCCATAGACTGCTCCCCCTAAGGAGTAGTCTCACAACATCAATCCACACATAAGAATATTCAATGAATACACTTGGACTGATGCAACTACATCTTCTCTTAATTTAGAGTAGATAGGGGAATGGCCCCTAACCTACCTCTTAGGTACTCAAAACTATCCTTAGACAATGACTTAGTAAAGATATCAACAAATTTCTCCTTAGTTGGCACATACTCCAACCTTACTTCCTTTTCTTGTACCTATTCTCTAAGAAAATGATATTTGATATCCATGTGCTTATTCTTAGAGTGCATCATCAAGTTTTTAGAAATGTTAATAGCACTTGTATTGTTACAATAGATAACCACCAGTTCAGTTACCTTATATTGTATTCCTTCTAGAATCTACTTAACCCACACTATATGATTACAATTAATTGCAGCAACAATATAATCAGCTTCAACTGTTGACTGTGATATACAATTCTGCTTCTTACTTATGCAAGATACAAGTCTCTCTCCAAGAAAGAATGCACCACCACTTGTTCTCTTCCGATCATCAACATTACCTGGCCAATCAACATTAGTAAACACATTCAAAGAAAAATCACCATTATGTCCATACCAGAGACCATAATCTTTAGTCCCCTTAAGATATATGAAGAATCTCTTCACTGCAACCATATGTGATTCCTTAGGATTATAAGGAAATGTATCTACTAATCCAACTGCCTATGGTATATCTGGTCTACTGTGTGTAACATCATGTAGCTTACCGATCATGGACCTATAAAGTATCTCATCCACTTCCTTAGAATCATCTTCCTTTGACAATTTGCAACTACTTACCATAGGGGCACTAACTATTTTTGAGTCCTCTAGTCCAAAAGTATTTAGTATTTCTCTTACATACTTGGACTGACTTATGTAGATACCATCTTTCATCTGTTAAACTTGAAATCCAATGAAGAATTTGATCTCACCAATCATAGAAATCTCAAATTCTTTCCTCATCTCATCTGCAAATGATCTTCTCAACTCTTCATTACCACAAAAAATGATATCATCTAAAAAATTCTCTTCAATTATCAATTTGTAATCTTTCTCTATCTTCAAATACACATGTTTGTTTTCACTTGTTTTGACAAAACCAATTTGAATTAGATATGAGTGCAATGTCTCATACCATGCTCTAGGTGGTTGTTTCAATCCATACAAATCTTTATGTAATCTACACACCATATTCTTACCTTCTGAATTAGCAAATCCTTCAGTTTGTTCAATGTATACCTCTTCTTCTAAAATACCATTAAGAAAAGATGACTTAACATCCATTTGATATACCTTGAATCCTTTGTAATAAATATAAACAAGCAGTATTATTACACCTTAAGGTTTGACCATAGTTGCAAATGTTTCATCATAGTCCATGCCTTCCTCTTGTGCAAATCCTTTGCATACCAACCTTGCCTTATTTCTTACCACTTAACTAGTCTCATCCATCTTGTTTCGGGAAATCCAATCACATTCTTGTCCATCGGTCTGTGCACTAATGTCCAAGTTTTGTTCCTCTCAATTTGTTCTAATTCTTCTTCCATAGGATTCACTCAATCTTCTTGTTTCAATGCTTCTTTCACTATTTTGGGCTCAAATTCAGATAACAAATATCTACCTTCTCTTTCCTTTCTTCTAGTTAACACACCTGCATTTTTGTCTCCAATGATTTGATCAGGCGAGTGATTCAACTTTACATACTTATGGAATACCGATTCAATTCTAGGATTTCCTTCAACTATTTATATTTGATCCTGTTCAATAACCTATCTTTCCAAATGTTGTTTTGTAGTGTTTTGATCCACCGATTGTACATACACAAACCCATGATAGTCTTCAGGTTCCTTCTTGCTGGATTCATCATTCTTTTTAGAAAATTCATCTATTCTCACACTAGCACTTTCCACTATTTTATTTGTTCTTTTGTTCAGGCACTTGTAATCTTTACTCTTAGAGGAATATCCTAAGAATATCCCTTCATCACTTATTGGATCAAACTTTCTAGAATTTTCATCTCTTTTAATGTAGCATCTACTTCCAAATATTCTGAAATAATTATCATATGGTTCTCTACCATACCATAGGTCATAGGGAGTTTTGTTTGTACCTTTCTTTAGCTAAACTCTATTCAAAGTGTAAACTGCAGTTCTCATCACTTCTCTCCAATAGGTCTGAGCAACACCTTTCTGAATCATTAATCTTCTTGCACAATCAATGATTGATTAGTTTCTTCTTTCATAAATACCATTCTGCTGAGGTGTTCTTGGAGTAGACATGTGTCTCTAAATTTCCTTGATCTTGACAGTAAGTAGTAAACTCGTGTGAAGTAAACTCACCTCCTCTATCAGATCTAAGATATTTCAAAGTCTTACCAGTCTCCTTCTCCACTCTAGCTTTATAAATCTTAAACATGTGAAAAGATTCAGATTTTTCCTTTAAAAAAATAACCCATACCATTCTAGAAAAATCACCAAAAAACAACATGGAGTATCTATCACCATAGTAACTCCTAGTTCTCACAGGACCACATAGATTAGTATGAACCAAATCTAATATATTTTAAAAAGAGTAATTTTTAGTGATGAAACTAGAATTAGTTAACTTTCCAAGCTGACATTCTTTGCACATTACATTGTCTGGTTTCACTAGGTTGGGAAAACCTCTCACTAACTTCATCTTACTTAGCTTGATCAAGTTATCATAATTTACATGAAAAAAATATTTTATGCCACATCCAACAATATTCAACCTTATCTAGCAGACACCGCTTAATAGTAGAATTCAAATGAAGCAAGTTACCTCTTGTTTGTTCATCGGTAGCAATCAGTTCTCTTGATTTCCCAATAATTCTGCACATACCTCCATTGAACTCTAATCTGAAACCTTTGTTATTTAACTGAGAAACACTTAACAAATTGTATCTTAAATCATCAACCCAATAAACATCATCACAAATGGTTTTATCATTCAAATTAATGGATCCTTTACCTTTCACCAAACAAGGAGCATCATTCCCAAATCTTACCGAGCCACCATCACATTCCTCCAACTTTATGAACTTGTTTTTTTATCACCGGTCATGTGATGAGTGCATCCACTATCAATAATATAATTACCATTGTGATTCATGTTAGAAACTAAATGTCTCTCACCTTCTTCTAAAGTATCTTCCTTCACTGCAACAAACACAATTTATTCTTCATCTCTTCCACCAGATTCCTCATCGGTAATACCTTCTTCAGCTAAGAAACATACTTTCTTGTTCCTATCGTTGAATCTTCTTGGTTTTTCCTTCCTGTCATTGTCAGGGTATCTAGATGCAATATGACCAATTTTGTTACAATAAATAACTTCAAAGGCAACTTACCCTTGTATTTACCTTTTCCTCTAGGCAAGCTTCTAGCAATCAAGGCTTCTAGATCCTCCTAATCTCTTTCTTCAGACAAGATGTATTCATAATCATTAGAGTGAAATTATAAAGAATTGTTAGACATCTCTTTTACTTTCCTAGATGGTACAAGAGTCAATGATGACTTGAAAGAAGCTTCAACTTTAGGCATGCTATTATCCTAATTACTTAACTCAAATATAGTTAATTTCCCTGTTAGTGCATCTAGAGTAACAGTAAAGTTCCTAAAGATATGATACTTTGAATAGTTGAAACCCTAATGACATATTGAGGCAATAAAGTTCTTAAAATTTTGCTTACCACATCCACTTCAGGAAGATTACCACCAACACCTCAGATAGCAACAACAACTTATTTAATTATTTGATTATATATCTTAATGTTCTCATTGTCTTTCATTCTCATCTCACCATACTTTCCTATTAAGCTATCAACCTTTTCCTTCTACACATGTGTATCTCCACCATATAATGTTTTCAACTTCTCCCATATTTCATTAGCAGTATCTAAGTCTTTAATATCAACATACTCTGCATTAGAAAGATTAATTGCAATAGCTTCCATAGTAGCAAAATGTTCATGCTTAACCTTCAACTGATATGGAGTTAGGGTACCTGGAGGGACAATATACTTATTTACCACATGATCCCAATATTGATCACCCAAGCCCTTAAGATAGAGCTTCATTCGACCGCAGCGTATGGAGTACTTCTCTCTTGTGAATTTAGGACCTTCCTTTCACATCATCTTGGATCTTTACCTCAATCTATTAAGCTTCACCACAATAGAGGCACCAAGGCTCTGATACCAATTGTTAGACCTGAGATCTGATTACCGAGAGGGGATGAATCAGTAATCTACCAAATCAAATAGCTTTACAACCACTTAAACTTTAATCACCATTCACAAGTTTAACCTTAATAGCAATAAATGAAAAACTTAAGCATCCAAGATCATCTACAAAATTTAACACATATTTATCTCATGGAAACCCAAATAGGGAAAAAAACATAGTGGGGATTAGTACCCACTAAAATAATGTACTCTTCTAAACTACGCCCTGTGAGGAGCTTAACCTTGTTAGGAGTTTACAATAAAACTATTAGGTGTTACCCGGTTAAGGGATTTACCTTAGGCCTGTTATTACTTCTACCTTGTTAAGAGTAGCCTTATTAGAGGACTTAAAAACACAAGCTAATGTGTCACCTTGTTAGATAATTTATAATAAAGATCTATTAGGATCTACCCTGTTAGGGGATTTCAACTGTTGTAACTATTAGGGAGAAACAACAATAATGACCTGAAAAATAACACTATCTCTACTTGATCATATCCACTGAAGCACACAATATCTTATGAGAATACTTAAGTCTTCCTTGGCTTTATCACAACATGCACCTTACACCCACTTGCACAATACACACGATCAACACACTTTGCATTCAGCTTCAAACATTATATAATGAACTAGTAAGTCCACCGCCTTGACAAACCCTAAAATGAAATCATAAAGCTTCCCACTCGAATCCAATGAGCCAAATACCAAAATTAAATACAAAAAACATATTTCGAATACCGCATTAGCCTATACAATAATTTACATGTGAAATTGAACCAAAGAGTCATACACGTTTTGACTATAATTAAACTTCCTTGAGAATATTCTCCATGTGATAACATTGATCAATGTGATGTCATATCATCACCTACAATAATGAATACACATCATGAGATCATAAATCATTCATCGTTAATCACCGTTGCATCAATACCGATCACCGATACAAGATCTGCCATTGGTAACTCAAGAACATAAAAATTAACATGTTGAATAACAATGTTTTTGTTCACCGATCACTTAACCTTCTTACCGATCACTCAAAGTAGTTGTGATTGCAATTTTAGCATAAAAAATCTATTGATCACCATATCCTATGACCACATGATAAGATACATTATAGATTTGACAAGACATTCAAATCATCTATCACATGTCATCAATTGTTCTAACAATTGTATTGTTATACTTCATTTGATTACAACTCTCACATAAACTACTTCAGTAGTAGTTATCAATAATTTGACATCCAGAGACATACCTAGGTCTCCCATAAAGATAGAAACCACTGAAACTCATAATACATCACAAATATGCTTGACAACATACTAGGAACACAAAATCAATAGTTGACATCGATGGAAATATAATATCTGATCATCATGTAATCAAATCATTGTGTCATCACCAAAACATAGTTACTATCACTACATTAGATATGTGAACAAATTACTATTTGTTGCCTTCGTGTTATTTCTCAATCCTGAAACTAGCTATACTCTGCACTCTGATATCTCCTAATTTTCTGGAACCTATGGTCCCAATCTGAGCTCTAAGTGGCTGGAATATAACACCTAGGGAATTGTGTTTCTAGGAGCATAATTCCCATTGCATTTATTTCACCAATTATCAAGCCCAAATTTGGTATGGGGTCCCATCTTGGTGGTTTAGTGGGATATTCAAATCTACAATTGGCCTGCTTGTGTTTTAACCCCTGAGATGTTGTGAAAGGTATATAAACAACCTATCTCTCCTCATTCTAGTATTCAAGACATCTAATATCAAGAATCTATTAATAAACCATGATTAAGACTATCAAGCATTCAAGCATCCAAGATCTAGACTTCTTCTCAAGAATTTGAGGTGTTCTCTATGATCAAGCTTCTTTCCCTTATTGAAGACCAAGTAAAGGAGTGTTCTATCAAGTAAGGAGATACACCCACATCTAAATCTTCTTTCTACTTCTCTATCAAATATTTTGGTTAATTACAACATCCATTTCATGAGGTTTTGTCCTTCATGATTTTGGGTTATTGTGTTAAGTCAAAGCTACTGCATCAACATATTTTATCACATTCAAAGAAGCATTTACATTATCAAGGTATGATATATTCTACTTTTTAGATCTAGCCTCTTCTATATGACAACATATTTTCATTTCTTTCATTTCAAGGTTGATTTCAGATAGGAGTTTGACTGAGGTAAATCCCTCTATCCAAACTTCTTCCTTGTTTTTATGTGTGCAAGTACATGTAGCATGATTGTGAGAACTTGATCTGGCAAGTAAAATTTTTGTTAGGAAGTATGCATTTGAAACCTAGCAAAAACCCTAGGAACAAAATGTCTTGAGCTTTTTGTTCCTGATAGAACAACTTTATATTCAGGGTACAGGTCAGTATAGTTTTTGGCTTTCCGTTTATAGTCATTGCAGGTTCTTGTATATTTTTGACAACCTGTATTTTTGTAAAACTGCTCAATTTAGATATTTTAGTCATTTATTTTTCATAATTAAATTAATTCTCCAAATCTATTTCATTCTTAATCATAACAGTGAAGGATCATTGCACTCACTTAGCGCTTAAGTCTCACTTGAGCCTATTGGGTTATCTTCCTTCTCATTGTGCATTGAGAAAAGGTGGAAAAAACTAGTGTATATTGGCTCCCTTTTCGTATTGTATATTTTGGTGAACATGACACATAACATTTACACTTTTGGTTTGGTGTTAGATCTCCTTTGCATATTTAGATAATTTGGATAACTTTCATGGGGTTTTCCAAACTAGATTGGTGTGTGATAACTTATGTTGTTACATTTCTCCTTACTTCTCTTCATCAATCACATAGATTAGATTTAATGATATTTATATTCCTTCATGAAATTATTGCATGTGGTATTATGAGAATTTCAAATACTATTCTTCCTTATAACGCATGTTTCAATACTTTTATCTATATTTCATGTAGTTTTCTCATTCAATTTTTAACAAAATGCCTAGAATATATAGATTTCATAAGGGTCTGTGTTGATGAACGTAAAGATGATATTAGCATAAACCATCCTAATTCTCCTATACTTCCTATTGATCATGATGATAGAGATCTAGCTCCTAATTATGCCATCCCAGTCAGACTTAGATCCTCTCCTCCTCAACCAACCTTAATGGATAGTCTTAGGGAAGCTAGTTTATGCACTTCTTTAGATGACCTTAAGAAATATTATTTTTATCAAATCATTATTCATAATCCTGATGTTAATAATTTTATTGATGATTCATCCCCTAGAATAACATTAAGTAAACATAAAGGTCTGGATAAACCTCCTTCTTCTTCCCCTCCTACAGAAAATGAGAGTAGTTATAGGAATCCTAATATTTATCCTCCTAGTCCTCTTTCTACCATACACTTTCATAAATCTCAAGATGAATCTCCTTCACCCTCTACATTAAAATTAAATTACAATGTAGGTTATTACATTACTTCTCAACAAGGTTATAGTGGAAAATATCTTTGTAGTAATGAACAAGGTATTAAAGTCCCTATAGACACTCCTACACAAGTTACTATATGTGGTCTAGGATTTATACCTCAAGCCACCACTTTTCCTTCTTCCAATCCATCTTCATCCTAACACAAACCTCCTCTAGATATTGTTTTACCAATACCGTTTTGGTATCTAAAAAGGTTTTACACTTATAAGCTACCAGTACAGTCAAGCTACCAGTACACTCTTCAATACATTCTATAGAGAAGCCAACTCCAATGTTCAAAGTATTAAGAGGACTGGACCAACTAACAGGGACATTGAACTATCCCTCTACACTTTAGGTTCTGCAAAACCAAGGGGGGGATTTCCTTTAATACCTTTGAATACATACTAAACCCATGATTGGCATTAATATAAGCAAAAATATCATATTAGACTCAACACAACCGAGAGATACTAGGTAATGAATAATTACCCATTGAACATCAACCTTTCTTGGAGCATGAGATAAGAGAACCACAACTAAACTAAAAAATAAACATAATTTTATCAAAAGATGGAATAACTAGGTATACTGAACCACTAAGATAACAATTTCAGAAATTTCTAGACCAGTGCCTTATCTATTAGGCAATAGAGTCAATTTACCATTTCTTGTACAAAGACACAAACTGCGAGTGATTCAAGACTTAGATTATTATTGCCTTACAATAATATCCTTCAATGTAATCTAAAACTAAAATTCTTATAACGATCCTTATGCGAACCCTATGAAATTACAAATTAGTTTTTAGCATTTTAATTGATCCATGATCAAAGCTTAGAATTAAAACATACACATATAAAAAATATGCAGTGAACTGAATGATAAATTAGAATTTGTTAAATTCACAACTCACAACTCATAGAATCAACACAGAGGAGAGCACCAACCCGGATTATATTTCATTGATCTCAGAATCAACATCTTCGTACAATAATTTTTTCATTGAAATTACACTCAATAAGACTAAGAATCCAACACTAAAACATATATTTTCTCTGTCGATTGTTATACAAAAATCAACTATAATGGTTAAATCTGAATGAGTATGAAAATAAGTCTTTTGGAAATTTGGACAAAATTTCTCAGCCCTTCCTAAGTGATCTTGAAAATCCTTTTATAGATTAAGGATTGCAACGAGCTTTAGATCACTTAGGGAAAAAATTTACATTGGAATGTTTTACAATAAAAACCTCGGAAGACTTCTTCAAATCTTCAAATTTTTCTATGCGAGAGGTGACTTCATCAAAATAAAATCTATCACTTTTGTATAGAGGTAATCAGATACAATTTATTTTTAGTTATGTAGAGTACCCAAAGCTTTTGAAATGAAATTCAAGGTACCTATTTAGATAATTGCTCTTGCTGTAAACAAGCTCAAGTGCCAAGTCAGTAACAAACTGCAAAAAGAAAAAATTGGTGAGCTTCCCACTTCTTCAAACAACCTTCTTATTTATTCTATCTCCTACTTGGAAAATTTCCTATCTTTTGTCCATTCAAAAGATCTATTAGTTTCTATCTGGCTAACAACCTCATTCAATCGAGCATCAGTTATGGTCCTTGCATCTATGATAAACTTTAAAAGATCTATCTCTGCCCTGAAAAGATTATTTAATACTTCATTAAAAGCACGTGTATCAATATCCTTGGTCAAATTTAATAAAGTCTCAATACTTTATACAATCAAATAAAAAATAATTGTCCATGTGGGGATGTCCTTCAACTTTCCTTCTTTGTCCTAGATACCTGGGAAGTAAGTATTATATGATTATACAAACATTTGTAGTTTCCATTTTATTATTTGATCCTTGCATGTAAAGAAAGAAACTAAAGTACTTATTGTTCCCACCATTTCCTTGGTGTCATCAATATTATCAGGTAGATTAGGCTTGTATACGAAAATCACAACAAAATTATCCATTGATATGTTCCACCTGACCATAATGTAAAGATGGGATTCAAGAATGCCCTAGCTTCTATACACTTTCCTTCAACAGACTGCAAAATTATATGAGAATTATGAATAATGCTCAATTTATTCTTTAAGGTATCAACCCTATGTTGTAGGACCTCCAACAATACTTTGTTCCCCAAAGTATTATTTTCCTCTTCTAGTTCTTCTATCCTTTCAACATACTTTTTCAACTTCTCATCAACCTCCATCGGGATATCAACATTAGAAGTAGAAGGAGTAAACTCACCAGTAGTTTCCACAACATCATCCACCCTTTCACTAACCATGGGCATGTTGGCTAACTTTTTAGTTAGCTAATCAATCCTTTCTTCTAGCTTTGCATCTCACATAAGTTACCCTTCATATTGTTTGGATACTCTGATTAAGTTGTTATATGACTCTGCAACCCTCTTCTCCAAATCCTTTGCTTTGGATCTATTTAGGAATGACACATGAGTCAACTCGTTAATGGGATTTTGAGGGTTAAGCCTCTGGATCCTCACCCTAGGAGCACTTGGAAACCTCTGGAACCCAGATGGATCAAAGTGAACTTTGATGGCACTTCTCGAGGCAATATCGAGACGTTCGGAGTGGGCTTCATCGCCCATGATGAACATGGGAGTATTTTGGGTCTTGGTGCTCAACGTTTGGAAGATGGCACCAACAATACTACAGAATGCATTACTGCAGTTGGCAAAGTCCTACTCACCAAATCTCTACAAGTGCACAAAGTGCACTTAGAAGGTGATTCTCTTATCACTATCAATGGTATTTCCAGTGGCCAAATTGATACATGACATCTTAATAGGCATGTTCGTAGGATCAGAGTCCTACTTGGCAATTTTGGGGATTTCTACATCACACATGTACTAAGGGACGCCAAATCAATCACTAAGAAATTATCCAACATAGGGGCCAACGGTTCCCTAATCGACAAGTTTGAATTGTTTGAAGTTTTTTTTATTTTTGCCACATTATGCGGACCAGTTTGATTTGTAATGGCATCGGTCACTTGTTTCAGAAAAATGGTCACCTTTAAACTTTGCAACAGAATAAAGTACCTCAAAACCACTTCAAGCTTTAAATCTTGCAACCTATTCCATATGGGATGATGCACCCTTCACATGGTGCTATCAGTAGTACATCAGGATTATAGAAATGGTGGCATTTCACTACACCTTCATTAAGGAATTCCCTAGAAGTGAAACCTATCTCGCCAATTTATGATGATTTGGAAAGCTAACTTGTGGGAAAGGGCAGAGTTCAACACACTCTAGTATTGAAATAGGAACTTATGGGATTCATCTTCCTCACATTTATTCATCCTCTATCTTTCTGCAGCCATGGAAGCTAATTTTAGCTTAAGCACGCCTGACCAGATGCCTAATTTTTGTGGCCCCATCTCAGTGGCTTGTCTGTGCAACATTTTTAAGTTTGATGATTTGGAGTTTTGGAACTTGATCGTGCAAATGTTTGGTGTTGAGTTCCTAAATGAAGACTTGCGGACATGCTCCAATCTGAATATCTCCTCCCTTTTCCTTTCCATCTATTTGATGGTAAGAAACTTGAGGGAGGAAGTCTTAGAGGTTGTGCATTCTTGCCTCGAGCCTAAATGGGCTGGTGGCACTGCCAGTATTGTTAAGAGGTCTGAACCTGGCATCGACATTCACATGAATGGGGGGACATGGAGCTAATTGGTGGAGGGAATGAGAATCTCCATACCTTCATGTTTTGTTCATCATCTCTCCCTCTGGGTTTACACCTCCCTAAAGCCCTTAAAGGATGGCTCTCACTGCAAAGTTTTCTACAGAAGCAGATGGAATCCAAGAGGGAAACGACAAGCAAAATGACTCCAGTTAAATCCTCTACCCCCCTCGGAGAGGATGGTCATAAATTGATTTTTAGGTAATTGCAACCCAATAGCAACATTCTGGCTTCGTGTGGACGTGGTCGCAGCCGTCCCTAGTCATATATGCCCGTAGAGGAGTGGCCTCAACTTCTGGCAGCTGCAACATCCCGCACTTGTTCCACGAACTCAGATGAAGGTTTCCACAATTTTGCAAAGGAGGAAGCTGCACGTTGGTTTCATTAGCCATCTACTATCCTACTAGCCCATTTTTCCACGGGGTGTATGCTAGTTTAATGCAGTGCTGCACTCCAGTATTTTTTTTGCATTCATAGTAGTGGTTTTTTTTGTCCATTGGGTAGGCTCTATCTACTTGTTGGGTTTGAATCTAGGTGGATTTTCTTCTCAACCTGTTTAGAGGTTGTTTTTGTAAATTGTCTACTATGCTTCATGACCTTCTTAGCGGTCAATTTTTTTGTAAATCCTTTTTAAGAAAAAATATATTATCAATCTAAAAAAGGAATGACACATGAGTCAACAAGTCTGCTATTTCCACATTTCTCACATTCTAGATATTCTAGATGAGCTTATTTACTTGCCTCTAATCTTAGATACCCAACATCTTTGGGCGTTGTGTGGCTGGGGCAAGTGACCAAATCCTAGGGTCAAAACCCGAGCCTCTTATGAAGTTTCCAACCTCGACCTCAAAATTCCATATATGGTCAGGTTGTTTCCTTATTTGATCAATCAAGAAGGATACATGTCTCATCGAGGAAGTAGAAGGATACCACTTCTCTTTACCAACTCTCTTGCCTACACTACAGAAAATGTGTGACTGTCAGGGTCATATTCATGTAGTGCTTTCACCAGACTTTCTTTATTCTTATTTGTGTCATCCTCAGGATCCAAATTTATCTTTAGTTCATTTTATTTTAACTTGAAAAGAAAACTCTTGAATTCCTCATTTTGGATGAAGTCATCATCCTACATAAACAAATTAGAGATAAATAATCTATCATCTATTTTAGCAACCAGTGCTAGACTTGATTCCCCTATTCCTTCACCTTCTGGTGGCTTCTGAGCATCTCTGATAGGTTGTCTAGTTTCATGGAAGTAGGGACCCTTTTCAGTGATTAATGCCTTAGAAATATCTTTCATTACTTGAGGAGCATGTTCAACCTTTTTTCTTTTAGATGTTGGCCTTTGAGAAGACTCGGCTTCATCTTCCTCCTCTACTTCTACAAAGTACTCTCTTTTGAATGATACATCCTTATTTGATGACTCAACATCTATAGGATTAACCCTGGCCTCTGCTCCTGCAGGTATATCTGACATCTTCTCCATGTTTTCATCATATTTTTCTAGAAGCATCTTTAACTTATCCCAATATCCTAACACATTGTAAAAACCAGGAAAACAAGGATCCATTTCCTTAAATTATCCCTCCACTCTTTGGATGTCATTCCACTTTCTTCTCTTTTTAGCCACTTCATCAGGGACAACTGAGTTTCTGATGATAGCCTCCTTAGGAAATGCCTCATATAGTGGCAAAGAAACATTTGTCATCTCTTTCAAATTAGTCCTCATGAATCCTTCTAGATCACACATTCTCGCCTTTGCAGTGTATAGCCTATAATGTCTCAAAAAATCATTAATAAGATGCAATGTCCACTTCTCTACTATGAACTCAATTACTACCCATAACCTAGGCAAAAATGTTCCCTTCTTCTTCTTTGGACCTAGGTATTCCTTATCTACCAGTGTTAACTACCAGATAAACTCAATAATTCCAATCCTAAGAGGGATATGTTTTGGTAGAATATGAGGTGGTTGGGGACATCCATAAAACCTAATGATTGTAAAGTTCTCAACTAGGAAAGCATCACCCCAATTCCACCTTATAGGCCCCTTAATATTTGCATGCAGGGGTCTAATCACTCTCCTAATGTTAAGATGGATTTTATCATCTATTTCTCCTTACATATCCATAATAGAGTCTACAATATAATTTTCAAAATGTAAAAATGAAGAAAGGTAAGTAGTGCATTCTCACATCCTTTTCCATAGTTGAATTGGCACTGGCATACCCATATCCTCCTTCAACAAGATCAACTCATTATCCATGTGGTCAACATTATAGTACAGAATGGGATGCATGAGGATGGAGTAGTGCTTGAAGTCAATCTTGGATGGATTCTTCTGTATAGCCTCCAAGTCACTTTGAATTCTATTGACTATGTAGCCAACGTAGTCATGCTCTTTGTTCACATGAGGATGTTGGATGTCCATAGATAATATAAAAAATTATTCATCTACTGTCTTTCCTCCTTTAGCTCCCAATACTTTGCAAAGACCATATACAATATACTTGAAGTAATTGTGGAATATATCCAAATCCAAAGGCTCCTTCACATTGTTTAGGATTGGTATAAGTCTTCTTCCATCCCTGGGCATGAGTTTGGGGATTTCATTCTTCTTCAAAATATTCTTGTGAAGATGATATTGCCTTTTTTCCTCATCCAAGTCTATGTCTACTCTCATTGCACCAGAAATGTCAAATGCTTCCATGAAACTAGCTCTATCATTTCTCACCAGAGCAGCTTTGTCCTTCTTTCTTATCCATTTTGTGAGCAAACAATAATATTTTTCTAATGCCTTCACTAGTCAACATCCATGAACACATACAAAATAATCAATTTGGCCATGTTCAGAATCCATGGATTAGACACTGGAATATCCTTCATTCTGTTATTGAAGAAAAACATGAAAAATGATGCACTAGTAGAACCCGAAGTGTCTAGATTCTTTCAACGAGAATAAGTATCCTATCATGCTTGATCATTTTCTGACATTGTATTTGATGAACCTAGAAACAACTTGATGCAGGAGCATCTTGGGATCATTGTAATCTGGCATCCACCAAAAACATTTGAATTTTATGTTCTTGGTCATCGAGTGTTGTGTTTTCTATTGCGGTTGATTTCTACAGATCCTTGGAGGTTGCAATTGTAGATTCATGTTCTAAAGATCTTTAGGAATCCTTTCCTATTATCAAAACTCATTTGGAGTACACACCTAAAGTTATGTTGGATTATGTGTCTGTGTTTAGAATGTGTTCTTCATGTTTTCGGACCGTTCAGTCTTTGGATCCTTGGTTGGTATTTCGTTGCTCGGCGGTGCTGATGACTCATTTTCCTATGTGGCTACGTGTTTGTCTGACCTATTTGTATGATCACTCCTTGTAATTAATCATGGGGTAGATATCTTTTAAATCTAAGGTAGATTGGGGAGTTAGTTGGTAACACATTTTATTTTCTTGTGGAATGTAATCTTGAGGCCAAATTTTTAGGTCGTGGTCATGTATTTAGGTTGGATCTTGGTCCTTGATTTGGGGATGGAAGTGAGAGATTGAAGGTTGTAAGCTAGGGCTTTGAAGGAGGTCGTTACAGTCACAGGTCAGGAAGAATAAGTTAGTTTCTTTTTAATAAGTCCCTGACATTTGAGTTGGGCATGTTGACTGCTATTGCAGATCTCTGTAATCATTTTACCTATGAATGAAAAGGTTGCATGTGTGTTGCATACTCTAAATCTATGTATTTTATTTTTGAAATCCTTGAGTTTCTGTTGTGTAACTCTTTCTGCAAGTTTGGATAGTTCATTTCCTTGGACCCTCCTACCTTGGTTGCATCACAACTGAATCCATTCTTCTGAAAATTTGTCTTTCTTTTTCTTCACTGCAGTTTCTGACTGGGTAGAGGTACTTGGTTCTGCCATTTTTTTAGAATAACAAACTTCTCAAACCATATAGAAAAACTTCTTCTATACACTTACTCTCTCTAAAAGTGTGATAGCTTAATCTCAAGGCAATTTGGATATCACAAAAAACAAGATTAGTGAAGGGTATACAAATGATGGTTATGGGTACTGCTTTAAAGTTCCTTCTTGCATATCAAATCTCTTTCCATAAACTCACCATTAATGTTATGCATTCATAGTAACAATGGTTATCCGTAGAATGAAAATGGTCATGTCATCAGGTCGGGAAATTAGAAACCTTGAGTAGTTTAAAAATCATTTGAATAATATGCCAACAAATCCAGCAAATCTCTATCATGTCATCTTTCTATTTGGCCTAGATCCACTTGTCACTTTTCAACTCTAGTCAACTACCTCCATGGCATCAATCTTAGCTTTGTGACTTAAAATCATGTCTTATGACCTTGCGACAAACTGTAACAGTCACCTCTGCATAATCACAACCTTCAAATAAAACCGCATCATAACCGCGCGACGTTGTGCCAACAATTGCCTTTAACCTTTTTGCATAGTCACAACCTTCAATGTTTTAGGATAAAGAATCTTGTGACCTTGTACCAACTGTTGATCATGATACTGTGTCTACATGTCAGCATTTCACAACACTGCAAACTTACAATATAATCTCCTTCAAACCTTGCAATGTTGCACCAAAGAATTTTACTTTAAATCCCCTTCAGACACATGACATCCTTTCACACTACCTTAACCATCCTCTTAATCATCACAAAAGACTTGCGACCCTGCAATCTGCAATAAACATTAGTTAGTTTTTAAAATATGGGACACGTGGCACCTTTTCGTATGTTCGCATCTTGGTAATTTGACTTTCAAAAACACTTGCAAACTTGCGATAGACTAGACTTAACTGCCAACAAATGGTTATCACATGGTCCCAACCACTTGGAATTGACCACTTACTATTTCGCAACCTTGTGATAGTCTTGACTAAAGCACCATACTTAACCTTAGTGTATATTCACAACCTAAAGACTTAACTAGACTCCTGACTTGCGACAGTGCGCTACACTTCAAACTAACCATTTCGCAAGTTTGCAACCTTTTAATGTTTAGGAATAAGACCATTGTGATGAAATGACACAATATACTTAACCATTTTGCAAGGTTGCAAGTCTAAAATGTTACATTGATCAGACCTTGTGAACTTGCGCTAACCTTAAGACAAATACCGCTAACTTGCAGATATGAACACTTTGACCTCCACTGATTCCATGGTGATTTGTAAAGAAAAAAAGGGTAATACCAGCTCGAACTTAGGATATTTTTCAACTCGACATGCTAACTTGCATTTCCTCGACTAACGAGAAATTTTTTTACAAGGCCAAAACAAAGTGATACAAATTTTGGAGAAAATTTAACAAAAACCTAGCCAAATTGTACAGTTCTAATAGTGGCTCTAATTGGGGATGTATGCCTCTTGTAGGAATAACAAGATCTCAGAATCTCTAGGTTAAGGAAACCAATCATAATATATGGAGAAAAACCTAACCCTAAAGCACATAAGCAAACTATAAATATATAAACATGAACGTACCTATTGTTCATGGATATAATCCATTATTCCAAGAGAAATAATGTTTCAGGAATTGTCCATGAACTATAAATTCTAGAGTTTCTTCAGTTATGTTCTTCAACAAATATGAGTCTTCACCCCATTTTTTTACAATAATATATGGACCTAATCAGATACGGTCAATTTTTCCATGTCTTCCCTTATCTTCCAATCTGGCATTCCACATGAGGACCATATCATCCACTTCAAATTTTCTGATAGTGGTTTTCTTGTCATATAGATCTTTGATCTGCAACTGTAATTTTGCATTTCTCTCATAGGCTTCTCTCCTTGTTTCATCTAGATGCATTAATCATTCATTCTTATCTTCCTTTCATCATCTGAGTCCTCATCATAGGCCGACACAAAC
Organism: Thuja plicata; assembly: GCA_018584345.1. Classification (NCBI taxonomy): domain Eukaryota; kingdom Viridiplantae; phylum Streptophyta; class Pinopsida; order Cupressales; family Cupressaceae; genus Thuja; species Thuja plicata. The sequence goes on from MU225241.1 coordinate 168,251, forward strand.
TTGTACATTTGCATCAAGTTATTTTGGGGTAATCTGGCCTAAATGCCATATACAAGGTCAAAAGGTGCACATCCAATTTCATTTTTCATAGTTACCTTGTCAGCCCATAATGCAAACCTCAATTTGGAATCCCAAGCCTTCCTATTGTCTTCTAGGACTCTCTTGATGATTTTAATCAATCTTTTATTAGTTGATTCAACTTGGCTATTTCCCTATGGGTGGTATGGAGAAGAATGGGATATTTGAATTCCATACTTTAGACAAAATGCATCAAACTCATCAAACCTGAAACAAATAGCATTGTCTACTACTATCTTCTCAGGGAATCCAAATATGATAATAATATTCTCCAAAATGAAGTCTACCGCCACTTTTATTGTAGCTCGCTTTGTAGGGATAGCCTCTACCCACTTGGTAAAATAATCAGTAGCCACCAAAATCCATGAGTGACCACTACTTGACTTTCTTGCAATCTCTCCAATAAAACCTAACCCCCGTTTCTGAAATGGTGCTTAAACATTCATAGGCCTAAGAGGTAAGTTACTAGATAATTTCAACTTACCTGAAAACCTTTGGCATGCATCACAATTTCTCACCATTTGATGTGCGTCTCTGAAGATAGTTGGCCACCTGAAACCAGACCTTAGCACTTCATCATAAGTTGTCTTGGCCATGTAATGACCACCACACACTCCACTATGAATTTCTTCTAACAGTATTTTAGCCCGATTCTGATCAACATATTTTAGCAACACACCTTGATTGCTTTTCCACCACAATTGTCCACCAATTATGGCATATTTGATGGCATGTAGATTCATATTTCTCTTCTTATTATCATCCATATCAGGAGGGGAAATCATTTTCTCTAGGTACATAATAATACCTTTCTACCATTCACACTGGTCAAAATCACATATGAATGGCATTCAGTTTTCCTCTAGAATATTAGCATGGTTAGCATCAAGATTTGCTTGAGTTGTCAGCTTTGCTAATCCCTGGCCTCTTACCAATTTGGTAATTGGAACATCAATATTGAATTCTTGGATCCTTTTGATCCATATAGACCTTATCCTAGAGACCTCTTTTTGAGTGAAGACGTCTTTAACAGCGTCACTAGGTACATAATCAACAACAGTTGCTCCAACTAACTAATACCTGAAAGCTTTGAAAACTTTCACCAATGCATATGCTTGTTTCTCATTTATGTCATACTTTAATTCTACAACTTGCAAGGATTTATTGAAAAAGGCTATGGGTTGTTCAAACTCCTCTAAATTATTTTGCAAAAGTACCGCATCTATAGTGTGGAAAGATGCAATGAAAATATTTGCATAGGCTTACTATAATCAAGAGTCCTCAAAATAGGAGCATCATTAATGGCTCATTTGATATCTTGAAAAGCCTTGGAAGGTTCATCATACCATTCAACCTTGGCCCCTTTCTTCATCATCTTTGAAATAGGTTTACTAATTTTAACAAAATTAGTAACAAATCTTCTTAAAAAATTCACTTGGCCAAAGAATGATTATATTCCCTTCACATTTTTAGGTTGTGGCACTTTTTCTATTGTAGCCATCTTCTCTAGATCAATCTTGACTCCATCTTTGGAAACAATATGAGCAAGAAATTTTCCTTCAATCACCCCAAACACATATTTTTTGGGATTCAAAGAAATGCCATACTCAAGGGCTCAGGCAAATATTTTTTCTAAATTCCCATAGTGTTTCCTTTCTTCCTTTGAGTATGTTGTCAAATCATCCTGATAGACTGCTATAAATTTATCAATAAAATCTGCAAAAGAAACATCCATATCTCTCTGGAATCTAGCCCCTACATTAGTCAAGACAAATGGAATCCCAAAATAGACATAGGTTCCCCATGCTGTTGTAAATACAATATTGTACTACTCTTCTTCTTCTTCAACCATTGTCTGGTTGTATCTAGAGAAACCATCCATCATTGACATGAGTTCACACCCTGTCACTTTCTGCAATAATGCTTCCATGTTAGGCAAACCATAATTATACTTTAATGAATACATATTTAGATTTCTAAAATCTACCCACAATCTTATATCCCCATTTTTATTTGTTACAGGCACAAGGTTAGAAACCCACGAAGAGTGTCTAATTGGCTTGATGATACGAACAAGAGTGGGATTGACAGGTCCTTTATTTTGCCTGAATGAATTAGCATCAGTATTCAAAGGAATCATATGGTGAAAAAGATCTTCTCTATAATATTTTAAGTCATCATATGACCAAGAAAATACATGCATATGTTTCATTAAAAGATCTATTAGTGATCTTCTTACCTTTGGAGACAACTTCTTACAAATGTACACTTTCTTTGGAGCCTTTGTTGTTCCAAGGTTGAATTACTCCAAATGCTCTGGATTATGGACACTCTTCATGCCCATTGCTTTGTCTTTATTATCAAAACACCTCTCTAGGATTATGAATCCCTTAGGAACTTTATTAGTTTTTAACTGCAATATATCCTTCCCAAATATTGTATCCTTTTCATCCATACTTTCTACGTATCCACTAAAATCATCTCCTAACTACAAAATTCACCCTCATTGTTCAAGAATTTGATAATATCAAATGTATTATCAAATACTTGCAAATTCTCAATGTTGTCAGGGACTTAAGGTCTAGTTTGTACTTCAACCTTCAAAATCCCTGCAAATGTGACATCATCTGGCTTGAGAGAAATACTTTCTAGGATATTTTCCATTTTATTATGGCTTCTATCTATCCAGTCAATCCCAAAAGCATCAAATTTTTCAATCTCATCCCAAACAACATTCCTATATTATTAAACCTCTTGTTTTTGGAAGCATATTTGGATCTCACTTGGGATATGACCAACTCAGAATCTCCAATAATATTTGGATCTCATCCCAATTAGCAAACCTTCATACTCTGCATCATTATTTGTGCAATCAAATAACAGAGTGAATGAAAAATTGAAAGTCTTAGCACTGGGAAAAAGTAGTAGGATGCCTGCAGTTGAACCTTTTTTTGAGATAGCACCATCAAAGTACATAGTCCAAAGACTATTTTCATCAGATAAATTTTCTTTATTCTTAGATAAAGTTACATGCACCTTTTTCTCATCTACTATTAGATCCTCAACTCTGAATGTATCCATATCAGTATCAAGGAAACAAGTGATATCCTCATCTTTACCGATCTCAATCATATGTGGGACCCTGGATTCATAGTTAACCTTCACATTTTCACCATCAATGTTAAAGGTAGCAAAAGAAAGATCACATTGCAGACTACCTCCCATGGATGCACTCCATTTTCTAGATAAAAGCATGTCATAATGAGGAATGTCTACAACAATAACACTCATGTTTAGACTCTTACCAGGGTATGCAACCAACTTGCATTATAGGGCCTTAATAGTACCAATAACATGTACTTCTCTTGAATCCATAGCTTGACATCTCCCATGAGTTGTATCAATTGTTAACCCCATTGACTCCATAATATTGACTGACATCATTTTATTTGATGCCCCTACGTCTATCATACAATTCTTAAACATTTTACCATTTATAATCACAGTTAAAAGAAAGGGTCCACACTGCCCAAACAAACATTCACAGATTGGTATAAATACATATGAAGAATTTGAGAAGTTAAAATCTCAGGTTCCTTCTCTTTCTTATGTTTCTTACTTTCCTCATCCTTTGTTATTTTATCCTCATCTATTTGTTTAATTTTAATTGAGGATGCACCCTTAACCCATGCAAGAGTTTTCTCTTTGTGTTCTTATATACTCATCATTTCAAGCAAAGGTACTTTAACAGTAATTTGGGAAAGTAATTGCAGCATATCCATAGGAACATATTCAAGTACACAAATTTCTTTACCTGAAGTATTTTGAACTTGATTTGTTTGGCTGCATTGAACTTTTCTTTTTTGCCTATTATCCTCTGAGATAGGAGTAGCATATTTTTTGTTATCCTTTATTTCTATTTTAAATGTAGAAGCTACATCAATAGGTTTAAGGGCCGCAACTTTCTTAGTCCAAACCTTAGCTTTCACTTCCTTGATCTTTATATCATCTTTATCCTTTTTTGGTAATTCTTTTGTTTTTCTCTTTTGTTCTTTGATAAACACACTTGAAGGCTCACCATCATCACTTCCAACAACTCTATTTCTTAGATTATAGTTACCCCTTTCTTGGGAAACCATGTCTACTATAATTTGTGCTATTTCCTGATCAGAAGGTCTTCTTAATGAAAAGGGGGAGAACCATGTGCAACATTGCACCGCTTATTATCAAATCCTTTGTTAATTTGAGAAGAATGTTTATGTTCATACTCCTCTTTTCTTATCCTTGAATCCATAAAATATTGATCCTTAACTTCTTCATCAGAATCAAGCTCATCCCATAAATATGATGATGTCATGAGACAATCAACCTCATCATAAGATTTACCACTTCCTTCCTCATGTTCTTCACTATTAGACATATTTTGTCCAACAACGCAATAGTCAGGATTGTGAGGGAGCATCTTCAGTTATATTTATGGTATTATTCTATTAAGGATTAGGGGTAATTAAATCTGATTTTCCCTTTTGTCCTGGCTACATAGACTTTCCATCCTTCTACTGGGTATTATAAGGATAATTTCACAATCTGGACTACCTATTAAAATTATTGTAAGCAAGCTTATCTCCACCAGAAGCCCTGTCACTCTTGTTCCCACTAATTTTAAGTCCCTTCAGTACATTTAGGATCTTATCCAACCTATCATCCTCTTTTGGCTTTACATTAGAGGACTTATCACTCTCCTTCTTGATAGATCTAGAAAATTTAGGATCATCTCTTCTCCACAACTTTCCAGATTCTCTTCTATTACTTTCTATATTCACAACTAACTTAAATGCTTCTCTAATTGTTCTAGGCTCTTTATCTCTAAGAAAATAAGTAATTTTTTCACCATATGAATTTAAATAAGTTTCCAGGCATACCTTTTCATCCAGCCTCATGACTTGGAACAATTTGTGCATGGCCTTCTGGAATCTTACGTTGAACTCAATGACCTCTTCATTTTGATTCTTCTTGATATTGTTAAATTCATTCAACATGAAACCTTCATTATTCTTATCACCATATTGTTCTCTGAAGAATTTTTCAAATTCATCACACATATCTATACAATCATTGGGTAAGCCTCTAAACCAATCCCTAGCATCTTCAACTAAAGACTGAACAAAAAATTTCATTACCACATCTTCATGCTCAACATCATAATCATTGAACATAGCAGTAAAAAATTTCAAATGTTCTTCACAAGTAATGAAATTATTTCTACCAAATTTAGTCAACTTATCCCTTATTTCATTTGAAACAGGGTTAGGATAACTAAGAATACAAGTAAAGGATAGTTGTCTATACCTTTCAATGTTTATTTTCCTCCTTTGGAATTGACTAGTAGCAGCTTGGCCACTGGTACTAGCTCCCATAGTTCGGCCAGTAATAGGTGTAACCACCCTAATTTGGTCTACTCTAACTAGAGACCCTATTTTCCCTAAATGTGATCATACCCCCAATTATGTCAATCCAATTATTTTATTACTGACATAATTCATCAAAAATCAATTTAATCTCCTAAAATCAAAGTGATTTCATCACTAACTCACATTAATTACCTTGGCCTATTTAAATCAAATCAACCCAATTAAATCATTGGCTAAAGTAATTAATGAAAAGGAATTAAATATAAAATATAATTACAACTCATCACTTGTACATGGAAATTCAATCCATGAACCAATGAGAGTTCACTCACATGGATCACCAAAGATTCCATCCTCGCCTCTCCTCACAAGTTGATCTCAACAACTCATTCCTCAAATTCTTCTATAAAAGGATTGAATTTTGAGTTTAATTGGGCCCCAATTTTTAGAATATTGAATGCACTCTTATGCTGCCACAATTCTTTGAATTCTAATTGCATCCTTATGCTGTAATTTTTGTTTCATAATTTCATATAGCTAATTAGATAATCTTCAATTGTGCTTCAATTGAACCTTTGCATCATTTTAAGCATGAATTGCATGATAATTAGCTTCATTTATCAATTGAATCTTCCATTCTAGAACTGAATGTGTCACTTATTTGATGCATAATCTAAGGGAAATTATAGCTTAAATCATACTCTTCTTAGATAGGAAGCAATATGTGGATATATATGGTTTCCTTATGTTTCTCAATTGATTTTCATATTTCTAACCATTGATACAATAACATATTGAAGTGTTGTGTTGTAACTTACAGGTACAATATTCACACACACATTTCTGATGCCCACCGTGGGGCAGATCCCCAAATTTCTCATTATTTTGTGCCAATTGATCATCTTTTGTTCTCTGGTTTTGGGTGAAGACTCACATTTAGGAGCAAAGGATCATATCCCAGAAAGAAGCTCGCATACCTGATATCCTTCATCACATCCCGTTAATCTTGGGTCATTTTTGTTAAAGACTCACAACCCGCTAATCCCAGATCATATTTAGTGTAAAGGCTCACCTTTAGGATATTTCATCATATTTAGTCAGTCTTGTATCGCATTTTGGAAATATCATCACATTCAGTAAGGTTCAGAGTCACATTTGGTTAGTCTACTGACATGTTTGATTAATTTGATGACTAATCAACTAACTTTGCATGTTTTTGGTTGAATTTGATCATTTGAACAACCTAATGAGTTATTGCAGGACGTTGTTGAAGACTTCTTTAGCCAAGAAGATGTATTGAAACTACTAACAAGTGGTTTTGTAGGTTTCCTTGCGCGTTTCAACTAATTTTTTTTTGCAATTTTAGGAACTTAACACTCTTTCTATCCACTTCATTACTTGATTAGAGAAGTATGCTCTTTTCCTTTATGGAAAATTAGAACCTCAAACATCAAGTTAGGATTTGAATAGAAATTGGAGGAATGAACTTTAAATTTCTCAAAAATGCTTTTGGTTAATTTATTTAAATAGGAACCTAAATTTTCAGATTTGAATTTTATTCTTAGTCTAACTAGAGGATTATGCTCTTTTCCCAAGTTGGAAAATCAGAAACTCGATATGGGGGACTAGGTTTTCAGTTTGACAATTTGAGGGATGAACTTTGATGATGTGTTTGATAGGATAAAATGGCATGGATAGGAGAGTATGCTCTTCTTCCTTGGGAAGAATCATAAATCTAGACTCCTAAGCCGCCAATCCTCTTTATTTCTTTCAAACTTCAGAGGGCCTGTCAGTTGAGGAAAAATCTCTTGGGAATGACCCAAGTGAGGATAGGTGAACGCAAACCGTTCCATCTCACTATAATCAAAATGCATCATTGAGTCCAAAGGCTTGGAAGACGTAATCAATTTTGTCCTTGGAATTTTGACTATCATTCCTTGGACATGCTTGGATGTGTGTAGAGTGGAGCCACTTGAATCTTTCTTGCGAGACTACACACATTTAGGTACTCATAGGGCTATACACCTTAATTTTGCCTTGTGCAGTTCTATGGGGGACGGTTACGAATGGATGCCCAAAATTTAAAAAAAAACACTTTATAGTTAAAACCACCTGATTCATCTCTGAAAGGTGATAATCTTTGTGCAAGGAAAATAGTAATTTCCCCAAGATACTCGTCATTTCATGCCCTCACTTGTGTTTGGAGTCAGATAATATGACATCATAAGTGGAGCCTTTGCGTGCTTGGTGATGGTCGTATTCTGATTAGCATTTGAGTGTGTATCTGAGTCTACGAGCAAATGTTTTTATGCTATGCCATAGATTTTAGGGAATAGGTGTGTTTGGTCCCTTAACAACTTACTTGATGTGTCAAAATTGAAATAACAAGATAAACACCCCCAAATAATCAACATTTTAATAATCACAGACATCTATGATGTTCAAAAACACTCTGGAAATCATCAGACAGACACTGGAGTCAGACAAGTTTTCATGTACTTCAAGAAAAAGTGGAAAAAATTAGGACAAAACATCAGAGAGTCACATTTGGTCAATCCTGGCTCGCATTTAGGAAACAAGATCACATGTGGGAAACAAGATCGCTTTTGGTTAATCCTGGCTTGCAACTAGGAAACAAGCTCTCATCTAGGAAGAACAAGCTCGCATCCTGCATATCTAGGCTCACATCTGGTCAGTCACATCTAGGATAGAGGGTACTTGCACATGTGTTTTGGATACCTTTATGGATCTTCAGTGTGGTTCTGTTGTTCTTTCTAGTCTGCCTGTCGTTGTTTCTCAATAAAATTGGAAGTCTACCTTGAATGTCATTTAGGGTTGTCACAATTGAACCCAAATCGTGTTGTCGCTTCACTCAACAAATCTTCTTGGTTCCCAGCTCACTATCAGGGCATTCTAACCCTCTGACAATGGAATCAATCACTTATAACAATCACACTTACTCTCTACAACTTGGACACACGTATTTGGACAATTTGGAAATTCCTTTTGACACAATTGAAAAACTTTTGACAAAATTGAGACCTTTCTTTCATGCTTAACAGAAGAAGTAAACAATACCTTGCTAACGATTAAAAAAGACCTCCAAGATTGCATAAATTTCAACAAGGAGAGACATCTAAAAAACCCCTCTTTGATCAAGACAATATTACAATGGCTAAAAACAAATGGGCTAAACCTTATGGTCTTAACAACAAGGAAGAAGAGATTCTCACTAAAGCCCTATCTAAGAAAATGCAAGATTTGAAATATGAAATTCAAGACTTAAATGAAGAAAATGATACATTATCAAATGGGTCTTCACTAAGATCAATATTTCCTCTTCTCTATGATCATTATTCACACGTGTATTCATATTCTTCAAGTAAGAATAGACTTACTTATGGTAATCCTATCTTTGAACAAGAGGTTATTTCACAGGATCGTGTCAATCCTATTTTTGATCAACATCCTCATAATCTTGAATCCAACATCTCTTTGGAGAGTTCAAGTGAATCTAAATGTCCATGGGATAGAGCATTTAATCCTTTGGGACAATCTTATGAATCAACATTGGAAGAGCTTCCTGAAAATAATCTTATCACATTGCCTCAAACCACTTCATGTGGAATCTCATTATGAGTACCTACTGTGCCTATCATCAAAATAATGAGAATAAGACTTCAAATTGTATGAAGTTAAAGCATAAAATCCAATACCTAATTGATGATGACATAATAGAAGTTGAAAATCCTAATGAATCATCTAATGAAGATACTAATCCCAAGCATGATCAAAATCATTAACCTATGTCTAGAAACAATCTACATGACACCTCTAATTCTTCTGCCATTTCTCCATCTCACAAAGCTTCAAAGCTATCCAAAGTCCCTCCATCAAACAAAGAACCTAATTCTTTTCATGCTAACTATGTCTACCCTCAAGGGTTTCCTTTAAAAGAAATCCAAGCTAATCTACATCTTGCTGCAAGTATATTCCATGCTTCTAAGATCAAAGACCCTAAGCTTCCATGTGCTTCAATGCTTATTCTGAATGATTCTCCAACAACCCTTCAAGAATCCCTCATGAAGATTAAAACTCCTATATTTTTCTTTGAAGTGGATCCATGTCAAGAGGATAATACAAAGTATGAAGAAACAAGTCTTACCAATGATCAAGATCAAGACATTATCCTATCCCCTCCAACATTTGACGAAGGCCCCATATTCCTACAATTTGAGGATGATCCCCTTGTATCTTTTTATTTCTTCCAAGAAGATATCCCTCCACCTCAAGAGATACATAGCACTCTATCTCCTAAGCAAGATCTTGATATTCCCTCTACTTCTAATAATCCTATTGAAAATCAAGAGGAAGGTACTCTTCCTACATTATACAAAGATCCTTGTTAAGATTAGAATATCCCATCATATCTTTGGCATTCACCTCCATATCCACCTCAGGAAACCATTATTCCTCCAAATCCCTTACATGACAATAAGTCACCTCCAGCATCAGTGGTTCCTGTCAAAGTTACTCCTATCAAAGTTACTAATGATCCTATGGGTATAAAGATGAATTCCAAACAAAAGATCCTTGTTCGGGAAGCTCACTCTAAAGATGTTGATAACCATTTCACATCTTATATTCGTCCATTTGCATGCAGGAATCAGCCTTCTCCATCCTCCAAATCTATCCTTGGTCCCTATTTCCAAAAGCCAAAATCTTCAAACCTTCCATCTAAATTGGATCCATACATACCTCCATCCACTACACCTATCACTCCTAGCTTGTCATCTACTTACCCTATCTCCTATCAAGATAAAAAAAACATGCATCTTTGAACCCTCCATATCAACCCATCTATATGAACCATCCATTTTAGCCTTATTCATCCATAATTCCCAAGTCTTTTGGAAGCAATTTGGATGTCAAACAAAGAAATCAGAAATCCAAGAATCCACTTACATATGAATATCATTATGTCCAAAATAATTGACATGTGAATTCAAAGAAAAAGGAAACATTCAAGAGACCACAAGGGTCCACTAAGCAAAGAAGAAAATCAAAGAAAATGTGGGTTAAAGTGAATGATTTTTCTAAATTTAAGAAGTGAATGTTAAAGCATCCAAAAGCATAGAAAAATCAAAAGCTATGTGGATTCCTAAGTCATTCTTAAAAGACTTGAATACAAAAGAAAAATCAGAGTTGGAATCCAAGCTTCCAAAGGCTTCCACTCCATCTCCTTTCAAATATTTTCCATCTTCTAAACCTATTTTGGGTCCTCATGTTCCAAAATACATTACTTTGAATACGCCTCCATCCATCTTGGGTCCTTGTGTACCAAGATCCATATCACTTCCCACATCAAAAACTCAATCTATTTCACCCACTTTTCCTCTATCATTCCACAATCCTTCAAGATGTGTATCGATGTTGATCTTGCTAATGTTTCCATATATTCCTACACAAAAATTTCAACACCCTACCCAATATCATATACCTACCTACTACCCTTCTATATTGGGTCCCTACATCTCATCCATCCCATATAATTCCATTCCTCTCATCCAATCCATCACATAAATTCTTGGCTACCATCTCCCTTATCCTCCATTTCACACCCTTATCATCACCCTATCAACATCTTTGAGCATATTTTCAGTTTCTTTGGCCTATCATAGAATATCCTTCAAAGGAGCACTATCCAAAGATCAAGAAGCATAAGTTACTCCCTAAAATCAGGAAAAAGAAGAAAAAAAAGAGATTGAAAAAGAGGAAAAGTGCCTTGGTGAAAACCTGGTAAAATGGTGCCTTGGTAGCAAAAGTAAAGAGAAATAAATCCTTCCTATGGTGAAAACCATTTCTTGTGGTGCCCTAGATAATTACCATGATGAAAACTTGGCAAACAGGCATCTTGCGTAAATCCTCCTACTTGCATTCTTCACTTGGGCAAAAGTTCCTTCCATGTCATCTTATCCATCATATCTTCCATCCAACTATCCCATGCACATCCATGTTCCTTCTGGTGATCTTGACAAGGTTGAGCCTATCCATACATGCTTTGCATATTGACATCTATTATCATTTCCATCGACTTACTCACTTGCTCTTATCCATGGAGCCTTATCGTGGTATTTCTTATCCCAAGCCAATACTCACTATCCTTGCACTAATCCTCGAAAAATTCACTTATACCTACATCACCCCTTATCTTGATGGTGTTGTCCTATCAGTTGACCTCTTGGTCTTGATCAAAGGAAGAAGAAAGTAAAATGGAAAATAGGTTCTTAGAACTCTCTTGACATGTCCACTCTTTTGGACTACATGCTATCCTACATGATTTTCATGACATTAGGTCATTCTCCTATATGATATTTAGCACTACTTTATGAGCCTACATTGCTATATTATTTTTCCCTCCCTAGCTTGGGTAATCTTGAGGAGATTATCCTTGAAGGTGGGATTCAACCGCTTCATCCACTGTTGTGGATCCACTTATGATCTATCAATCCATCTGTAATTCCCTACACCTTTCTAGACATTGGGGGAACACAAAGGTGATCATGCTTGCGAATTTGTAATCTTTAAAAATCATAAATCTTTTAATCTTCAATAGGCGTCACTTGTACTTTGTGCTCCATCTATCAATATACTGTTGACACTAATCCTTCACGATCATCTTTGTCATCGGTTGAATTTGAATTCCTCACAAATGTCCTATCCTTGCTGGGAATTTGTCTACATTTGCATCTTAGGGATAGTCATTCTGCACTGGGGGCATCTCTGCTAGCATGTTCGGTGAATAGGTGTTGGTTGCTACATCGTCCTAAGTCCTTGTCTAGGAGGGTTTGCCACTACAAACAATATTTATTAATACTTGAATCAAAACATCACTATCACAAACAAGGATGTTTCTTAAACACCATCTACCTGTAACTGTAAAAAAATTAGTAACAAATCTTCTTAAAAAATTCACTTGGCCAAAGAATGATTGTATTCCCTTCACATTTTTAGGCTGTGGCACTTTTTCTATTGTAGCCATCCTCTCTAGATCAATCTTGACTCCATCTTTGGAAACAAAGTGACTAATAAATTTTCCTTCACTCACCCCACACACACATTTTTTAGGATTAAAAGAAATGCCATACTCAAGGGATCTGAAAAATATTTTTTTCTAAATGCCCACAGTGTTTCCTTTCTTTCTTTGAGTATGTTGACAAATCATCTTGATAGACTGCTATAAATTTATCAATAAAATCTGCAAAAGCAACATCCATAGCTCTCTAGAATGTAGCCCATACATTAATCAAGGCAAATGGCATCCTAACATATACATAAGTTCCCCATGGTGTTGTAAATGTAGTCTTGTACTACTCTTCTTCTTCAACCATTGTCTGGTTGTATCCAGAGAAACCATCCATCATTGACATGAGTTCACACCCTGTCACTTTCTGCAACATTGCTTCCCTATTAGGCAAACCATAATTATACTTTAATGAAGACATATTAAGATTTCTAAAATCTCACACAATCTTATATCCCCATTTTTCTTTGTTACAAGCACAAGGTTAGAAACCCATGAAGATTGTCTAATTGGATTGATGATACCAACATCCCTCATTTTCATCAATTCCTCTTGCATTTTGGGATTAAGAGTGAGATTGATTGGTCTTTGATTTTTCTTGAATGGCTTAGCATCAGTATTCAAATGAATCACATGCTAAAAAACATCTTCTCTATAAGCTTTTAAGTCATCATATGACCAAGGAAATACATGCATATGTTTCATTAAAAGATCTATCAGTGATCTCCTTACCTTTGGAGACAACTGATTACAAATGCACACTTTCTTTGGAGCCTCTATTGTTCAAAGGTTCACTTCCTCCAAATGCTCAGGATTATGGATACTCTTCATTCCCATTGCTTTGTCTTTATTATCAAAAGCCCTCTCTAGGAATACCAATACTTTGGGAACTTTATTAGTTTTTAACTATAATACATGCTTCCCAAATATTGTATCCTTTTCATCCATAATTTCTACATATCCACTTAAATCATCTCTTGATTACAAAATTCACCCTCACTATTCAAGAATCTGATAATATCAATGTCATTATCAAATACGTGCAAATTATCAATGTTGTCAGGGACTGAAGGTCTAGTTTGTACTTCAACCTTCAAAATCCTTGCTAATGTGACATCATTTGGCTTGAGAGTAATATTTTCTAGGAGATTTTCCATTTTATATGGCTTCTATCCATCCAGTCAATCCCAAAAGCATCAATATTTTAAATCTCATCCCAAACAACTTTCCTATATTATTTTAACCTCTTGTTTTTGGAAGCATATTTGGATCTCACCTGGGATATGACCAACTCCAAATCTCCAATAATGCAGAGATTCTTTATTCCATGTTTAGAAACTAATCTCATCCCAATTAGCAAAGCTTCATACTCTGCAACATTATTTGTGCAATCAAATAACAGAGTGAGTGAAAAATTGAAAGTCTTACCACTGGGAAAAATTAGTAGGACACCTACACCTGAACCTTTTTTTTAGCTAGCACCGTCGAAGTACATAGTCCAAAGACTATTTTCATCAGATAAATTTTCATTATTCTCAGATAAAGTTAAAGGCACCTTTTTATCATCTACTATTAGATCCTCAACTCTAAATGTATCTATATCAATATCAAGGAAACAAGTGATATCCTCATGTTTACCGATCTCAATCATATGTGGGACCCTGGATTCACAGTTAACCTTCACATTTTCACCATCAATGTTAAAGGTAGCAAAAGAAAGATCACATTGTAGGATACCTCCCATGGATGCACTCCATTTTCAAGATAAAAGCATGTCATAATGAGGAGTAATGTATACAAAAAGAACACTCATGTTTAGACCCTTACCAGGGTATGCAACAAACTTGTATGGTAGGGCCTTAATAGTACCAATAATAGGTACATCTCTTGAATCCATAACTTGACATCTCCCATGAGGAGTATCAACTATTAACCTCATCGACTCCATAATCTTGACTGACATCATTGTATTTGATGCCCCTGCGTCTATCATATAATTCTTAAGCATTTTACCATTTATAATCACAATAAAAAAAGAAAGGGTCCACACTGCCAAAACAAACACTCACAGACTGGTCTAAATACATTTGAAGAATTTGAGAAGTTAATCTCTCTGGCTCCTTTTCTTTCTTCTATTTATTACTTTCCTCATCCTTTGTTGTTTTATCCTCGTCTATTTGTTCAATTTTAATTGAGGATGCACCCTTAACCCACGCCAGAGTTTTCTCTTTGTGTTCTTCTATTCTCATAATTTCAAGCAAAGGTACTTTAATAGTAATTTGGGAAAGTAATTGTAGGATATCCACAGGAACATATTCAGGGATAGAAATTTCTTTACCTGAAGTATTTTGAACTTGATTTGTTTGGCTGCATTGAATTTTTTTGTTTTGCTTATTATCCTCTGAGATAGGAGTAGCAAATTTTTAGTTATCCTTTATTCCTATTTTAGATGTAGAAGTTGCATCAATAGGTTTAAGGGCCTCAAATTTCTTAGTGCAAACCTTAGCTTTCACTTGATCTTTATATAATCTTTATCCTTTTTTGGTAATTCTTTTTTTTTTCTCTTCTGTTCTTTGATAAACATACTTGAAGGCTTACCATCATCACTTCCAACAACTTTGTTTCTTAGATGATAGTTACCTCTTTCTTGGGAAACCATGTCTGCTATAATTTGTGTTATTTCCTAATCAGAAGGTCTTCTTAATGAAAAGGGGGAGAACCATGTGCAACATTGCACTGCTTATTATCAACTCCTTTGTTAAATTGAGAAGAATGTTTATGTTCATACTCCTCTTTTCTTCTCCTCAAACCCATAAATATTGATCCTTAACCTCTTCACTAGAATCAAGCTCATCCCATAAATATGATGATGTCATGAGACAATCAGCCTCATCATAGCTTTACCACTTCCTTCCTCATGTTCTTCACTATTAGACATACTTTGTGCAACAACATAATAGTTAGGATTGTGAGGTGAATTTACCATGCACCAAGGAGAATCTTCATTTATATTTATTTTATTATTCTACAAAGGATTAGGGGCAATTAAATCTAATTTCCCATTTTGTGTTGGCTGCACAGACTTTCCATCCTTCTACTAGGTATTATAAGGATAATTTTGTAATATGGCTTGCCTATTAAAATTATTGTAAGCAAGATTATCTCCACCAACAGCCCTATCACTCTTGTTTCCGCTAATTTTAAGGTCCTTAAGTACATTTAGGACCTTATCCAACCTATCATCCTCTTTTGGCTTTACATTAGAGGACTTATCACTCTCCTTCTTAATAGATCTAGAAAATTTAGGATCATCTCTTCTCCCCAACTTTCCAGATACTCTTTTGTTACTTTCTATATTCACAGCTAACTTAAATTCTTCTCTAATTGTTCTAGGCTCTTTATCTCTAAGAAAGTAACCCATTTTTGCATCATATGCATTTAAATAAGTTTCCAAGCATACCTTTTCATCCATCCTCGTGATACGCTCTTTATCTCTGAGAAAATAAGCCATTTTAGCATCATATGCATTTAAATAAGTTTCCAGGCATACCTTTTCATCTAGCCTCATGACTTGGAACAATTTGTGCATAGCCTTCTGGAATCTTATGTTGAACTCAGTTACCTCTTCATTTTGATTCTTCTTGACATTGTTAAATTTATTCAACATAAAACCTTCATTATTCTTATCACCATATTGTACCCTGAATCATTTTTCAAATTCATCACACATATCTATATAATCATCAGGTAAGCCTCTAAACCAATCCCTAGCATCTTCAACTAGAGACTGAACACAAAATTTCATTACCACATCTTCATGCTCAACATCATAATCATTGAACATATCAGTAAAAATTTACAAATGTTCTTCACAAGTAATGAAATTATTTCTAGCAAATTTAGTCAACTTATCCCTTATTTCATTTAAAAAAGGGTTAGGATAACCATGAATACTAGTAAAGGATAGTTATCTATACATTTCAATGTTGATTGGCCTCCTTTGGAATTGACCAGTAGTAGCTTGGCCACTGGTACTAGCTCCCATAGTTCGGCCAATAATAGGTGTAACCACCCTAATTTGGTCTACTCTAGCTAGAGACCCTATTTTCCCTAAATGTGATCATACCCCTAATAATGTCAATCCAATTATTTGATTATTGGCATAATTCATCAAAAAGAAATTTAATCTCCTAAAATCAAAGTGATTTCATCACTAACTCACATTAATTATCTTGGCCTATTTAAATCAAATCAACCCAATTAAATTCATGGCTAAAGTAATTAATTAAAAGGAATTAAATAAAATCTCTATTTATAACTCATCACTTGTACATGGAAAGTCAATCCATGAACCAATGAGAGTTCACTCACATGGATAACCAAAGATTCAATCCTCACCTCTCCTCACAAGTTGATCTCAACCACTCATTCCTTAAATTCTTCTATGAAAGGATTGAATTTTGAGCTCAATTGGGCCCCAATTTTTACAATATTGAATGCACTCTTATGCTGCCACAATTCTGAGAATTCTAATTGCATCCTTATGATATCATTTTTGTTTCATAATTTCATATAGCTAATTAGATAATCTTCATTTGTGCTTCAATTGAACCTTTGCATCATTTTAAGCATGAATTACATGATAATTAGCTTCACTTCTCAATTGAATCTTCCATTCTAGGACTGAATGTGTCACTGATTTAATGCATAATCAGAGGGAAATTATAGCTTAAATCATACTCTTCCTAAATAGGAAGTAATATGTGGATTTATATGGTTTCCTTATGATTCTCAATTGATTTTCATATTTCTAACCATTGATGCAATGACATATTGAAGTATTGTGTTGCAACTTGCAGGTATAATATTCACATACACAATAGGAATCTGTGAAATAAAAAGTGGTGGAATACTAGTTTCTTGAGAAATGGAAGTCACAGGTGCAATAGTGGTACCAACAAAGATAGGTATAACACACTGCTTTAAGAACATAATTTTCCTTTTCATTTCTATTGCAATTGCTTCCATTTCTGCCTTCTATAATTCTTTTGCAAGAATTTCATTCTCTTTTCTTTCCCTTTCCAACTCAATAGCCAGTTGAGACATACTTCCACCACTAGGACCCCTATTAACAGGTTCATTTATGGTTATACCAACAACATTTTGCTTTCACTTATCCTTATCACCCTCACCACTTTGAGTTACAAGTTTAATTTGTGGGACTGGAATATTTCTAGGCTTTAATGTACTGTGAACCTGATATACAACTGGACCCTCAACATATTTTTTAGGTTCTTCATAATTTATTTCTTTGAGGTCATCTAATTATTTCTACAATCTAGTTTTTTCAATTAAGGCATCTCTAACCTCCTTTCTTTTTCTTTATTGTTTCTATCTCTTAAGGTAATTCGCTCATGAATTTGCCTTTTCAAGGAGTCAAGATCCTCAAAAAATTCATCAGAATCAAGAAAAGTAATTTTTGATTCTGAGAAGGTAGTTGGATTTATTATTTCTTCTTCATTTTGATCCAACAAATGCCTAAAAGGATAAAATCTACACAAGGGAGATGCATCAATAGATTTTCTATTCATGACATCTCTACTTTTTCTCCCTGACCTTCTATTTTCATTGTTATAAATAGTATGATTCACTTCCTTTGTATGATGTAGTTCTTTATCCTAGTTAGCAGGACAAGAAAAGAAGTTCTCATATGCTCCAAGCTCTACAGGCTTAGATTCTCTATGGAAAGTCTTACTATTCTCGGGGACAGTACTAAAGAACTTTCCTATACTTGAACTTATACCTCTGGGTTTCCATGCTGGGAGAGTACTGCTTGTTCCTTGATTTCTCCATGGACATCCACTCCTAGAAGTATTTGGAAGCTCACCCTCTAATTTTTCTTTGGGATGCTGCTTCGCCCTGGATCTTATGACTTTCTTGCTCATCTTCTAATTTTAATTCACTCAGCACTGATGCAGAGAATTTGAGTCGCCACCCAATATTAATTAGGAAATATGTGATGACAATTTGAAAGAAAAATATTACAATATCACTTCCATCAAGAAAAATATGACTCCGCACAAGATATCAACCTAGGATGACAAATATTTATCTCAGACACAAAACAATATACTTCTACCCCAAACCATGAAACTTCAATAGCAACTCTGTGCAATCAGATGGACAAACTAACTAGACTAAAATTAATAAGGCAAAGAGAAAGCTCAACTGATAACCTTATTAATTATGCATTTATTACATAACTCCCCAACAGATTCGCCATTTTTTTGGTATCTAAATTTTTTTTACACTTATAAGCTACCAGTACACTCTTCAATACATTCTATAGAGAAGCCAACTCCAATGTTCAAAGTCTTAAGAGGATTGGACCAACTAATAGGGACACTGAACTATCCCTCTACACTTTAGGTTTTGCAAAACCAAGGGGGGGATTCCCTTTAATGCCTTTGAATACATGCGAAACCCATGATTGGCATTAATACAAGAAAAAATCTCATATTAGGCTCAACACAAGTAGGAGATACTAGATAATGGATAATTACCCATTGAATATCAACCTTTCTTGGAGCATGAGATAAGACAACCATAGCTAAACTAAAAAATAAACATAATTTTATAAAAAAAAGGAATAACTAGGTATACTGAACCACTAAGATAACAATTTCAGCAATTTCTAGACTAGTGCCTTATCTATTAGGCAATATAATCAATTTACCATTTCTTGTACAAAGACACAAAATGCGACTGATTCAAGACTCAGATTATTATTGCCTTACAATAATATCCTTCAATGTAATCCAAAATTGAACTTCTTATAATGATCCTTATGCCAACCCTATGAACTCATGAATTAATTTTTAGCATTTTAATTGATCAATGACCAAAGCTTAGAATTAAAACATACACAATATGCAGTGAATTGAATGAGAAATTAGAATTTATTAAATTAAAAACTCATAGAATCAACATAGAGGAGAGCACCAATCAAGATTATATTTCATTGATCTCAAAATCATCATCTTCATACAATAAATTTTTCACTGAAATAACACTCAATAAGACTAAGACTCCAACACTAAAACATATATTTTCTTTGTTGATTCTTATACAAAAAAACAATTATACTAGTTAAACCTAACTGAGTATGAAAGTAAGTCTATTGGAAATTTGGACAAAATTTCTTAGCCCTTCCTAAGTGATCTTGGAAATCATTTTATAGAGTATTGTAAAAAGCTTCAAATCACTTAGGTAAAAAATTTACATTGGAATTCTTTACAATAAAACCTGAGAAAAATTCTTCAAATCTTAAAATTATTCTTCGCGGGAGCTGGCTTCATCAAAGTGACATCTAGCCCTTTTCCTGGAGGTAATCAGATACAATTTCTTTTGAGTTATGTAGAGTAACCAAAGATTTTGATGACAAATTCAAGGTACCTATTCAGATAATTGATCTCCCTGTAAACAAGATCAAGTGCGAAATCAGTAACCAACTGCAAAAAGACAAAATTGGTGGGTTTCCCACTCCTTAAAATAACCTTCTTCTTATTCATTTCTATCTCTCACCTAGAGAATTCCCTATCTATTTTACACTTAAAATATCTAACAGTTTCTATAGGCTAAAAACCTCATTCCATCGAGCATAATTAATGGCCCTTGCATGTGATATAAAATTTACAAGTTCCATCTCTACCCTGAAAGGATTATCTAATACTTCATTAAAACCAGGTGTATCAATATCCTTGGTCAAATTTAATAAAATCTCAATACTTTCTACAATCAAATAAAAATCCCCTGTCCATGTAGGGATATCCTTCAACTTTCCTTATTTGTCATAGATACTTGGGAAGTCAGTATTATATTATTATACAAACATTTGTAGTTTTCCTTTTATATTTTATCCTTCCCTATAAAGAAAGAAACTAAAGTACTCATTGTTCTCACCATTTCCTTGGTGTCATCAATCTTATTAGGAATATCATGCATGTATACCAAAATTGCAGCAAGCTTCTCCATTGATATGTTTCTGCCTGACTATAATGTAAAGATGGGATTCAGGAATGTCATGGCTTATGTACACTTTCCTTCAGCAGAGTGCAAAGTTATATGAGAATTGTGAGCAATGATTAGTTTATTCTTTAAGGTATCGACCCTATGTTGTAGGACCTCCAGCAATACTTTGATCTTAATTATTTTCTTCTGGATTTGATTGTGTAAGTGTTTTTAGCATCAACATTTCGGATCACACTCCGTGATCCATCATCAAGATGAGACAGAGTGCAAGAATTGTAAAAATATAAGAACTTAATACTTTGATCCTCAAAGTATTATTTTCCTCATCTAGTTCTTCTATCCTTTCAACGTACTTGTTCAACTTCTCATCAAATACCATTGGGATATCAACATTAGACGCAGGAGTAAAATCGCCAGTAGTTTCTATAGAAGCATCCACCCTTTAA
This sequence comes from Thuja plicata, assembly GCA_018584345.1. Taxonomy (NCBI): domain Eukaryota; kingdom Viridiplantae; phylum Streptophyta; class Pinopsida; order Cupressales; family Cupressaceae; genus Thuja; species Thuja plicata. Next base: position 189,301 of record MU225241.1, read on the forward strand.
CTAACCATGGGCATGTTGGTTAACTTTTCAGATAGCTCATCAATGCTTTATGTTGGAAATGAGTTGAGTAATAGAGAGGGGAGGGGTGAATCAGTTACCACAAAAAAAATCTAAGCCCCTTAGATGTCTTAAACAAATTTATCACTGTTGCTCGGTTAACATAGATATTCTACTGTCACTCGTTTAACATAGAAAATCTTAAGATATTAATTGTGATTATCCTTTAGTGATTAATTGTAGAAACAAAAACCATAAAGAAAATAAAATGTACATAGATAACACCAAGATTTAACGTGGAAACCCAATATGGAAAAACCCACCAATTGCAACTAGTTACTATTTTTCACTCTTCTGAAGTGAGCCCTGTTAGGAGCCAACCCTATTAAAGGTTACAATAACACACTGTTAGGTGTGACCCCCATTAGAGGATTTAATAACCCTGTAAGGAGTGGCCTTGTTAGAGGTCTTCAAATACTTCAATGTAGAAATGTCACCTTGTGAGAGGATTTACAAAAGATTGTTAAGTCTACTATGTGAAGAGATTTTGGATCACTACTACAATTGCTAGAGAGTAACAATGGATTGACTTGTTTGTTGAAGCAACTGTCTTTGTTGATTCAGATATCTTCTCTAGCTTATAAGAATTGATCCTCACTGATCTGATATTCTATTGCAGCTCTATATGTTATGTTCTCAATATGAATCCCATGTAATTTCACCTCCACACTTCATGTCATAAACACACACATCTCACATCTTACACATTCAATCCCAAACTTGACCTTGTATATATATGATAAGACTTTTCAAGTTGGCTTGAATAACCTTTCAAATAAATAATAAAAATTAAGTCTATCGACCGCATATAACCAATTAACCATAAAATGTAAATTGATGTTAGTCGGCTATCACTAAAAGCATAACTCAGTTAATACTAAAATCCTTTAATGCTTGACCAAAATTGTAATGCCCGAGTGAGCTCGGTTAGAACTGAAAATCACTTTGGTCTTCTTCAATGCCCGAGAGAGCTTGGTGTACACTGATTGTGCTTGGATAGGATTAGAAATTTGTGTAAACATCACTACATTTGTGTAAACATCAATGACAATACACAATTGAATAATTGTCATCAACAATCTCCCTCTTTGGCATTGATGGAAACACAACATGTCATAAAGAATTATAGAGAAACAGACACAAGGATAAAATTTTATTAATTTCCTTAGCTTCATTTTGATCCTCATCCAGGTAAACTACCTCTATTTTCACAATCACTAAAATACAGATTTCTCCATCTTACATCAATATCTATTTCTAATAAAATTTCTCCCTATGTCATCAATCTCTCCCTCAGTAATTTATTTTGGCATGACATCAATAACTCTCCCTCTTTGACAACCAATTCTAAATACACCATCCAATACACATCCAATGAAGTTGTAATGTACATGTTTGTACTAATTCATATGCAATGAGCTCTGAATATCTGCATCAACATGTTAAATCTATTTTGTAGCTCGGTTGATGCATCACTAATCTGTCCATTAGTGAGCCTTAGTTAGGGGAATCTCACCTAGCTATCCTATAAGATACAATAATGCATCCTTAGGTAACGGTTTTGTGAATATGTCTACAATTTGTTCTTTAGTATTCACATATTCCAACGTTACTTCTTTGTCCTCAAAAAATTCTCTCAAGAAATGATACTTTATTGCAATATGTTTAGTCTTCATATGCATCACAGGGTTCTTTGAAATGTTAATAGCACCAGTGTTTTCACAGTAGATAATAAATGGTTCTTTAATTTCTTCTTTCATACCTGACAACAACTATTTGAATCATATGATATTTGAACAATTCACTGCTGCAGCAACATACTCTGCCTCTGTTGTAGACTGAGAAATGCAATTTTGTTTCTTACTGGTCCAAGAGACTAATCTCTTACCAAGGAATAATTCTCCACCACTTGTGCTCTTACTGTCATCAACACTTTCTGCCCAATCAACATCAGTAAAATTCTTCAAATCAAAGTTTCCTCCTTTCTTATACCATAATCCATAATCTTCAGTACCCTTAAGATATCTTAGAATCCTTTTAATAGCCATCAAATGATTCTCTCTAGGATTACCTGAAAACCTTGCAATAATACCAACTTCTAATGCAATATTAGGTCTAGTGTGAACAACATATTGAAGTTTGCCAATCATGAATCTATAGGTAGTCTGATTTACTTCCTTTCAATCATCATCCTTATACAACTTATGTCTAGTAGGCATAGGTGTTCCAATAGGTTTGGAATCTTCCATTCCAAATTTCTTCAGTATCTCTTTGATGTATTTAGACTGGGTAATGTAGATACCATCCTTCATCTAATAAACTTGTAAACCAACAAAGAATTTGATTTCACCAAACATAAACATCTCAAATTACTTACTTATAGATTTGGAGAATGCTTTGCATAAATCATCATTTCTAGTAAACAATATATCATCAACAAATATCTCTGCTAATAGTATCTTGTTCTGAGGTCCTTCTTTGATATACAAACTACTATTGTCATTAGTTCTTTGAAATCCAATACTTACTAGGTAACCATGCAATCTTTCATACCAGGCTCTAGGAGCTTGTTTCAGTCCATACAAGGCTTTGTGCAATTTGAAAACCATATTCCTTTTGTTAGGATCAACAAAACCTTTAGGTTGCTCAATATAGGCTTCTTCTTCAAGAATTCCATTCAGGAATGCAGATTTTACATCCATTTGATATACCTTGTATCCTTTATGTGCAACATATGCTAGAAGAGTTTTGACTCCTTCAAGTCTTGCAAAAGGAGAAAAAGTTTCTCCATAATCAATACCATCTTCTTGAGCATATCCTTTACATACTAATCTTGCTTTGCTTCTGGAAACTTCACCTTTTTCATTCATCTTGTTTCTGAAAACCCACTTAGTACCAATCACATTCTTGTCTTTTGGTCTAGGTACAAGAGTCCAGGTTTTGTTCTTTTCTATATGCTCAATTTATTCATTCATGGCTTCTATCTAGCTTTCATCATTGAATGCATCTTTAATAGATCTAGGTTCAATTTCACTAAGTAAACATGTACCTTTAATTTTTTTCCTTGTCATTACACCCTGTGTTTGATCTCCGATTATTTATTCAGGTGCATGATTCCTTTTGACATATTTTTCAAGTACAAGTTCCTTCCTCTTTGAATCTGGACTTGATCCACTTGGTTCACCATGTTCAAAAGTTATGTTCTTCTCTTCCAACTAGTACTCGGGTTCCACTATCTGAGACTCAGGCGCCTCTATCTGAGACTTGAGTGCCTATGTTTGTGACTCGTCTCACTCTGTCTATGACATGGTTTCTTTAGTCTGAAACTCAGTTTCTTCAATTAGCAGTCTGGGTTGCACAGGTTGCAACAAGATTTGTGCAGATGAATTCAATGGTTGACAAGGTTGCTGTCCAATCACCATTTCTTGTGTCTTAGGTATAGTATCAAGTTCATAATATACAAAATTTCTGTAGGCCTCAGGCTCTTTACTTCTCTTTGCAAACTCATCAATCCTTACATGTACACTTTCTATGAATTTATGAGTAGTAAGATTCAAACATTTATATAATTTTCTTTTACAGGAGTAGCCTAGGAATATACCTTCATCACCTTTTACATCAAATTTTCCATTTCTTGATTCCTTAAAGATGTAACATTTACTTCCAAATACTTTGAAATAATGAACATTAGGTTTATATCCATACCATATTCAAAAGGTGTCTTGTGAGTACCTTTCTTCAGTTGAACTTTGTTCAAGCTGTGAATTGCAGTGTTGATGGCTTACTTCCAGTATTTGGTAGCAACATTATTTTCAATCATCAAGGTTCTTGCACAATCCATAATGGATATGTTCCTTCTTTCTGCTATCCCATTCTGTTGTGGAGTACCTAGGGCAGATACTTGTCTCTTGATTCCTCTTTCATTACAGAATTCATTGAACTCATTAGAAATTTATTCACCTCCTCTATCAGATATTAAGCATTTAAGATTCTTTCCTATTTCTTTTTCAACTCTAGCAAGGTACCACTTAAACTTCTGAAAAGCTTCTGATTTTTCTTTGAGAAACATAACAGTCATCATTCTGGAATGGTCATAAAAAAATAGAATGAAATAATTCTCATCTGTATAACTTTTTGTTCTGATTGGTCCAAACAAATCACTATGCACTAACTCCAAAACTTCTTCTATATGGTAATTTTTTCTCTTGAAACTAGTCTTGCCCATCTGCCCAATTTGACATTGTTTGCATATTGCTAGTTCTGGTTTCTTCAAAATAGGAATACCTCTTACTCTTTTGTTCTTGCTTATGTTGACCAGGTTATCAAAGTTCACATGACATAACCTTTTATGCCATAACCAACTTTCTTCTACTTGTGTAATAAAACATGAACTTTCATTGAGATCAAGATAAAATAGATTACCTTTTGTTTGCCTATCAGGCCCAACTAGGTTTCCCTTACCATCCAGGAGCTTGGCCTTACCATTCATGAATTCTACCTTGAAACCAATGTTATTCAGTTATGCCAAACTTACTAGATTACGCCTTAGTCCTTCACCCCAATAAGAATTATCACATTTGATTCCTTCAGTTAAAGCAATACAACCTTTACCTTTCACATAGCAGGGTTCATCATTCCCAAAACTGAAACTCCCACCATCATAGTGCTCAAGATGTTCAAATTTGGTTTAATCACCAGTCATGTGATGAGAACAACCACTATCAATTATCCAAGTGTCATTCTTGGTAATATGAGAGTATATTGTTTTCTTTTCATTATCTTCAGTGTCTATTTCATCCTTAATAGCAATGTAAACCATTTCATCTTCATCTTCATCTTCATCACTATCAGGATCTTTAGCAATATAACAAGATTTGTTACCTTTTTCCTTGTAGATTTTGTAACTCTTGAAATCTTTCTTGCCTTTTTACTTGTTGAAATTTTTCTCATCTTGGTCTTCTTTGTTCGGACACTTAGCAGCAATGTGACCAACCTCATTACATGAAAATCAAATCAATGGTACTCTTCCTTTGTACTTTCCTTTGGCAGTTCTCTTTGCAAGTAATGCTTCAATGATTTCTAGATCTTCATCATTAGATTCATCATCACTGTCACTGTCAATCTGTTTTCCTTTCATCTTACCAAGGTTTAATTTAGCTTTGAATGCAGACTCAAAATTGCTAGGATTAGGAGAGTAATTGTCAAATTTATCAAACTCAAAAGTTGTAAGCCTTCCAACCAATGCATCTAGATTTATATCATTACTGCACCTCATCTCTTGAATAGCTGAAAATATAATAGAATAAATAGGAAGAAAAGTTCTCAATACTTTACTAACCACTATTTTGTCTTCAATTGTTCCACCAGCAGATCTGATGGCACTGACACTATTCTTGATTCTTTCATTGTATTTTGTAATGTTTTCTCCTTCTTTCATTTTCTTCTGATCAAACTAACCTCTAAGACTTTCTACTTTGGCTCTCTTTACATTATCATCTCCTCATGTATATCATGTAGTTTCTTCCACATATCATAGGCAGTAGGGCAGTCCTTAACTTCATCAAATTTGACATAGTTGAGTGAAGAAGCAATATCAATCATCATTATGTTATGATTCTTCATGTCCATCATTTGTTCCATAGACATAGGTCTTGGCGGTTCCACATACTTGTGATCTAGGAAGTGAAAACCAGTGTCTCCAATAGTAGATAGATGTAGCCTCATCAAATCTTTCCATACAACAAAGTTGTCTTTGTTAATCTTAAGGATCTCCCTTCTGTAAGACATCTCTAATCTTTAGCTTAGGCCTTGAAACCTTCCCTAAAAGAACCAATATCTCTGATACCAATTGTTGGAAATGAGTTGAGTAGCTGAGAGGGGAGGGTTGAATCAGTTACCACAAAAACAAATCCAAGTCCCTTACATGTCTTAAACAAATTTATCACTGTTGCTTGGTTAACACAAATATTCTACTGTCACTCGTTTAACATAGCAAATATTAAGATATTAACTGTGATTATCCTTTAGTGATTAATTGCAAAAACATAAACCATAAAGAAAATAAAATGTACACAGATAACACCAAGATTTAACGTGGAAACCCAATATGGAAAAAACCACCAATTGCAACTAGTTACTATTTTTCACTCTTTTGAAGTGAGCCCTGTTAGGAACCAACCCTGTTAAAGATTACAATAACACACTGTTAGGTGTGACCCTATTATAGGATTTAATCACCCTGTAAGGAGTGGCCTTGTTAGAGGTCTTCAAACACTTCAATGTAGAAATGTCACCTTGCGAGAGGATTTACAAAAGACTGTTAAGTCTACTCTATGAAGAGATTTTGGATCACTGCTACAATTGTTAGAGAGTAACAATGGATTGACCTGTTTGTCAAAGCAACTACCTTTGTTGATTCAGATCTCTACTCTGGCTTCTAAGATTTGATCCTCACTGATTGGATATTCTGTTGCAGCTCTGTATGTTCTTTTCTTAGTCAGAATCCCATCTCCACACTTCATGTCATAAAAACACACATCTCACATCTTACACATTCAATCCAAAACTTGACCTTGTATATATATGATAAGCCTTGTCAAGTTGGCCTCAATAACCTTTCAAATAAATAATAAAACTTAAGCCTGTCGGTTGCATATAGCCAATTAACCATAAAATGTAAACTGTTGTTAGTCGACTGTCACTAAAAGCATAACTCGGTTAATACTGAAATCCTTCAATGCTCGACCAAAAATATAATGCCCAAGTGAACTTGGTTAGAAGTGAAAATCACTTTGGTCTTCTTCAATGCTCGAGAGAGCTTGGCATACATTGACTATGCTCGGATATGATTAGAAATTTGTGTAAACATCACTACATTTTTGTAAACATCAATGACAATACACAATTGAATAATTGTCATAAACACTTTCTTCTAGCTTTGGATTTATCATAAGGTTCCCTTCATATTGTTTGGATACTTTGATTAAGCTGTTATATGTATCTGCAGCCCTCTTCTCCAAATCCTTTGCTTTGGATTTGTTCAAGAATGACACATGAGTCAACAAGTCTGTGATTTCCACATTGCTCACTGTATCGTCTTAAAATGGAAGCACTTCTATTTTGGTAGGTTTAGCACCCTCGTTTAGTACACTTGCATATTAGATTTACATTTTAGGATGCATCTGGACTTAATTCTCTATTTCTAGATGAAAATAGGGTTAGGATCCTATGGACCCTCCTTAATTTCCTCCTCTATGGCCTTTGTGCCTCTTCTCAGCACCCTGGTGTGTTTTCTCACCTTCCTAGGTCCCCGGCTGACCTGGGAATCCTGCAGATTTCTAAAGGTGACCTACCTGAAACCTCAGGTTAGGGTTGAAGTTGATTCTGACCTAGGTAAGAATCGAGGTTGACCTTGACCTGGGTCAAGGTCGAGGTCAATTTTGACCTTTGTCAGGTGTTGGTCCCCGCTTTCAGATCCAGATCTTATCGGGGTTCTAAACTTAAAAATAGGTCCTTGAGTCTAGATGCGGAAGTGTTTTCTCCGCTATTTGAATTAATACATCCCCTCCTTGTTTGGTGATTGTAATTGGACCATAGTTAAAGGAAAAATTTGAATTTGGGTCCCTTGCATTGCCCTAGGAGGCCTATATTGAGATCTCTATATAAACACTCTCTTTTGCCTTCATTTCTTCATGAAGCAAAATCGTCAGATGACATGATGCAATTACGATTATGACATGATGATGATGCAAGAAAGAAAGAGGATGATATAGAAGGACAAGATTTTATGATGCCTTAATACATTCAAGCATTCTTTGGACAAGCTATTGTGGATCTTCTTTGGAGCAAGAAAGAGTTCTTCCTTCCTTCCTTCTTCTTGGATCTACCATTTTCAACATTAAAGCATTCAAAAGATACTATCATGGGGTAGCAACTACGGATTATGAGTTTGGTAGGAATACTTTAGCCTTGGGGGCTTGGTATGCTTTCTTTATCATATTTGAATCTATGCATTTCTTTCTCATTTTCAATTCATGTTAGGATTTTAATCTAGAGGATTTGATCTTGGCATTACACATTCAAAGCTCTTTCTATGAGCAACACATACACATACATTCTACTATATTCGGCTATTCGTGGAGGTGGAAACCACCAAAATGGGGGTTTGAATAAGGCAAAACCCTATATAGCCACCCCAAAACCCCCCTTTTTAGATATTTGCAGGTGCTATTTCAGGAGTTATAGGTTAGAATTGGATATTTTGTTCTGGGTCAAAATCAACATTATGTGTTGGGTCAGAATCGGAGCTCTACCCTAGGTTGGAATCAGAAATTCTAGGTCAATGGTGACATTGACTTGAGGGTCAAAATTGGAACTGAGCCAGATCGGAAAATGATTTCTGGGTTTTGTCTGTCTTTGCATTTCTATTCCAGATCCAGTTGCAAATTTTCTAGAAACTCAACACAGGCATCAGAAAAAGGGTATTTTGAGATCTACTATGATGTGAGGTAGGTATTTTACTCCATTATTCTTTGCAAGTATTTCCAAGCTTTACATTCCTTATCATAACAATTAAATGTAAATGGTTGAATATGGCTTAGGGTCTCTTTTAGATGCAAATTTCCATTGTTAAAACCCTATTTAAAAGATCATCCAAATTTACCCTTTACATTTTGGGGAACCCGCGATAGACAACTCTTTCTTTTTGGTTTTAGATTTACATTTTATATTAGATCTTGCATGAATATAGAATTAGATTTATATTATGCTCTTGCATTTATATTTCAAAAATATATAAAAGTTACAAAATTTCTTTAAAAACACAAAAACATTTACATTCTTGTAATTTTATTTTGTGTTCAACATGTATAACTTTTGTCTTGAATACTTTGATGAGGCTTTTATTGCACAAGAGGATAGATCACTTAATGAGGTACATGGAAGTGAGAATGAAAATGGTTCGAATGAGATCTCCATGGATCCTATTCCTATTTCATCCTCCTCCACAACTTCTCCAATTGACATTTACCATAGGGTGTGTGCATGGTTACCTTCATGTTCCGCTATTTGAAACATTGATGCACCTAGAATGTTATTCCCTAAACCTTTGATGACGGTAAAAGGATGTCCTCAAATAGCTATTAAGGGTAAACCTAAAGATCCTTTAGATTTATTTGATAACAAGGATTTTGTTTCACATGCTTATCACACACCAAATAATCCTCAACCTACTGTTCCAGCTTCTTTACCTCCTTCTCAAAATGTGCTTCCTCAAGCACCTATGTTACCTTCTTCCTTTAAGGAGTATGAATTAGTTGATAAATTACGTGCTACTCCAGCTAAGATATCTTTATGAGAATTGCTTCAAACTTCTCCTACATATCATGAGGCTTTGCAAAAAGCTTTATCTACTCTTCCTTCTCGGTCCCCTAATCAAGAGAATATCAATTAATTTTTGGAGTGCATACATACTATGCCTTCTGTACCTCCTATTGTGTTTACCGATGATTATTTACCTTCTATTGAGGTGCAGAATCAATATGATGCTCTTATGGTTGTTGTTTCTATCAATTAGAGTATCATTCGTAGAACATTAATTGACAATGGATCTGGGCTTAATGTTTGTAGCATGGATATGCTTAAGGAAATTGAGGCCGATCTTACAAATATTCAACTGGATAATATCCCTATCCATGGATTTGATAACATCACAAAGAAAACTTTGGAAATTATTATGCCACCTATTAAGGTTGGTCCAGTTCTTCTCAACACACCTATCCATGTTATGCTTGGACCTCTCAATTATAACCTTTTGTTAGGAAGACCTTGGTTACATAATATGAATATGGTTCCTTCTACTCTTCATCATAAGGTTAGGTTCCTTTAGAACAATCTGATGTATACACTACATACGGATGATGCGCCGAATCATGGAGGAAATGCGGAATATGCTAAGGTTTCTGAACCTATACAACCAAGTAAGGAACTTGAGAAACCACCTGAAGTTAAACAAGTTGAAGATCCACCTTATTCTTTGACTGGAGATGATTGGGGAACATTGTATTTTAATCCTTCTTTTATGGGAGAATATAAAGTTTCTGATTTAGAGTTTATGAAAGAACAAAGTGGGTTTGAAAAACAAGTTTTTACTCCTCCACTTTTCGAGGAATTAAAAAGTAAATTTGTTGCTGCTTCACTATAAGAAACAATTGATACAATAAAACCATATTGCTATAACATTGTGACATAGGCTGCTCCTTTAACTCACTCTGATATGGCCGATAGATATGGTTCTTGTTATCATCTACTCAAGAAATCAGGATTCAATGGGAAAGGGTGTGGTAAATATGAACAAGGTATACAAGTGCCCTTGGACAATGAAGTTTATGATTATACTTATGGGTTAGGATTCAATCCTTATAAACAACCATCGGCTTTTCCTCTTAATGTTAATCATATCTGTGGTGGACATTTGTAGTTGGTTAATCTGCTTCTCCTTGACATGGATCAAAAACCTAGTTTGGATATTTTTCCCGAGGATGAAGCCTTAGCTGATTTTTTAGGGGCTTATCAGGATCTACCTACGTTTCATCATAAAAGAAGAAATCCCTATTGTCTAAATAATGAAGCCTATTTTGGAGAACATGATGAAAAATATATTTCTCCTTTGCCAATGGATTCTCCCATGAAAAGTAATTTATTAATAAATGAGACTATGGAAGTTCAAATGGATGTGAATGACTCTGAAAAAACAATCAAAATTGGGAAATGTTTGAATCAAGATGAACATGATCAGTTGGTTTCCCTCTTACTTGAATATAAGGATATATTTTCTTGGACATATTCGGATATGCCGGGTATAGATCCTAAGATTGTTACTCACAATATTGTTCTCAAACCTAATGCTAAACCTGTGAAACAAAAAATCTGCAAGATGAATCTAGGCATTGCCTTATTAGTTAAATCCAAAATTGAAAAATTATTAGGTGTTGGGTTCATCCACTCTATTAATTACTCTGAATGGATTTCCAATATTGTGGTTGTTTATAAAGGAGAAATAAGATAAGGATGTGCACTGATTTTTGAGATTTAAATAAGGCATCCTTAAAAGATGATTTCCCGTTACCTAATATTGATATGATTGTGGATTCAACAGCGGGTCAGGCTTTATTATATTTTATGGATGGTTTTTTAGGTTATAATCAAATCTTTATTCCTATCAAAGATCAACTTACGACTGCATTTATAACACCTTGGGGAACATTATTTTGGGTCATGATGCCCTTTGGATTAAGAAATGCGGGATCAACTTATCAACGCGCTATGAATTTGATTTTTCATGATTACATTCATAAGATTCTAGAAGATTATGTAGATGATATCTTGGAAATATATATACAAAGATAGGATCATGTGTTTATTTTAAGGAAAATATTTGAAAGAATTGGGAGTTATAATATGAGATTGAATCCTAAGAAATGTGCCTTTGGAGTTGATTCTAGTAAATTATTAGGATTTATAATCTCTAAGCGAGGCATAGAGGTTGATACTAAAAAGATTGATGCTATTGTTAACATGCCTCCTCCTAAGAATATTTCTCAATTACACAGTTTACAGAAAAAAATACAAGCTATTTTTCACTTTGTTTCTAACTCAGCTGATAGAACTGTTCCTTTCACTTATTTTCTTAGAAATGATTCCACTTTTTCTTGGAATAAGGAATGTAAACAATCCTTTGAGAAATTTAAGGAGCATCTTGCTAATCCTCCTATTTTGCAACCCACTCAATTTAATAAACCCTTCTATCTATATATTTCCACTACTCCGAATGTCGTGAGTGCATTGTTGGCTCAACATGATAGCGAATGTAAGGAAAGACCGGTGTACTACATTAGTCAGACTTTACTTGATTATGAAACAATATATATCTATTTGGAAAGACAATTCTTTGATTTAGTTTATTCTTGTCAAAAACTTAGGCATTACCTATTGAATGTTGAGGTCAATGTGATTGTTAAATTTGATACTCTAAAACACCTTTTCTCGAAGACTGATCTCTTTGGCCGTCTGGAAAAGTGGGTGATGTTACTTACAAAATTCGATCTTAATTTCATCCTTCAAAATTCAATTAAAGGACAAGAATTAACTGATTATTTAGCTGAATCTCCTTGTCCTCATTCTGATACGACCGTTACCTCAATAGAATTCCTTGATGAGAAAATTTTGGCTATTAAGCAAGAGGATGTTTGGGAATTATATTTTGATGGTTCTAGATGTAAGGCAAGTTCTGGTGTAGGCATTATCTTGGTCTCTCCTACAAAGAAACTGATCCCTATGTCATATAAATTGACCTTTCATTGTACTAACAATATTGTGGAGTATGAAGCTCTTATAGCTGGCTTATGAGCAGCTTCATCCCTTCATATTAAAAAATTGGAAATCTACGGGGATTCGCAATTGATTGTTGAACAAATGAAAGGAGGTTATCAGACTAAGAATGATAAAATGATGCAATATAGAGATTTGGCTCTTGATATTCTTTCACAATTCTATTCTTATACGATTCAGACTTTACCTAGGAAAGATAATCAAAATGCGGACGCCATGGCAAGCACAACTTATTTGGTTTTTCTCGAGAATAATGCCGAAGAATTTCAATTTACTATACATACTCTTAAACACACTGCAATTTCTAATAAGATTACTGCTGATTTTTTTAACTTGCATTTGGATGACTGGTATTCACATATCTTTCATTTTTTGAAAGATAATAATTTTTCAGAATCGACAACAAGGAACATGCGTAATTGTATTACGAAAATTGCAGCACATTATATCATTTTGGGAGATACAATTTACAAACGTTCTTATAATGGTTTTCTATTAAGATGTCTTGGTAGAACCGAAATTCTGATAGCTTTAGAAGAAGCTCATTCTGGTTCTTGTGGGGGACATTTTGGTGGGAAGTCTTTAGTTAATAAAATTCTTAGAATGGGATACTATTGGAAAACAATGGAACATGATTCTATTACATTTGTTAAGAAGTGTCCTTAGTGTCAGCAGCATGGTAATTTAATTCATGCTCCTGCTCGTGAGCTTCGTAATCAAGTTGCTCCATGGCCTTTTAGTATTTGGGGTTTTGATCTTATTGTAAAAATCTCACCAGCTTCTTCTCAAGGATATACATACATCTTGACAGCTACAGATTACTTTACAAAGTGGGTAGAAGCTATTCCTCTCCGTTCTACTACTACGAATGTTATTTGTGATTTTATCATTAATAATATTATTGCATGATTTGGTTTTCCTTCAATGATAGTTTCAGATAACGACACTTCTTTCAAGAATAAAGAAGTCACAAAATTCTTGGAGAAATATTGTTTTCAACATAGATTTTCTACTCCCTACTACCCTTAATCTAATGGTCAAGCTGAAGCATAGAACAAAATTATTTAACAAATCTTAAGGAAATAGTTAATAAGCATGCAAAAGATTGGCATACCCAACTTACCTATGCTTTATGGGCTTATAGGACTAGTGTTTGTACTTCCACAGGTACTTCTCCTTATAATCTTGTTTATGGTACTGATGCTATTATTCCCTTAGAATTAGAAATACCTTCTTTGCGTATTTCATTTCATGGGATAATTGACAAGGGTACTTTTCGAGAACAATGATGAATTAGAAATGTTGGATTAATGCTTTGGAAAATATTAAGGCTTATCATAAATCACTTCAAAAATAGTATAATCATAAGGTGATCGAACGGTCATTCTTGGTAGGTGATTTAGTCTTGTATGAGAATCAAAGGAATGTGAATGCTTTACCTGGTGAAAAAGGGAAGTTTAGCCCTAATTCGCTTGGACCTTTCATAGTAATTGAGGATTTTACTTTAGGTGCTTATAAGATTGCTGATATGAATGGTGTCCCTCTTAAGGAACCTATTAATATTATGCATCTCAAACAATATTATCCCTAATACATCATTCTTTCTTTGTGTATTCCTTATAGAATATTTATGTCTATTTTATAGGTTATGTGAGTTGAATACATTCATACATAATTTTGTTCTTTCTTTATGTTAAGTTTTGTGTATTGGTGAAAAGCACAAGTAATCAATCATAGAGAAAACTGGGCAAAGAAAATTTTTCATATATAAAATTTTATGAGTTTGGTACATATATGGCATATGTGCCATGTCTATCAATCTCTATCTCTACGCTCTAAGGGTCAGTGGCTCCTGACTCTCTCTGATCTAAGGTGTGAGGCTGAGGATCTTAGTGTGGTAGTCCATGTGTGACTCCTCGACATTCTCATCTCATAGTTATATTCTTCAGCTCTCTGTAGGCCAGCCATTAATTTCTCTTCTCTCTCTGCATAACCTCAGCTCTCACTGGATGCATGTAAAAATATCTGCATGTCTTTCGGGATCCCTCTATCGAATAAGGGACTCTCTCTCACTAGCTAGTAGTCGGTAGGATATACATGTATCCTTCAGGATCTCAAATATAAAGGTCCTCCACTCCGCTACGCTAGCTGTAGAATTTAAATATATTTATCTTTTAGTACTTCTTCTAGAAAAACATTTTCTTAAAATATTATAATCAATTGCATGTGTCATACCTGGATCTCCCTCCTGGGTGTCACCAAAGGATCTAGATAGTAGGGGAATGGAGTGAGTACCCTCTCCCTTCTCACTATGTCTGGGTCTAGGTGGTGGTGTCTATGTATATGCACGGTGAGGTTGTTGTGATCTCAATGGTACAACATAGACCACATGATCATCTACACCTGTACTACCGCCTGGGGTCATCTCCTCTGCTCTTTCCTATGCCCACTCATCTTCTCTAAACTCTAATATCTCCTCTAATCTCTTCTCTTCTCTCTCCTCCTCCATAGGATCTCCCTCAAAAATGGGATCCTCCTCATCTCTATGATCCTCCTCCTCCTCTGCTGGTATGACACCGCCTTGGTGTGTCCTCTCAGAAAGACGTGGATCACCTGTGGGGTAGTCATCAGGGAATATGGGGTGGGTCTCCTGTAGACTCCAATATCTGATATAGTCTTTGCTGACGCCTGAATAGGATACATTAGGAGCTACCTTTGTATCCTCGATCTCATTTGTCTCACTATCTATAATATCTTCTACTTTAGGTCGGCATATAGTGCTAGGTCTCTGATAGTATCTTGTCGGGTATACATACCGAGGTACTATCCGAGGGACCCCCTGTGTCAGACCAAACTGTCTCATCACTCTATCAAAGTAATATAGCATCACTACATGATTGATAGGACCCTCTAGCAGCTTGTGTTGTTGTGAGTGTCTCAGTTGGTGTCGAGTATTTGGCCATTCTGTCATCAGATAGTACGGTCTCCATATAACATCAATACCTGGTATATAGTCAAAGTGTATCCTCCAAAGAGGATATCCTGGTACTGCTTGACATATGCTAGTGGATAAGAAAAATATCTCAGTGTGATCACATCTACCATCACTAGAATACCCTGTGGTTGTGTACATGTATAATGCTCAAACATCCAAACCTCTAGCAAGGTAGACACTGTAAGACTCTCCCACTGGAATATCACTAGCTGACACAACTCATGGTAAAGATGGGTTAACATGTTGCGGCCCCATGAGAAAACAATCATGTCACTCTCCATCCTGTGTACGAGATGGGTGAATGGCGCTAAGAAGAATGTACACTTTGTGTTGGGTACTACAACCAAAGAGAGTATACATAGCATCACTCTTCGTACCAAAGGTGTCGGGCCTGCTAGTATGGCTGATAGAGTGGTTTAATCTGATTGGGTCCTCATCTGTGGTACTCGTCCCAAAAAATACTCCCCATCTGAAAAAACCTCAGTAGGACCCTGCTGCACTCTCGGTCTAACAGGTTCACCTCAGACTGGAAGTCATAGGATCCTATATACATCTGCCAGTGTGACTGTGATCTCTCTTGATAGAAGATGGAAGGAACAAGAGTCCTTATCCCACCTCTCTATCATGGCTAATATCATGGATCGATGGAACCTCATATGTGGTAGGACTGCTACCTAGTACAATCCCACATCTCTCAATAGATGTATCTCATCCTACTGTAACTTAGACAAGTTCTCTTTGACAGTCAGTAATATCCCTCTGAAGGGGTGCTCTCGGAGACGGACAAATTCCTATCAACACAAACAACATCATATCAATAATCTATCATCAAATAACTATAATACCCACTTAACAAGGTCAAGGTCGACCTTTTTGGGTCAAGGTCAACCTTTTTGGGTCAAGGTCAACCTTTTCAGGTCAAGGTTGACCTTTTTGGGTCAGGATTGACCTTATCCCCAGAAAGGATGAGACCTTCCCATTTATGGTCGACCTTAAAGGGTCAAGGTCAACATAACCAGGTCAGGGTCAACCTTTTTGGGTCAAGGTCAACCTTACCTATAAAAACAAGAATTTTTCAATCACAAATATCAAAACAAAGAGCTTACCTTAGGAAGTGGTTGTCCACTGGCCAAACACTCTCTCAGGACCTCCATACGACTCTCTCAAAGTTCTTCTCTCTTCCGCATTCTGCTTATTTTTCTAAACTCTAAAAATGGTAAGAATGAGAAGGTAAGTGTTTCTTTCTCTTCTTTATAGCTTCAAATTAGGGTTTTATTAGGGTTTCATTTGAATTTACCTAGGTTAAATTCAAATTTCCCTCTATATGCATTTAGATAGACATTTACTCTTTTCATCATAACTTGAGTTTGGTAGCTCCATTTTCAGTGCCATTAGTGGCGTTGGAATCATGATTCAGATACCTAACCTCTTGAATTAGTTTAGGAAGGTTTGGAATCCTTCTAACTAGTTTAGGAAAAGAATTTTCAATAAAATACATATCCAGTGTATAGATCTAACCTTATCACTCTGTTTCACCTTTCAGAATTAGTAAGCTAAAATAGGGGGGAATAAGGGGTTCTATGCACTTCTCAAATTCATCCTAGTAGGGCTTAGGTGCTCCATGGATTTTCATTAACCTTGTGTGTTGCAGGTTGCGGGTACTAACGATTTCTTGCAGGATCTCCACATTGAGGACTTGGCTATATCCTTTTTACTTTATGATGTTTTCTTACTTTACCTTACCTATTCACATAGTATCATATCTAGGCTAAAGTGGGGGATAAATTTATCATCTTAAAATGGAAGCACTTCCATTTTGGTAGGTTTAGTACCCTTGTTTAGTACACTTGCATATTAGATTTACATGTTAGGATGCATCTGCACTTAATTCTCTATTTCTAGATGAAAATAGGGTTAGGATCCTATGGATCCTCCTCAATTTCCTCCTCTATGGCCTTTGTGCCTCTTCTTAGCACTCTGGTGTGATTTCTCACCTTCCTAGGTCCTCGGCTGACCTAGGAATCCTGTAGATTTCTCAAGGCGACCTGCCTGAAACCTTAGATCAGGGTTGAAGTAAATTCTAACCTAGGTCAAAATTGAGGTTAACCTTGACCTAGGTCAATTTTGAGGTCAATTTTGACCTCTATCAGGTGTTGGTCCCCGCTTTCAGATCTGGAGCTTATCAGGGTTCTAAACTTAAAAATAGGTCCCCGGGTCCGGATGCAAAAGTGTTTTCACCGATATTTGAATTAATACAACCCCTCCTTGGTTTGTGATTGTAATTGGACCATAATTCAAGGAAAAATTTGAATATGGGTCCCTAATTGCATTTCCCTAGGAGGCCTATATTGAGATCTTTATATAAACACTCGCTTTTGCCTTCATTTCTTCATGAAATGAAATCGTCAGATGACATGATGCAATTACGATTATGACATGATGATGATACAAGAAAGCAAGAGGATGATATAGATGGACAAGATATGATGATTCCTTAATACATTCAAGCATTTTGTGGACAAGATATTGTGGATCTTCTTTGGAGCAAGAAAGAGTTCTTTCTTCCTTCCTTCTTCTTGGATCTACCATTTTCAACATTCAAGCATTCAAAAGATACTATAATGGGGTAGAAACTATGGATTGTGAGTTTGGTAGGAATACTTTATCCTTGGGGGCTTGGTATGCTTTCTTTATCATTAAATCTATGCATTTCTTTCTCATTTTCAATTCATGTTAGGGTTTTAATCTAGAGGATTAGATCTTGGCATTACACATTCAAATATATTTCTAAGAGAAACACACACACATAAATTCTACTATATTTGGCTATTCATGGAGGTGGAAACCACCAAAATAGGGGTTTGACTAAGGCAAAACCCTATATAGCCACCCCAAAACCCCCTTTTTCAGATATTTGTAGGTGTTGTTTTGGGAGTTGAAGGTCAGAATCAAATATTTTGTTCTGGGTCAAAATCAACATTCTGTGCTGGGTCATAATCAGAGGTTGATTTTTCCCTAGGTCAGAATAAAAAATTCTAGGTCAATGGTGACATTGACTTGAGGTTCAAAATTAGAACTGAGGTAGATCAAAAAATGATTTCTGGGTTTTGTCCGTCTCTGTGTTTCTATTCTAGATCCGATTGCAGATTTTATAGAAACTCAACACAAACATCATAAAAAGGGTATTTCCAGATCTATTATGATGTGAGGTATGTATTTTACTCTATTATTCTTTGCAAGTATTTCCAAGATTTACATTAATTATCATAACAATTAAATGTAAATGGTTGAATATGGCTTAGGGTCTCTTTTATATGCAAATTTCTATTGTTAAAACCCTATTAAAAATATCATCCAAATTTGCCCTTTGCTCTCACATTCTGAATATTCTAGATGAGCTTATTTCCTTGCCTCTGATATTGGATATCCAACATTTTTGGCCTTTGTGTGTCTGGGGAAAGTGACCAAATTGCCAATGTTATTCTCCTAGGGTCAAAACCTAAGCCTCTTATGAAGTCTCCAACGTTGACCTCAGACTTGAATATCTGGTCTAGTTGTTTCCTTATTTGATCAATCAAGAAGGATGACTACATATCCCATCCAAGAAGCAGAAGCATACCACTTCTCTTTACCAACTCTTTTTCCTGCACTATAGACAATGTGTGACTATCAGGGTTATATTCCTCAAGTGCTTTTATCGGCCTTTCTTTATTCTCATCTGTGTCATCCTCAGAACCCAAATTTATCTTTAGTTCATTTTCTTTTAAATTGAAAATAAAACTTTTGAATTCCTCAGTTTGGATGAAGTCAACATATTGCATAAACAAATAAGAGAGAAACAATCTATCATCTATTTTAGCATCCAGTGCTAGAATTGATTCCCCCGTTCCATCACCTTCTGGTGGATTATGAGCATCCCTTAGAGATTGTATAATTTCATGGAAGTAAGGACCCTTTTTAGTGATTACTTCCTTAGCAATATCTTTCATTACTTTAGGAGCATGTTCAATCTTTTGTTTTTTAGTTGCTAGCCTCTGAGAATACTTAGTTTCATCTCCCTCCTATAGTTCTACAAAGTAATCTCTTATGAACATTACATCCTCATGTGATGAATCAACATATATAGGATTAACCCTGGCCTCTGCTCCTATAGGTATATCCGACATCTTCTCCATGATTTCATCATATTTATTCAAAAGTGTATTTAACTTATCCCAATATCCTAACTCATTGTAAAAACCAAGAAGAGAAGGATCCATTTCCTTAAATTCTCCCTCCACTCTTTGGATGTCATTCCACTTTCTTCTCTTTTCAACTAATTCATAAAGGAAAACTGAGTTTTTGATGATATCCTTCTCAGTAAATGCCTCATGTAGTGGAAAAGAAACATTTTCCATCTCTCTCAGATTATTTTTCATGAATCCTTATTGATCACACATTCTCGCCTTCATAGTGTATAGCCTATAATGTCTCAAAAAACCATTAATGGGATCCACTACCCACTTCCCTACTGTGAAATCATTTACAAACCATAACCTAGGTAGAAAGGTTCACTTATTCTTCTTTGGACCTAGGTATTCCTTATCTACCAATGTTAACTACTAGATAAATTCAATAATTCCAACCATAACATGGACATCTTTTGGTAGAATATGAGGAGGCTGGGGAGACCCATAAACCCTAATGATTGTAAAGTTCTCAAACAAGAAAGCATCACCCCAATTATGAATTTAGGTTCCTTATTGTTTTCATGTAGAGGTATAATCATTCTCCTAAGGTCAAGAGGGATTTTATCATCTCTTTCTCCTAACATATCCCTAATAGGGTCTACAATCCAATTTTAAAAATGTAAAAATGAAGAAAGGTAAGTATGGCATTCCCATACCCTTGTCCATAGTTGAATTGGCATTGGCATACCCATACCCTCCTTCAACAAGATCAACGCCTTATACATGTGGTCAACATTGTGGTACATAATGAGATGCGTGAGGATGGAGTAGTGCTTGAAGTCAATCATGGAGGGATTCTTCTGTATACCCTCCAAGTCACTTTGAATTCTATTGAATATGTAGCCAACATAGTCATATTGTTTGTTCACATGAGCATGTTGGATGTCCATAGCCAACATCAACAAGTCTTGAGCTATTGTATTTCCTCCTTCAACTCCCAATACTTTATAGAGACCATATATTGTATACTTGAAGTAACTGTGGAATGTATCCAAATCAAAAGGCTCCTTCACCTTATTCAGGATTGGTATAAGTCTTCTTCCATCCCTGGGCATGAATTTTGGGATTACATTATTCTTCAAAACATTCTTGTGCAGATGATATTGCCTTTTTTCCTCGTCCAAGTCTATGTCTACACTCATTGCACTAGAAATGCCAAATGCTTCCACAAAACTAGCTCTATCAATTCTCACTAGAGAAGATTTGTCCTTCTTTCTTATACATTTTGTGAGTGGGAAATAATTTTTTTCCAACACCTTCACTAGGTCAACGTCCATGAATACGTAAGGAACAATCAATTTGGCCATGTTCAGAACCCATGGATTGCACACTGGAATATCCTTCATTCTGTTATTAGAGAAAAACATGAAAAGTGATGCACCACTAGAACCTAGAGTGTCTAGATTGTTACAATGAGAACAAGTATCCTACCATGCTTGATCATTTAATGACATCACATTTGATGACGTTGGTAATAACTGAATCCATTCTTCTAAAAATTTGTCTTTCTTTTTCTTCCCTGGAGCTGTTGACTTGGTAGAGGTACTTGGTTCTATCATTTCTTCAGAATAACGAACTTCTCAAACTAGATAGAAAAAATTCTTCTATGCACTTACTCTCTTTGCAACTGCAATAATTTAATCTCAAGGCATTTTGCATATCAAAGAAAACAAGATTAGTGATGGATACACAAATGACTACTATGGATATTGCTTTAAAGATCCTTCTCGCGTACCAACTCTCTCTCCATTAACTCACCATTATTTTGTGAATTTATAATAACTTTAGTTGCCCGCAAAATGAAAACAGTCAATGTCATCAGGCCATGAATTAGAAACCTTGAGTAGTTTAAAAATCATTTGAATAATATGCCAGAAAATCCAACAAATCTATGATGTGTCATCTTTCTATTCAGCCTAGACCCCACTTGTCACTTTTCAACTCCAGTCAACTACCTTTGTGGCATCAAGCTTAGCTTTTTGACTTAATCATTTCTTGCGACCTTGCGACAAACTGTAACAGTCACCTCCGGACAGTCACAACCTTCAAAGAAAACCACATCATAATTGTGTGACCTTGCACCAACAGTTACCTTTAACCTTTTCAAATGATGGCAAACTTCAACGTTTTAGGACAAATAATCTTGTGACATTGCGCCAAGCATTGATCATGATACCGTGTCTACATGTCAACATCTCGCACACCGCAGGCTAACAATAAAATCTCCTTCAAACCTTACAATGCTGCACTAAAGAATTTTACTTTAAATCCCCTTTAAACACATGGATACCTTTCACACTACCGCAACCATCCTCTTAACCATCACAAAATACTTATGACCCTATGGTCTGCAGTAAACATTAGTCAGTTTTTAAAATATGGGACATGTGGCACCTTTTCACATATTCACATCTTGGTAATTTGGCCGTCAAAAACACTTGTGAACTTGCGATAGACTAGAATTAACTGCCAACAAATCATTATCTCATGGTCGTAACTGCTTGTAACTAACCACTTACTATCTTGCGACCTTGCTATAGTCTTGACTAAATTGCCAGACTTAACCTCAGCGCATAATCGCAACCTCAAGACTTAACCAGACTAGTGACTAGCGACAATGCGCTACACTTCAAACTAATTGTTTCACATGGTTGCAACATTTTAATGTTTAGGAATAAGACCATTGCAATGGAGTGAAACAAATGACTTAACCATTTTGCAAGGTCGCAAGTCTAAAATAGTACATTGGTCAGACGTTGTGAACTTGCGCTAACCTTAAAACAAATACTGCTAACTTGTAGACATGAACACTTTAACCTCGACTGACTTTCACAGTGATTTGTAAAGACAAAAGGGTAATACCAGCTCGAACTTAGGATATTTTTAAACTCGACATGCTGACTTCCATTTGCTTGACAAATGAGAATTTTTTTTACAAGGCCAAAACAAAGTGATACAAATTTTGGAGAAAATTTAACAAAAACCTAGCCAAATTTTATAGTTCTAACACACCGTCTATTGTCTCAGGTCTCCTTTTGATGACCATTTGGCTTTGTATAAGAAAATATTTTAGAAAATTAAATATAATCCTAAGATCCATTTTACTTTTTGAAAATTTCCAAGGAATCAAATACCTATTAATGGTAAGTTTTTATGTCTTTTTCATCATAGAAATAAACATTCTCTTGTTGATTGTATTGCATTTAGACAATTTGTTCAAGATATAGTAGATAGATCTCTTATTTGTTTAACAACATATCTTACAATTTTTCTTGATATCAAAATCATACCTTAGCATCTCTCCTTCTTATTATGTTGTTCTCCATCATGTAATCTTGATAGGTTACATCAATTGGGGGCTTTTTATTTGTATGGTGTTTGTTTCTAGCAATATAATAGGTCTTTTTCATTGTCCTTCCACGTGGGGGGAAAGGTCTCTCTTTATTTCCTTTATTTCTCCTTTCAAAGGATCCATTATCTATTTGTTAGTTAAATCTTTTATACGATTATGTCCTCATGTGCATGGACTTGATTGTTAAGAATCTTTCTCTTTACAAGATTGATATCCTTATTTTACCTCTTCCTTGCATAGAAGTGTATATCTCTTGTAATTAATTTTCCCACTAAGTTTGTATAATGTGGCATCCTTTGTCCTAATCCTTTCATGAGACCTATTTTTATCTCTTAGTAGTTTTGCATCATTTATAATCGTACATTATTTGTTGCATGCGATTCTTTGTTTTGCACAAGGACCTTTTGCATGTTTGTTAACAATCTTGTTCATGCTTGAAGGAGCATGTATGTTATAAATGATCTTTCTCATCGGGGGTATATGGTGTATCTTCCTTTCCAAAATATTATTTATCCCTTAATTTAATTGTTTCTTTTATAACATGATGTCTTTTCTTGAATGGATTTGTTTGTCTTTCATAAGTATCTTTTTTTTCAAGAGATTTATATCCTTCTCTACAACTTATTCTTGCTCAAAAGTGTTTGTCTAATATGAAAGATCTATCAATTAGGATTTATAATGTGTTATCTTTTCCCTTCCCTTTATCCTTGGGGGGGGGAGGTATTATGTTCTTATTTTCCTTTCTAAGTTTCTACTTTCCTTGGTATAGTGGCATTTGTTTATCATGCGACATTTTTTTCTTATACAAGAATTATTCATTTTGATTCAAGATCCTTTCTTATTTAAGAGGTGTGTATCCTTGATCACAAACCTATTCCGTATTTGTAAAATTATATTCATCCTAAACAAACTCCTTTACTTGGGGGCTTAAAGTGTGTCATATTTCATCAAGAATCCCTTTTATTTCGCCTATTAGTAGGGGGGTTAAAAAGGATGCATTCTTGTTCTCCTTGTAACCACCTGAATTTGGTCTGTTCCAACTGTAGACCCTATTTTCCCTAAGTGTGATCATACCCCGAATTATTTCCAAACGACTCTGTTATTGCTTGGCATAATTCATTCGAATCAGATTTAAGCTCCTAAGTGATCTAATCACTGATTTACATTAATCACTTTAGCCAATCCAATCAATTTAATTCAATAAATTCAAATCATACCTGGCTAAGGTAATTAATTTAAAAGGGAATTAATGAAATCCTATTTATACCTCATCACTTGCAAAATCAATCCCCTAGCCTAAATTGATTCAATTTGACTATAGTCCTAATTAATTATTACAAAGCAATCAAAAGCTTAAATAATTAATTAAATTCCTATTATTAAGTGAATGTGTATAGCAACAATTCATTTTATTAATATTCCCTCAAACCTAACCAATATCAACTACCCAACCATGAGTTCAAACTCATCCCAACCCCTTCTCACATGCTAATTCTTCTTAATTAGCTAATTAACCCTAATTAGCTAATCCCCCCTCCACTCATTCTCTCTCCTCCCATCTCTATCTTCTTGATCACATCCCTTAAGCCCTAATCCTAATCCTAAGCTACCCTTAAGCTTGTCACATTCCATTAAGGAATGATTAACAACTCCACCCACTTGAGAAAGTCAAGGAATCCCAAGATTCCTTTCCTCAAGTCCACCTTGTCAGGCTTGAATCTAAACCCTCACCCATGCTTCTTAAACCCTCACCCATACCTCATTAATGCTTTCATAAATGAATCATTAATGTCTCTTACATATTCCTTCCACCCATACCTCATTAATGGGTCTTACATCCTCATTAATGGCAGCCCTTCTAGAGTCTTCTCCCCTTCC
Source organism: Thuja plicata (assembly GCA_018584345.1). NCBI lineage: Eukaryota > Viridiplantae > Streptophyta > Pinopsida > Cupressales > Cupressaceae > Thuja > Thuja plicata. Next base: position 214,199 of record MU225241.1, read on the forward strand.
TCCATTTCTCCTATAAATAGGATGGAGTTTGAGCTCAAATGGCCCTGAAATTGAAAGTCTTTTATTGTGTTGTTATAATGCTCCTAATTTTGAAGAGTTAATAGCATCCTTATGCTGCCCATATTTGGAGAATTGAAGAAGCAATCTCATATTGCTCATGTTTAGGACTTTCATAGTGCTTTCTAGCTTAAATCTTAGTTATATTGTTGTAATCTCCATTTCTAGAGCTAGCATGCATGTTTTTGAATCATTTAGATTAGTTTTCATTTGAATCTTCTATTCTTAGGTTGTATTTTTCACTGGAATATGCATAATCCAAGGGCTATTAAGTCATTTTTCACACTCCTCCTAGATAGGAAGCAATAGATCAATTTTAGTGATTGCTATGTTTGCTAACCCCTTGTTTTCACTAATGCAATGATTTATTGAAGTGTTGTCTCAAAAAAGGTACAAAAATCACACACACATCTCTGGCACCCACCGTGGGGCAAGATTGCTCAAAATTTCACCAAATTTTGCTCTCTACCCTTAACATTTTCAAAATTTGCAGGCAGTTTATCATTTTCAGGAGCAACTTATCATTTTCGGTCATTATTTTATCATTTCCGGGAGCAACTTATCATTTTTGGTAAATATTTTATCATTTTCGGGAGCATTTTATCATTTTTGGGAGTTTTAATATCATCTGTCGTTGCACTTCTGGAAGGTAAAATTTGGCCTTAAAATCATTTTTGGTAATCATTTTTGAATTTTTTGTATGAAATATCATTTCGCGTAAAAGGAATATCGTCCTTGGTATGTTTTATCATTTGGGGTCAATCTTTTATCATTTTTGGGGTTTATCATTTTGGGTTTCTGAAATATCGTATGTCGTCTAGTGGGAAGAAATACAGTGTTCTAACATTTGCAAATTTGATTTCTAACTTGCTAACGTGGTTGTTTTCGTAATTTTGATCCTATTTTTAGCCTAACTTGTGTTTGCAGATTGTTTTCAGGGCTAAGAGAGCGAAAAGAAGATACTACCTTGTGGTTTTATAGGTTGCTATTCCATTATCTTGACTTATATTCTTTTCTTACACTTTCGAAACTAAATGACATTTTCCAATCTTATACTAAATTGACCAGAGGAATACGCTCTTTTCCTTTTTAAGGAAAATAAAAAACTCACAAGTCAATTTATGATTTGAAATGAATTTGGAGTAATTGAACAAAGCAAACCTCATCATCTAATTTTGGTATCAGTAAATGAACAACACAAATCACTAAATCTTGTGGATCAAAGAACAAGTTCAATCGTATAATTTCTTTTGGAATCAGAAATTGAACAAGCAAAGCACTAAAAACTGTGGTCAATTGAAAAAGGAAAAATTTACCTTCAAGTATCCTATTTTTCTTAAATAGGAACAATCTAAATCAAGCTCAACATATCTTGAAGGAATGAACATTGATTTGCGTGTTTTGGGAGAAAATGACATGGATTAGGAGAGTATGCTCTTCTTCTTTCGAAGAATCATAAATCTAGACATCCTAAGCTTGCCAATCCTTTGTACGTTTATTTTAAAAAATAGAGGGCCTAACGGTTGAGGAAATAATCTCCTGGGAATGACCCAAGTGAGGACAGGTTTTACGCCAACCCTTCCAACTCACTATAAATAGTTGCTTCCTCGTAGGCTAAAGCCTCGGAAGATGGAGCCGGTTTTGTTCATGAAATTTTGACATCATTCCTTGAACATGCTTAGGTATATGTAGAGTGGAGCCACTTTAATCTTTCTTGCGAGACTACATATATTCAGGTACTCATAGGGCTATACACCTAAATTTTGCCTTGTGCAATTCTATGGGGGACGATTTCGAACAGATTGCGCAAAAATCTACAACAACTTCAACTGAAAGAATTCTTGATTCACCCCCAAAAGGGTGATAATCTTTGTGCAAGGCAAAAAGTAATTGCCCCAAGACACTCATCATATTATACCCTCACTTGCATTTGGAGTTGGCTAATACAACATCATGACTGGAGCCATTGCGTGCTTGGTGATGGCTGTATTTTGATTAGCATTTGAGTGTGTACCTAAGTCAATGAGCAAATATTTTCATCCTCCACCTAGAGAATAGGAAAAAGATGAGTGTCTGTTTCACCCTCCTAACAATGCAAATTTGTTTGACGTCCTTGCAAAATCACTAAAAAGATAAACTCTTCAAACAAGCAACAAAATTCAAACCTTGGTCTACATGTGTTTTTCAATCATTAAAAAATCTCAAAAATGCGATCTTCAAACTTCACGCACTTTCAAAATGAAACTGACAACATTTGAATAGTGGGAACTTGCATCATTGCCTCTCAGAGGAAGATAGTTTATTTTGGATTCCCTTTTGACTCTTTAGTTTGTCCTTATTGCTTCTTTAGGTCTTACTGTGGCTATATTGAAAACTTTTTCAGACATCTACCTTGCATGTCCCGTCAGACTCTTATAATCTGTCTCAATACATGTGGTCTACCAGATTTTTACAACAACTTGGTTCCCAGCTCACTATGGCATTCTAACCCTCTGACACTGGAATCATTTACTTCCACCCAAACACAAACAACACTTACACCTAGACACACTCACTTGAACGATTTGAGACTCTACCTGACACTATTGGGAAATGTTGACGAAAGTTGAGACATAACCATATGGTTAACACAAGACACAAAAATTACATGTCTAAAGGATCAGAAGTACCTCCTAAATCAACACACTTTCCAGGAGAAACATCTCACAGTTCCCTACTTGATCTAGACTCTCCACAAATGGGTAGAAACACTCGCGAATGGAGTGTAGCTTTTGAAGAATATGACAATAGAAAGAGTCAAAAGCATGAAGATCTAGATGAGAATGAAGAAACAACCTTTGAATGTGATCCATTTGGATTAGACAATGAGGGGGAGATCCCTAAAGATGAGTATGAAAAACTAAAACAGAGTAAGAGGTTCCACAAGATATTGGAAAGGATAATTGATGACGATAAAGAGAAATACTTCCTCCATCTAGCATCCACAGGTGTCACATTACCTAAGGATTATGATGTGGAAAAGCTCAAAGAAAAGGAGGTACCAACTCCTATATCCATCCTTGCCAAATAGCTAACATTGATGCAAACATAGCTTACAAACCTCAAACATGAGAAAGAGAAGCCCAAAACACAATACTCTTTGGACGCCATTTGTCCATTCCCTTTTGATAAGTGTATTACTATGGTTTTGTTTCCACCCAATGTGACAAGACCGAAGTATGACAAGTACACAGGAGAAACTGATGCACACGATCATGTAAGGGAATTTTGTGCTCTAAGCATAGAATACATGCATGAACCTACATATCTCATGCGACTCTTTCTAGGAAGTGTAGGAGGTAATGCCATGGAGTGGTTCTCAAAACTGAACCCTAAGGTCAAAATGTTTGAAGAGATAATTCAACGCTTTATCTAGCATTACTCCTATAACATACAACATGATGTGACCATGATGGATCTTTGTAACACTAAACAAAATATTGGTGAATCATTTACACACTTCCTATAAAGATGGAGGAAGATCTTTGCACGATATTGAAGGGTCATTCCTGAAACAGAGAAGAAGGAAATCTTCGTTAATAACTTGGTACCAGAATTGAACTACGCATTACAAGTGCAAGAATCTCCAAGCTTTGACATAATGATTAAAAATGCCCTCTGTATTGAGTAAGTCATGGTCAAAAGAGGGGAGATCACTCTTAAAGGTGAAAACAAAACAAACAACTCCAACTCCAAGCCTAAATGGTGGAAGAAAAATAAGAATGTTGTCAACGATGGTGTAGTAGACACATCCAATGTTGGCTCTAAACCTGAAGTATTCAATCTAACCAACAGTATGCAAGCAAGCAAGTATACCAAGGTAACAACTCCCATACCCCAAACAAACAATGATAATGACAAGGGACGACCATGGACATCCAAACCTCATAGAACATTCACTCCTTTGGGAGAACCTCTTGAGACTGATTTGAAAAAACTATTGGATAAAAAATTCCTCACAATCCCAGATTCCAAACCATGGGAACCAATGGTAAAACCCAGGTGGTGGGATGATAATTCCTATTGTGTCTTCCACAAAAACAAAGGACACAAGAATAATAATTGCCTCAAGCTTAAACATGTCATTCAAGACCTCATAGAAGGAGGTAAAATCAAAGTAGATGGACACATTACCAATGAGGATCATACATCATTCAAAAAACCCTTTCCTAATTATGATCAAGGGGAAACATCTAAAGGGAAGAGTAATAAGGTAAACTACACCTATTCCAAAGATGACAATGTGATCAATATGCTTGACATTAAAACCAAATCCATCAATGTGGTCACAATCAAAGGTGTCTCATTCCACTCGAATGCTATAACACGGAGCCAAGCATAGGTCACAATCAAAGGACCTCCAAAAATGACATTGACATCCAAGGTTCCTATTGTAACTATTCCTAAACCAGCATCAAAACATGTGGCTACTATTCCTGGAGAAAAATATGACTTGGTAGACCAATTGCAACGAACCTCTACCAAAATTTCCATTTTTGAGTTGCTCAAAATATCTACAGTACATAGGGAAATCCTAGAATAGGCTCTACATGCTGCTAATGTCCCAAAGGATATTGATATAGACAAGTTCCAAGCAATGGTCAATCACATCTCAGCACCACATTACCTCTCTTTTTCTGAAGAGGATGATAAGTCATTGACACATCCAGATAATCAACCCCTCCATATTGAAGTCCTTATTCATAAATCCCATGTTAGAAGTGTGTTGATAGATGGAGGCGTAGGATTGAATATCTGTACATTGGATCTAATCAAGAGACTGGGTCTCTCAGAACAAACAATTGACTCTAGAAGCAAGATAACCATCAAATCTTATGATGAGGAAGAAAGATCCTCCAGAGGTCTTATTGTTTTATGTATCAGAGTCAGACCAATTGAGAGGAAAGTCGCATGTCAGGTTCTGGATCTACCATTGGCCTACAATATCCTGTTAGGGAGACCATGGATTCACGAAATATAGGTTGTACCATCTACTTACCACAAATGCATAAAATTCCCACATAATGGGGTGGAAGTGATGATTCCTATAGACGCTAACTACACCTATAACAATGTCAAAGTAGGTAGCATGATCCCGCACAACAAAGAGGATATGGATGTCATGGCTCCTGAAACTACCAAGGACATGGTTATGAAGAGTTTTAGAAAAACCTTGAAACTTGAAGAAACAGGTATGGGAGAGTACACGCTGGATCTAACTCCCTCACTGACAGAACTTCCCATGTCACCAAGATCCTATGGAAAACCTTCATCAACATTCACAACTACAACATCCAAAGAACCAGAAGTACATAAAGCAACATGCATGATAAAGGCATCCACATCTTCTTTAGATAACACAGAAGAACATGCAGTCTCAGACTGGCTTTACAAAGGAGAACCAGTAAAGAATGAGGTCAAACATGTGAAGATATCCCCAGAATAGTATGGAAAGGGATATGATATCCTCAAACATATGGGATACAAAGGAAAAGGACCGCTAAATGACATAGGACGAGGGCTCATTGAACCTATACCCATGGAGTTCTGAAATACCAGAGATAAAACATGACTGGGTTTTAATACTAAAACTAATAAACCCACTTCAAAAGAGAGTCCACACTCAGATAAAGGGAGTGATGAAATAGACAAACTAGAGTAGTGGTCCTATGATAGATTGTTACATGTTGGCACACAGGACCCCAACTACCAAAGAGAATGCTATGTACCCAGCTTTGAGGTACCACAAGATCTTCACACCCCTTTGCTAGCACAACCTCCCATTCAAGAGGTAGGAGACACCATAGCAACAATTACTCAAGAGACACCCTGACAACAGGATTTACATCCTAACTAGGGGCAATTGGTCACAGTTTCACATATCCTTGATCTACCACACTTTGATCTACAGGTAGCTAATCGGGTACATCAAATAACCATTGCTGAATAATTAAACAGATTTGATGATGAGGTCACAGACTCTAATAATTATGAATGGGAAGAGCTATCTGTTACCACTGAAGATATTGGAATAGATACAATTCACATGTTTGTGGCACCTTTAGCTCCTCATAAACAGTCTGACACTACTCCCAATGACACTGATAAGCCCGAAGCAGAAGAAGAGTTCCATCCCCCAATCATTGATGGAGAAATTGGTGAATACATAAGTCTAGGATAATTTCATAGGATACAAGCAAGAAGCCTCCTTTTACAAAGAGATGATGATGAGATTTCTACTAACGAGTCGCTAGATATTGGTCTGCATATGACTAACAATGACCCTTTTAACGATGATCTCACTCTTATTGATCTAAATATCGAATAAATTAACTTAACAGATCGTGTCATGTCGGTTAATGGTCTTGATGCTAGCGCGATGCTATCCTTCCCAGAGTTTGACTCCCTATCATTAGTACTTCCAGACCTAATTGATTGGACTGAAACAGATCCTACTCCTATCCTTAACTTTCCCAATGACCACACTCTAGCTTGCTATCTCAATGCTTGTGAACCTTACCCTTCTTCCACCAATGCAAGGAGCGAGAACATGTCACAGGAGGATATCAGGTTTCTTAGTCAAAAATTGAAAAATAAAAAGAAAAAGTGAATTGATGGTGAAAACCACTTTGTGGCAGTATCAGACCCCAAAATAGTAAAGAAAAAAGACATATCCAATGGTGAAAACCTCTTAGAGGTGCCAAAGGATGAGACTCTTGATATCCTCCCTGAACACTTTTAGGAAAGTTCTTCAGTACTGATTGAGCCAACATAGCTAGTAAATTTGGGCACTGTTGAAAATTCTCAAATAGTCCACCTTGCACAATCTTTATCAGAAGAGGAGAAGACACAGTTTACAGAGTTCCTGAAAGAGAAAAAAATTAACTTTGCATGGTCTTATACTGATATGCCAGGGCTAGATCCTAATCTAATCATGCACCACTTATCTATAGCTCTCGGGATCAAGCCCATCAAACAAAAACTTAGAAAGATGCATGCTCGTGTTGCATTATTGGTAAAAGCAGAGATAGAAAAGTTGTTGAAATATGGATTTATTTGAGTCATTGCCTATGCAGGGTGGTTCTCCAATGTGGTCCCCATGTCTAAAATAGATAAATCTATCAGGATCTGTACGGACTTCAGAGATTTGAACAAATCATGTTCGAAAGATGACTTCCCTCTACCTAACATTGACATGATCATAGACCTTACAACAGGCTTCCAGATGTATTCATTAATGGATGGATTCTCAGGCTATAATCAAATCAAGATCACCCCTGAGGATCAAGAGAAAATCACATTCACATGCGCATGGGGCACCTTTTGCTGGAATGTCATGCCTTTCAGGTTAAAGAATGCTGGTGCAACATATCAAAGAGCCATGACAACAATATTCCATGACATGATGCACAAAAACATGGAGGACTACGTAGACGACACATTGGCTAAATCCAAAGAAAGAGGTACTCACATTGCTGACCTAAGAAAAATATTGGATCAAATGGAACAGTTCCAACTCAGACTCAACCCAAAGAAATGTGCCTTTGGGGTCCAATCAGGGAAGCTCCTAGGATTCATTGTTTCAACAAAAGGAATTGAGGTGGACCCTGCTAAAGTTAAATCTATACTAGAGATGGCTCCTCCATGCAACATCAGTCAAATGAGGACACTACAAGGGGGACTTCAGTCCATCAGGAGATTCATGTCCCAACTTGCAGATAGGGAACAACCCTTTACTAAGTTACTACATAAAGGGGTTGCCTTAAAATGGGATGAACACTGCGAAGCAAACTTCAGAGAATTGAAGGGATACCTGGCTGATCCTCCTATTCTTATGATGCCTATTCATGGAAAACCCCTACTCCTATAAATTTCAGCTACAACTACATCCCTAGGAGTATTAATAGCTCAAGAAGATGACACAAAGAAAGAAAGAGCTATCTACTACATTAGCATAACACTGGTCACCTATGAGCTCAATTATAGTATTATTGAAAAAGCATGCTTAGCAGTCATCTTCACATCACAAAAATTGAGGCACTATATGCTCTCTCATACAGTAAAGCTCATTGCTAAAATTGATCCTCTAAATTACCTTTTGAGAAGAACAACATTAACATGACATTTGGTAAAATGGGTCCTGATTCTAAGTGAGTTTGACATTGAATACATATAAAGGAGAGCTATTAAAGGACAGGTCCTTGTAGATCAATTGGCTGATTCACCACTCTAGGATGATAAACCTTTAATAATTGAATTCCCTGATGAAACAATCATGCATCTAACTGAATATCCATGGAAGATGTGCTTTGATGGTTCATTCACTCAACAAGGCTCTGGAGCAGGGGTTCTATTCATAACTCCTCAAGGATACAAGATCCCCAAATCTTACAAATTGATGTTTCCATGCACCAAAAATATTTTAGAATATGAAGCATTGGTAAACGGACTTAAGCTAGCTATGGAGTGGAAGATTATAGAGTTACACGTATATGGTGACTCCCAACTAATTATCAATCAGGTCAATGAGGAGTATCAAATGAAAGATGAGAAGTTGATGCCCTACAAGCAACTAGTTGATGATCTGAAGAAATACTTTGTATTCATCACATTCTAGCATATACCAAGATCGGAGAACAAAGCTGCAGATGCTATGGCTACATTGGCATCCATGCTACAACTAGAAGAACATCAATTTTGCTATGAATTCTTGGTGGAAGAACTATCCTATCCTGCATTTGATACCCCTGAATACCAGGTAATATGTGCTTTGAATACCCCAGACCAATCTCGGCATGTCAATATCATTGCTTACCTTTCTGACCAAACCGTCCCTAACAATCTATCCAGAAATGAGAAAAGATCCCTGATTAGGATAGCATCACATTACGTCCTCATAACTAACAACCTATATTGGCGATGTCTCGACGGTACACTTCTTAGGTGTTTAGAACTCGAAGAGTCTGATCTAGAATTAAAAGAACTCTACGAAGGTGTATGTGGATCACACTCGAACGACTTTTCATTAGCAAAGAAACTGCTCAGAGTAGACTATTACTGGCCTACCATGGGGAAAGATGCTATTCAGTTTTCAAAAGCATGTCTTAAATGATAGACACATGGAAATATTATCCATGCTCCTGCCAGAGAACTTATACCATTCATAACACATTGGCCATTTCAGCAATGGGCCTTTGACTTGGTTGGACAAATATATCCCAACTCTTCAAATGGACACAAGGTCATCATTATGGCCACTGAGTATTTCACAAAGTGGGTCGAGGCCGTGCCTCTAATCAAAGCCACTGGCAAACAGGTGGCTATGTTCATTCTGAACTATATTATTTGTAGATATGGGATACCCTCTTCAATTGTAATAGACAATGGGGGCCAATTTAAAAATCAAGACATTGATGACCTTTTTGAACAATTCCATATCACTCAACACTGCTCCTCAATCTATTATCCTAAAGGTAATGGATAGGCTGAGGCATCCAACAAAAATATTCTCAAGAATCTACACAAAATTGTGATTAAGTCTGGCAGAGACTGGCATTTACAACTGAATTCGGCACTATGGGCCTACAAAACAAGCATAAGAACACCAACTGGAGCCACACCATTTTCTCTAGTCTATGGCGCTGAAGCAGTACTACCTATTGAGGTTGAAATCCCATCTTTGTGGATATATTTACAAGGTCTTGTTACTGATGAGCAGTACCGCCTAGATCGGGTGAATTCTCTGGACCTACTAGATGAGCGTAGACAATAGGCGTTTGATCACCTTAAAGTGTATCAAGCACATATGTCCAAGGGTTACAATAAGAAGGTCAAACCATGAAAATTTGAAGTGGGATATCTCATCCTAAAAGAGAATCCTAAGAACCAACCTAACAGAGAACATAAAGGAAAGTTTGAACCTAATTGGCTAGGACCTTATGTTATCACTGCCACTTTCAGGACTGGAGCTTATCAACTGGCTACACCTGAGGGAGACATTCTTCCAGATCCTATCAAAACTCTACATTTGAAGCGGTTCTATGCTTGATGTTCAGCTAAGAAGAGCCTGTACAACAATTTTTTTTTACAAAATACCAAAAACATTCAGAAATTTGATCCTGAAGAAATCCAAAAATAGTGGAAAAGGTCCTACAAAAAGGGTATCCTTGGTGAAAACTTGGTAAACAGGCACCTTGATACTACAAAAACATTCAAAAAAGCCAAAATAACAAAAAAAAAAATTGAAAAAGAGAAAAGTGCCTTGATGAGCACCTAGTAAACCAGGCATCTTGGTAGCAAAAAGAAAAGAAAAGATCTTGCCAAGTGGTGAAAACCTTGCAATCAGGCGTCACTTGTGTTCTACTCTCCATCTATCAATGCACTACTGATAGAACACCTTCATAATTTTACCTGTGCTCAAATGCTGACTTCATTTCCTAAATGGCTATCTTATCCTCACTTGGGATTTGTCTACATTTACGTCTTAGGAATAAGTCATTCTGGATTGGGGGCATCTTTGCTTGCTAGTATGGTAGGTTGTGGTTGCTAGGTTGCTCTAGGATGGTTTGCCTTGCGAACACATGTTTCTTGATACATGCAGAACAATGTCACTTTTCAAAACAAGGGTGTCTTTTCAAAACATCACATATCTAGACATGAAATTTACATTAACGGAGTTCCTACAAGGCTATATTGGATAACAAACATGAACAAATTATCCTATCAATGCATAGACAAGGAACACCATATTGCTTATATTTTGATTTTTTGATTGATGAATCTCTACTGTGTTTGGCAAATGAATGAACCAGTACTACTTAAACACACAGTTGATATTGGTTTGATTATGATTCTTTTATGTCCTGATGATGTTTTCTACTAGGGGCATGTAAGTAATTATAAATTTTATTTGATTGATTCACAATTGATGATTTATTATGTCTTCTTAGTTACTCAATGACGTATGTGCAAAGACAAAGAGTCACAAGGATAGGGGGGCATGGTATTTTCTTGATTTTCTGCATATGGTGATTATTTCAAATGATCCTATAAATTTCACCTAACTTAGATGTTTATGATAAGAACTGCCACTGTGGGTGGATAGCCGCATATATCTCGATCTTCGTTATGTGTAAACTACGGTGAGGTTGAAATAATTTCCTTGTCTATTTTCTGGTCCATATTCTCACTAAGGTATATGAATCATAATAAACCCAAGGATATGAATTTTCAAGGTCATTGTGGGTCCAATATCTTTCCTTATATAGAATCTGGTATATTAAAAGGAAGGTGACTATTTGTTATCCTAGCTTCTATGCCTTGATGCCTAAGTCTATTTCTGACATTTCAATAAAACATAGTATTCATACTTTCATAATATCAGTGGGTATTAGTGATGGTTGTACTATAAGGTGGTATCCATTTCAAAAAATACCCAATGATGATAAAATGCTACAATATCTGCAAATCAGTTATAAAGTCCTAAGAGTCTGCATGTAGCTGCATTTAGAGATTGCATGATGCATTTTGAAAGCACAACATAAGGATTTGAGCTCAAACTCCTTTCTATTTTTAATTTATCTGAAATCTAAGTTTATTACTAATACCCATGCTTCCCGAAAAATTTGATCTATCGGGAAAAAAATTGAATTCAAAACGTGATTAACTTGGTATTCATGTGTTTCCTCTTAAACACACCCCCGTTCCTTCACTTCTTCTAATCCATTCTTGCTTATTCTACCTGTTCCATGCAAGTGATACATCATTTCAACAAAGGGATTTCATTCTATTTCCTTTGATTTTGTTCCTGAGGGGGCATGATCACACTATCATCAATTAAATTTTTGCTCGAAACAACATTAAAATGACATCGTTATCAAAAAAACTAGGGGCATGAAAGTTTCCTTGACTAAGTCAGAACTGTTGGATAGAAATCTTTAGTTCTCATGAGCTGGATATCTTGTGCCCCCTCATTTTAAAAGATTCTTATTAAGCTCATGGAATCTTCTTACTGACTTTTGGACGACAACCAAGTTCAGGATCAATATTATCAATCTTTTGGACGACAACCAAGTTTAGAATTTGTATCTTTAAGATCTTTTATTGTTCTTTGGATGAAAACCAAGTTCAAGGTCAATTCTATCAGTTTAGTTTGATCAAGTATGAGACTGATCTCATCATCATTTTGTTCGACAACCAAGAACGAAATTCTCAATCTTTCTGAAGTCAAAAATCAAAAACTTTCTTTGAATCAATGCGCTACTCGCACATCAATTCAAAGAGGGGAAAATGTAACCACCTGAATTTGGTCTGTTCCAACTATAGACCGTATTTCCCCTAAGTGTGATCATACCCCCAATTATGTCCAAACGATTTTGTTACTTCTTGGCATAATTCATTCGAATCAGATTTAAGCTCCTAAGTGATCTAATCACTAATTTACATTAATCGCTTTAGCCAATCCAATCAATTTAATTCAACCAATTCAAATCATACCTAACTAAGGTAATTAATTTAAAAGGGAATTAATGAAATCCTATTTATACCTCATCACTTGCAAAATCAATCCTGTAGCCTAAATTGATTCAATTTGGCTATAGTCCTAATTAATTATTACAAAGCAATCAAAAGCTTAAATAATTAATTAAATTCCTATTATTAAGTGAATATGTATTACAACAATTTATTTTATTAATATTCCCTCAAACCTAACCAATCTCAACTACCCAACCATGAGTTCAAACTCATCCCAACCCATTCTCACATGCTAATTCTTCTTAATTAGCTAATTAACCCTAATTAGCTAATCCCCCCTCCACTCATTCTCTCTCCTCCCATCTCTATCTTCTTGATCACATCCCTTAATCCCTAATCCTAATCCTAAGCTACCCTTAAGCTTGTCACATTCCATTAAGGAATGATAAACAACTCCGCCCACTTGAGAAAGTCAAGGAATCTCAAGATTCCATTCCTCAAGTCCACCTTGTCAGGCTTGACTCTAAACCCTCACCCATGCTTCTTAAACCCTCACCCATACCTTATTAATGCTTTCATAAATGAAGCATTAATGGCTCTTACATATTCCTTCCACCCATACCTCATTAATGGGTCTTACACCCTCATTAATGGTAGCCCTTCTATAGTCTTCTTCCCTTCCTCCATTTCTCCTATAAATAGGATGGATTTTGAGCTCAAATGGCCCTGAAATTGAAAGTCTTTTATTGTATTGTTATAATGCTATGAATTTTGAAGAGTTAATAGCATCCTTATGCTGCCCATATTTGGAGAATTTAAGAAGCAATCTCATATTGCTCATGTTTAGGACTTTCATAGTGCTTTCTAGCTTAAATGTTAGTTATATTGTTGTAATCTCCATTTCTAGAGCTAACATGCCTGTTTTTGAATCATTTAGATTAATTTTCATTTGAATCTTCCATTCTTAGGTTGTATTTGTCACTAGAATATGCGTAATCTGAGGGCTATTATGTCATTTTTCACACTCCTAGATAGGAAGCAATAGATCAATTTTAGTGATTGCTATGTTTTCTAACCCCTTGTTTTCACTAATGCAATGATTGATTGAAGTGTTGTGTCTCAAAACAGGTACAAAAATCACACACACACTCCTTCCCTCTTTGTCTTGAAGATGTGATATTTGTTCAATAAATCCTCCTAAAGGTAGATTTCTTGTAGCCAAGATATCTTTCTTTCAAGGCTCTCTTCCCACTTATAGATATCCTTTCACAATTATTTAGTTCTTGGCTAACAAGAGTTTTCACTCCTTGTTAAGGTTTTGGTATACATTGTTGTTTTAAGTATATCTCCTTGTTTGAATTAGGTATCCATGTTCTCTTTCCTTATGATTCCACCATAGTACTATTTATCCATTATAAGGAGGGGGACATACATATAGCCTCCTTTGTATATTATGCATCTTTTATTGGTCCTTTGACCAATCGGTTCTTTTGTGGATCCACATGGAGACTATGTTTTCCGTAAGATTGATCCCGTAAGCCGCCTCGTATGCAAAGTTTTCATAAGATGCCCTGTGCACAAAATTTTCATTATCCACCTTGTGTGCAAAGTTTTCATACACCCTATGTGAAAATTTTTGTAAGTCACCCCATGTGCAAAATTTCAAACCCGCCCTATGCTTAAATTTTTCAAGGTAGAATTGTCTAGCATCTCATAGCTTGCAAGGAGATGATGAATACCAAGTGATAATGAGTATACATGTTTTTAGAAATGGTTAGATCAGTTATTATTTTATCATTGATGTCAAGCAATTGATTTAATGATTTTTATTGAGTTACCATATCATATGAAGGAGAAGTTAAATGGGTGACAAATACAAATCAAACATTGATGAAGTGATGTTGATATAGTTGTTTGCTACTCTGTACCAATTTGATGTTATCAAGTTGGTACACTTGATTGATCAAGTTTGAAATTGCAAAGAGTTAAGTTATGACTGAAAAGAGTTACTCTACCGAGCTAGACCGAGTCAGTCGGTATAGAGTTGTATTGATCGGTTTTTAGTTACCAAGTACCGAACATTGAGCACTGAACGAAGTTAGTTACCGAGTTGCAAAGCAAATTACCAAGTACAAGATATTGATTGTAAATGATGATAAGATCAAATTTAATACAAGGCTATGATTATCTAGATGGAGATAAGAATTAAAGGAAGTTTGTTAGAAGATCTATGAGCGAGAAAATTCAATGAGAAGATATAAGGCAAAGAACAAGTGGTTAAACCTGATTATGTGAGTTCTGAGAAAAGTTCAAGTTATGAGGTAAAATTAAAATGGTTTACCGAGTTTAGATTTATGAAGAAGATGATCGAACAATTGAGTGCAAATGATTGAAAACCTAAGAAAGGAGATTAAGAGGCAAAAGTATGTCTATATAAATGATAGGAAATTAACAGAGATTGTGATGTTGGCGAATTGAATCAAGAACCAGAAGAAGCTGAAGAATAGAGTTACCAAGCAGAATAGAGAAGAAGAAAGAGAAGAATCTATAGTCTAAAATAGAGACAAATGGAGTATGTGATGCCAGTATTCATGTCAGCATAAAGGATCCGACACAATAAAAACTTAGTTTCTATATTTACAGATCAAAGTTACATTGTTGCTTATTAGCATTTGTAACAGAGAAAATCTCTTAACTGAGTGGATTTAACAGTCCTATTTGTAAATCCTAGATGTAGGTGACATTAAAAAAGAGTGTTTAAAGTCCTCTAGCAAGGCCACTCCTAACAGGGTGAAGATCTTAACCGATCTGAGGGAAATACCTTAATAGGTCACATTTAGCAAATGTGTTTGTAATCTTTAACAGGATAAGTTCTTAACTGAGCGTACTTTAGAAAAGTACATTTTTATTGTAGGTCACAATTCCCATAGAGGTTTTTCCCATATTGGGTTTCCTCATTAAATCTTGTGTCAACTGAGTTTAATCTATGTTTACTAAGTTTGAATGATTGATTTTCATGTTATGAGATGGATGGTTGTTTAAGCTATTACGTTATTTGGTGGATAGGTTATTCTGTATTCAGTGCTACCAAGTGAATCAGTGAGTTGAGTTTTAAATGTTTAAGTTTGATTTGGTTTGATTCACCCCCCCTCTTAGTGGGACTAACAATTGGTATCAATGCACTGGTTCTCTAAAGTGTTAAGTTTAAAAGGACTTGAGTCAAAATCTAAATATGTATAATAGGGAAGCACCAATGTTGAATAGGGAAAATTTCTCTACATGGAAAAGTAGAATGAGATTGCATGTGTCTGCTATAGGAGAATATGGAATTCATTTTCTTGATAATGAATATGTTGCACCGACTAATTCACCTTTGAAAATCACTGAGCAAAGACAGAAGCAAGAACACACACAAGTTATGATTGAGATAGCTTATACACTTACCGACCAGGAATATGATGAACTTGAGGGATGTACTAATTTGAAACAAATGTGGGATAAACCTATTTTGGTCTATGGTGGAGATCAACATGTTTAGAAAGCCAAAGTATAAAGTCTAAGAGGTATATTTGATTCAATGAGAATGAAATATGGAGAAAACATAATACAACCCAACACTAGACTTAAGGAGATTGTAAATTCTATTAGAGGAGCTGGTGGAGCCATAACAGAGGAAGATGTTACAAGAAAAATGTTGAGAACCTTGCTACCAAGCTATGCTATTTGAGTATTTTCTATACAAGAGTTGAGATCCATTCCTGAGATGAATGTTTCTCTTGATGCTACTATTGGTAAGCTGATTGCATTTGAGATTATTGATTTTTATAATAGTTTTCCTGCTACATCTAAGATTGAGTCTGCATTTAAGTCATCTTTGAATATAGGAATCTCTAAGGATTCTAGACCTAGTGATGAATATTTGAGTTGTGCTAGTGAGAGATTTTATGGCTGTTAGAGTGGTTTGGAAGAATTATATGTTGCAGATGAACAAAATGAGAGAGAGTTTGAAGCTTTGTTGGCTAGAAGGCTACACAGAGGAAAAGGTAAATACTGAGGTAAGTTACCCTTAAGATGTTTTAACTGTAACAAGGTTAGTCATTTTGCATCTAACTTTCCTGAGAAATATAATGAGGAAAAGAAGGATAACAAAGATAAGGACAAAAGAGAAAATAGATTCAGGAGATTCAGAGACTACAAAAACAAAGGTAAGAAATCTTGTCATATTGCTAATGAAGATCTAAGTGATGATGATTTAGATGAAAGTGATGGAAAATAACTTGTTTATGTTTCTAGTAAAGACAATTTTGGAAGAAGAACAAAGAGCCCTAATATCACAAGTAAGTAAGAATGAAACATGGATTATAGATAGTGGTTGTTCACATCACATGACTGGTGACACACTTAAGTTTATTTCCTTGGAAAAGCGTGATGGAGGATATGTTAGATTTGGTATTGATGATCCATACCCTATGAAAGCAAAAGGTTCTATAATTCTACTGAATAACACAATATGTGATGATGTTTATTGGGTTGAAGGATTAAAGTATAATCTGTTGAGTGTTGCACAGTTAAATAACACAGGTCACCGACTGGAATTTCAACATGTAGGAGTCTAAGTTTTTGATAAGAAATAAAATTTTGATTGCTACTGGAGAAAAATATAAAGGCAATTTATTTTATCTTGATACTTCTATGAAGAGTTGCATGTATGCTAAAGTTGAGGATGTCTGGCTATGACACAAAAGCCTTTGTCATGTTAATTTTGAAAACTTGATCAAAGTGAGTAAAAATAATAGAGTAAGAGGATTACCAAGATTAGAGAAACCTGAAAATGCTATGTGCAGAGAATGTCAAATGGTTAAGATGACTAAATCTAGTTTTCCCAGAAAAACTTATGTTACACAAGGAATTTTAGATTTATTTCATACTGATTTATGTGGACCCATGAAAACTCAAAGTTACTATGAAGACAAATATTCTATTCTATTTGTGGATGATTATTCTATAATGATGTCTGTAATGTTTTAAAAAAAAAATGATGCATTTAAAATGTTTAAGTGGTATAAGGCCCGAGTTGAGAAAGAAACTGGAAGATAACTGAAATGTCTAAGATCTGATAGAGGAGGTGAGTTTACATTATTTTGTAATAAAAATGGAATTAAGAGATAGATGTCAGCACTGAGGACACCACAGTAGAATGCTATTTCTGAGAGAATAAATAGATCTATTGTTGATTGTGCTAGGACTTTGATGATTGAGAAATGTATTTCACAAAACTTCTGGAAAGAAGCAGTTAGTACTACTGTTTACACATTAAACCGAGTACAAATGAAAAATGTACCAACACAACACATTATGAAATCTAGTATGATCACAAACCTAATGTGAGTTATTTCAAAGTTTTTGGAAGTAGATGTTATATATTGAAAGATTCTAGAGAAGGAAAGTTTGATTCTAAAGGGGATGAAGGAATATTCTTAGAATATTCTACAAGAAGTAAATCCTATAAGTGTTTGAATAAAGTTACTAACAAAATGGTGGAAAGTGCAAATGTGAGAATTGATGAGTTTGCAGAAAAGAATGATGATGAAATAAAAAAGGAACCTGAAGACTATGATAAGTTTGTATATGTGCAACCTGATGTTCCTGACGCCTTACTAAGAGCACCTACCAAGGATGAAGCTAAACAGATTGGTACAACTAAACGATGTGGATGAAGCACTGAAACCTACAGAGCTTGTTTTAGAAAAATATGTGAGGAGGCACCATTCCCCGAGAAAGATTATCGCAAATAAAGATGTTGGAGTGATGACTAGAAACAAGGTAAGAGACAATACATGTTTGATATCTTCATTTGAGCCAAAGAAAGTTAAAGATGAACTAGATGATGAAGATTGGATGAAAGTAATGAAATAAGAGTTTTATCAGATAGAAAAGAACAATCCATGGAATTTAGTACCTAGGCCAAAGGATAAATATGTTATTGGTGTTAGAATAGTCCCAAAGGATAATTGAGAGGGGAGGGGGGGTGAATCAGTTATCAGTAACTTTACTTCTTTTTACTTCTTTAACTCCATAATACAATAAAGTAGATACACATTCAGATAACACAGTACACAACACACAATTTGATTATGGGGAAACCAAATGGTAAAAATCCCGGTGGGAATTAGCACCCACAATGAACTATACTTATTTATAGTAATCCCTGTTAGAAGATATTTCAAACATGTTAGGAGTTGTAATTTACAATGCAATAAGTATAGTGACCTAGTTAAGGGTCGAACCTTGTTAGGAGTCTTTTACAAATAACCCTGTTAGGGGTGGTGGATTCACTGTCCAAAAGCTCACTGCTTCAATTGTGAAGGCTACAACCTTCTATATAACAGATATGCACTATATCTGATGATGAAATGTAGAGTAGACCTGTTGTCTTGATCAATTCCAATGTATTGTAATCTTTCACTTCTTCTTCACATAGAGTCTTGATGAATGAACCACATCTGATATTCTGCTCTGTACATCTTCTATCTCTTTTCGTATCATTCACACTTAGTGTATTACAAATGACTTGCTATAAGTATCTTCCTCAAAGTATGAGATCATGGGACTTGTAAGACAACTCTTCATAACATCCTTGTCATCTCTACTAAGCACACAAGCATAATTACAACCACACAAGTATAAACTGAATAGACGTGACGCTTCACTAAGTCGGCCTCACCAAATTATCTCTAACTTTGCAATCTTCTTGAAACATGTTTGGTGCCTTTAGATAAATATCATCAAATCATAACTAATCATGAATATACACACGCATATCCTAAAGATAGATGCAAATCAAGAAACACGTTACATACGTTGGCTCTGAACAGATACTCTTCTAGAACTGTAACTGCCAATAACAGAATTACACAACTTGACTAAAACATCATATTTGGATCTGTGTGTATGAACATAACATAATAAACATGTCTACAAAATGTATCTAACCACGCAAGGCTTGATATCATCATTCTAATAAGCACATACAAAATCACTACTGTATATTATATGTTGTCATCAATGACAAACATACAATCAATCAACTGCATAGAAACAAATCTCCAACAATCTCCCCCTTTGACATTGATGGCAACATATGATATTAAAAACATCCTCTGTTCACGGTGTCCTCTTTCTTTTACAATATTCTCAATATCCTCATCAAAGATTCCTCTATACTGCTTTAGTTCTTCTGACTATTTTTATACTTCCCCAGAGTATATGCTCCCCCTTAATATATACTCCCCCTTTGACATCAATGAAAAAGGGTGCCATAAATCATTAGGCACAGGTACTACTCTAGAAGTAGAGTAGTCAACCATTCATCAGTCACTAAGGACTGATGTCCTTGTTGCTTTATCTAATCAGACTCAGGAGAGGGAATTACTCCCAACTTCTCCCTGAGATACTCAAAAGTATCTTTTGATAAAGGCTTTGTGAAAATGTCTGCCAACTGTTCTTCGGTGCTCACATAGTCCAATTTTACTTCTTTGTCTGCAACCTTTTCTCTTAAAAAGTGGTACTTGATCTCTATGTGTTTTTTCTTTGCGTGTATCACAGGGTTCTTAGACATGTTAATAGTGCTAGTGTTATCACAGTGAATAACAATAGGATAATCAACCTGAATACCAAAGTCTTTAACCATCTGCTTGATCCAAACCATGGTTGAACAATTTAGTGTTGCTGCAACATATTCAACTTCTGCTGTTGACTGAGAAATACAATTCTGCTTCTTGCTTATCCAAGAGACCAACCTGTCTCCAAGAAATATTGCTCCTCTTGAAGTACCCTTTCTATCATCAATACAACCTGCCCAATCTGCATCTGTATACACATGAACTTGTATATTCTTTGGTTTAGGATACCATAAACCATAGTCTATAGTTCCCTTTAGATATCTGAATATCCTCTTGATTTCCATTAGGTGATTCTGCTTGGGTTCAGCTACAAATCTTCCAACAATGCCAACTACATTAGATATGTCAGGTCTAGATT
>MU225241.1:242526-258001 GCA_018584345.1 Thuja plicata
TGATGGGAAAAGACATGATGGAGAGGCCGAATGAGATAAGCCAGGAAAGAGAGAGGATTAGAAAAATATTGATCCTATAAGGTCTATAGAGACAAGGAGACACAAATCATACTTACTTATAACTAATAAAATAAAAATAAAAGCTAAAAAATTATACTAAATTTTTTAATTAATTAATTGAACTTAATTGATAAAATGATAAATATATTCTTTCAATACATCATTTATCATGATCGAAAACCTTATAAAACAAAATACCCATATTTATTAATCCATCATACATTTTAAGAAACGAAACCAAACGAAACCAAACCATACCATATAAACTTGCACACGACTCTACCGATTCTACTTAAGCTAAGGAGCTGTCAAATCCCTGCCTCTTCATCATCTCATTCACAACTCAATCTGTCTCTATACGTAGGTTAAAATGCAGCATTTCTTGAACCAGAAGAAAGAATGTCTCTATTTCAATGTAATTTATTTCCAAACCAGGTAGAGGAATCTGCCGACTGTAACTAACAACTTCAAATTAGAAAAATCAGAAGAAGACGACCTTACGTAGATTGAAACAAGGAAACCCACCATCCTTCTTTCTCAGATAAACGTCCACGACGACACAAACTATATAAGTGCATAAAAAACATTTATGTTGATTAAATGGCACATCAACAAAGCTTTTTGAATATGGTGACAGGATCCCATATATCTGTCGTCAACAGTTTTATAGTTTTCAATCCAGGCAGATAATAACATGACACCACCCAAACAAGTTTTCATTGCTATTCTACATTTTAACTTTTGTTTCATTGCTAAGATATATTTGTTCTTCATCATAGTCTCTATGGTATTTCTTTCTTCCATTTTCTTCCTGGTCTAGGCAGTGTTCGCTGAAATGGACGAGGAGGCAAAAGCAGGATTGAAAGAGGATAGCCGAAAGGTTGGTGCAATCTATTAATTTGTTGATTCGGTTGAGCTCATACCCATGTGACTATATTGCATATTTTACACGATTTGTTTGTAATGCTCTATTATAGTTACTGGTGGTTCATTGTTAGCAGACTTTCAATGCAAAACTTGGTGCGGGCTAGATTCATCTTGCTTTTAAATGGTCCACCCACTTCGTGATCCTTAGTGATCCTTATTGAATTAGTTATTTTAGCAGTGTTTCTGCTTGTTTCAAGGTTTTCCTTATCAGTTTAGTTCATCAAGTACATTTTCTGCCACCACTACCTGATAAACTGAATGTTTGGTGCCACAAATCTGGTCTCTCATCCCACCTGTTCAAACGAGAGCATTCCACCTATCCACATAAGGTAATCAGGCTCCAAAAGAAAACAGAGATTGCATGACTAAAAGCCAATGACAATTATTGGAACCACAAGCAGTGAATGTTTTTGCCAATAGCTTGACCATACAAGTCCTGTGTAGCAACCTTCTGCTCCTCATTCTTGATCAAGATCAAGGAAAGCTCCATGAAAACACATCCAAGTTGGGTTGCTTTGGCACTACACTCCCATGCTTCATGTCCCCTCCAAGTCATTTTTTAAACTTAGTTGGGGTTGGTTAGGTCTTATTTTTGCTTTTGGTCATAAAATATATTTTAATTATTTTTTGTGGAAAGTTCTTCTTGGGTTCGTCCAAGGTTCTGCCCAAGGTTCTGCCCAATGCTTGTGGGTTTGCCTTCCGTGTGAAGGGATTCTAGGAAGCAGGATGAATCCCCCACTCCTTTTCGTTCCTGTTTCCCTGGGATCTTAAAGGGCAGGGATGAACCTCCCCCATTGTTAGGGTTTCTAAGTCACCTTCCCTCTTGATTCACCTACCCTAGACATCTTACGGGCAAGAATTTGAGAAGGTTTATTTACCTTTCTCCTTGAGCAAGGCCTGTGTCTCTGAAAGGGTTGGAGGTTGAAATATTTAGCTAAACTAGCAGATCCCACAGGACCCACACTAGCTCCAAAACATTTATATCTGACTAGAAAAGTAAATGCTTGAGCTGGAAGGTCCTCTGGGGTATTGGCCCATAGAATTCCCTACGATAAGCTTTATCATTAAAATGATAAAAAAAAACAATAAACGATGAAACCAAAGACAGAGAGCCACTAAGCTATAGGATAGATAAATCTAGGGTGGATCCACAAGCCTGGGAAGAGCCATGGGCGAACCAGACAGTAGCATGTACAAACCTGTTCAGGTTCGGGTTGCCTTTTGAGCAAACCCATACTACAAGTATTTTTGTTTTTCCTCTTTCTAATACATTGTTTCCATGCTTCCATCTTCAGGTGTTTGATTTCAAAGTTGTGTATAATAATGGACAGTTAGTTGTGTATAATAATGGACAGTTCCTACTTTTGCTTTCCAGACTTCAATTTTTCAGATGGAAATGGAATCTATAATTATATCATTTTTCATTATATGGAAGTGAGTTACAGATCAATTTTCGTTTTTACAAACAGAATTTTCATAGTGACGCCTAACGAATGCCTAAGAGATAAAAGGACATGGCAGAGTAGCTGCATAATCAGCTCATACAGATTAGAAGAAAGACACCTTAGTTCCATTTTCGGAGACCATAAACAGTTCATAGATATGTATTAATCCCCAAAATGGATACATAACAGACTGTATCTCATGCTTTATTGAAATGTAAATACAAAAGGATGTTCAGATGAGCTTTAGGAGCATTCGTTATGATTTGCACAAACAGATTACATGAATAGTACCTATCAAGCCCCCACTGCTGTTCTTAAAATACTTCAAGGACTAGAAACACGGCGAATCTTATAATACTTCAAGGGCTAGAAGCATGTTTGATTTGACAAGTACATAATCATGTGCAGCCTGACCTGGTCTAACGGTAAAAACCTGGGATTAGAGTATGTACACCCAGCGTGAAACAATATGTGAGGTAAATGGAAAAATTATTACAGTATGGGATTCCACCAGGGGGATCTCATACACCAATTGGTGCCAGGTTTGGAAATGAGTCATATGACCCAAGAAACTACCTAAGCCTTTATAATGTGTAATTGAAAATGATTTTTCGTTTGGTATTGAAGTATTCACAGCCATTCTCAGATAGAAAAATTCTCCCAGGTTATGTTTTTTCTTCAACTTTTTTTTCTTCCACAGTAGTAGTTTACAAACCAGAACCATTCTGATTCTGTATTCAACACACCCATAAAGTAACAGGCCCAACATCCAGTATTCAATGAGATTTAAGAACCAAGATAGAGCTGAAGCAGCAATCTCTTCCGACATGATAAGAAGCTTTCTAGGAAAGAAAATGATGTCCACATAGGTGATTGAATCTAGGGCTTTACCCAACAGTTTTTCTCAACTTTGTTGTTTGCAGATGGCAGATATATGCAATCCACAGGTAGTTTCTTTATTTCTAAAGTTTTACACTGCTTTTATGTCCACATTTGCCAACCAAATGCCATGTTTTTGAAGACCAGATCAACTTTAAGCTTCTTATGTTGCTGTTGCACTCTTTAGGTTGGTTAAAAGTACCTTGATTTTGTTATTTAAAATATTGTGTTTATATACTATCCATGTTGTTATTCTTTTTATATTTAAATTCTCTTACAGTGCAAATAAATTTTACTTCTCTCCAGTTATCACTGAAATGTGTCACATAAGCCTTTCTAAGACTATCAAGCTAACGGCAACATGCGAACTCTCAGAGAGATATTAGTGTCTTCACTGTGAAAGCCATGGTTCTATGAATTTGATCAGAATTATACATGAATATAAAAATCTGTTTGTAGTTATGCATTACTATGACAGTATTTGCAATTAGCAACAACAAGCTAATGTCTTAGGCCTTTTCATGAAGGAGAATTTTGTCCTTACAGCACAAAATCACTTTGGTCCTTGTGATACTGTGCAGAAGGAATCTTGGAAGACTGTTTTGACCTTGGCATATCAAAGTCTCGGTGTAGTTTATGGGGATCTAAGTATCTCACCACTCTATGTATTCAGGAGTACTTTTGCTGAAGATATTCAACACTCTAGTGGAAATGAAGAGATATATGGAGCCCTGTCCTTTGTTTTCTGGACTTTAACTTTGGTTCCTTTGCTCAAATACGTCTTTTTAGTGCTCAAAGCTGATGACAATGGGGAAGGTACAATCTGAAATGGACAATTGCCCTTTTCTCGTAACTGTGACAATTTTTTTTCTCTGTATTGTATTTAAAATAGCTGATTACCATGTGAAGCCATATTGGTTGAATGTCCAAATTCGTTAGGTTTCTCATCTTATTTTTGCTATCTGCGACATGGTATTAAAAAATGGAGTGCTTACACTTTTGTGGACTGTTGCCTGTCCTTTGGCATGGAAGAAATTCTTCCACATTTTTCGCTATCTATGCTACAGAGTGCTAACTTATATAATCTTCCAATATTGTTTAATGATGCAGGTGGGACATTTTCATTGTATGCTTTATTATGCAGGCATGCCAAAGTCAGCCTTTTCCCAAATCAGCAAACTGCTGATGAGGAACTTTCAACATATAAACTGCAACTTCCTTCTGACACAAGGAACGGGACAAGAATAAAAATAATGCTTGAAAAATCTAAAAAATTTCAGGTTGCATTGCTAGTGATGGCTTTGTTGGGCATTTGCATGGTCATTGGAGATGGAGTGCTAACGCCAGCCCTTTCTGGTCTGTTTTGACTTCTTGAATATATCTGTCAACTAAAACATTCTCTTCCAATTATAGTTAAGTTCTAAGTGCTAAATTTAAAGGCTTACAGAAAGGGACTTGCTGAAATGCTGAAACATCTAATCTTTATGTTCTGTTACAGTATTCTCTGCAGTCTCAGGGCTTGAAGATTATGTGGGAGAAGACCGACATAAATGTAAGAGTTATCACCTTCAATTTTTTAGGATTGATAAATGTAAATATTATATACATGAATATTTTTGTTCATTTAATATGTTTAAAACCCCAGTTTGTCTCTTCCGGTAACCAATTTCCTAGTGATGACTTTCTGTTCAGTGTCAGTGACTCAGTTTTAGGAGGATATTATTCAAGTTTCAATTTGGTATCCTTTTTTGAGTTTTACCTAAATGCGCATCCAATATCGTACTCACATAACTTTATGTAGGGCATCTTAGAATTCTGTTCCCACAGATTTACAAGCAAATAAAGTTTGATTTATACCTAGCCCCATTCCAATTAGGAATTGTCACAGGCTTCTGAAATTTTCATCTCTATTCTATTTTCAAGAATAATCTCATTAGGTATAAGTTAAAATGAGTTGGACAAGCTTCAAATAGGCAGAATACCTCACGAAATGTACAGAGCAGGTTCTCAGTGAGGTACGCTCATTAATCCCTTGGTCTATCATACAAATTTAGCATTTAAATTTGAATGAGTCATATTTTAAATTCCAGAGCATGTGACCAACAGAGTTTGTATATAGCCTCAGAATGAGTGGAATATGATGCATTCAGATCAAGAGAACTGCTTCTATAAGAAAACACCTTAGATAACAATGCCTAGATATGATAAAAATCACTCTATTGTTGATGAATTATAAATTATTATAACAATACCTAGAGATAATTGAAATTAATGTAATGTTGATGATTATAGAATTTTCTGAGCTAGAAAGAGAAGTCACATTGTATTAAAGCCAACACTCATTTTAACTTTGGAACTTCAATTCTTAGATATAAAAAAGATAGGTACATTTAAATATTTCACCTTTTAGGATAATGTTATAACTTATAAGTATAGACAGGCATAGAATATTCTTTGCAAGGTATTTTTGCACTGAACTATAGTCTATAACTGATGCAGACAATCTCTGTTGCTGTAAGGTAACTACTCTGCTCTAACTGATAATGGATCAAAACAGAAAACAAAAATGACACAACATAGCATCTCATTCAACTCTTTAACAATTCATGTTAAAACTAGTAACCCACAATTCATACAGAAATGAAGTACAACATACAGCAGAGTAGTAGTGGGTAATCCTCCTTTTATCCCTCTGCCTCAGCACAACAGCAAGTTCCTCTGTTTTTCACAGCTAGCAAGCCCAGACCAAAAACTCCCATTATAAACTAGAAAAGTTAAAAAATGAGAATAAAAAAGAGGTGAAAGCCCCAAAAATACCGCAAATACTGCCACTAATTGGCATTTAAATTGCAAAATTAAAAAATTATTAAAACAAATAAAAAACTGATGGGTAGTAGAGGACACATCACAAAAGTACAGTTACATCATCTTCACCAGGTGTTATTGGAGTTAGGGAAGCCAAGCAATCACAAATATGAACAGAAACCGTCTTTTTAATCTGCTCCTTTTTTTTCCATTGCAGTTGTCTGGTCAAATCTCCCAGTATTTTTTCATCTTCAACTTCTTCATAACTTGAATAATATGGTAAAGTTTGAGACTTGAAATATAGGACTGGTAACAAAATCTTCAGGCAAGTCTATCATAGAGGCATTCTCATTGATTTGCTTTTGAATTTTGTATGACCAATATTCTTTCGCTTCAATTTTTTGTGAGTTCCTTGAGAAAATCTGTCTATGCAAGTAAAACCATGACTTGCTCACCCTCGTCATACACATTTTCTCTCTAATGCAGATTTGTATTTCTTGTATACTGTTCAATGTTTAGTTGCATCTGGCGCCTCACCTATTAATGCATCTCCTAGATATGCCTCACAAAGTAAACTGCATCTTGATTAATTCTTCTTCCTTCAGGAAGCTCAATGAGATCAACAACCCTCTTATGATTGTTTCAAAAAACAACTTGGAAAGGAGACTTACCAGTAGACCTATGGATTCTACAATTAAAAGCAAATTTCAACTTGACCCAAAACCAAATCCCATTGCCTTGGGTTCTCACCAACTCGGCATTGAGGTGAATTGTCCAATATTCTATTCACCGAAGGGAGAAAGGCTGAATTATACTGCAGTCTACTGTCAAACATTCTCCACAAAGTTCTCCAAAAATAACTCAAAAACCTTCTATCACAGTCACTAGTAATAGTCTTGAATAGTCAATGCAAGAAAAAAATATTTTTAACAAGCAAATGAGTAAGCTAACTTGCGTCAGTAGTCTTTTTGCATGGAACGAAGTAAGCCATCTTAAATAATTGGCGCACAGCAAAAAAATAGAATCATTAACTCTTTGAGTACAAGGAAATTCCAACACAAAATCCATGGAGATGTCAATCCATGATCCCTTAGGTATAGGCAAAGGTTTGTACAAATCCCTGTTTTGCTATCCACCTTTATAAACTTGAGAAACTCTACATGTAAAAACAATCTTATTTACATCTTTTTCTTAGTTGAGGTCAAAAAACTTTACTTAGAAGGCTCTAAGTTTTGTCCTTTCCAAAGTGTCTCCCCAAAACATTTGAACGCACTTACCTAATCAATTTTTCTCTCTTGGACCTGTTGTCCTCAATTTTGCATTCACAAAATTGAACAACCCTACGCAATTCCCAAACAATTGGTAGGATTTCTCTCTAAGTTGGTCGGTATTTTGGAAGAGGTTTACTTAACAGAATCAGTTATCCCTTGATTCTTGTTCGGTTTCATTTCTTGCAAGCATCCAATTTTTGAGTCTTTCTTTGTTTTTCTTGCTTTTGCTTTCTTGTTTCTGGTTTTGCTTTTGGTTTAGGTTTGTAGTCTTCGTTTTCCCGGTCGTTTTGAGTCCCCTTAGGCGTCATTTGAGTTATTCAAACTCAATTTATAAGCATTTCAATATCTGGCCAGTGGAGTTTTTAGGACAGGCTGCATATTGATGATAAATCGTTAAAAGGTGGGCTTTTTCTTGTCAGTTGCATAAATTGGAAGTTTATTTTATATGCAAAGTGGATTTTACCCTCCATTTCAAAATTTTGCACCATTTCGTGAAGTTTTGCTTAAAATTTTAATGATTGTGGGTTTTTGAATCATATCCGCATTTCAAGTTATTAAAATTTTAAAGATGCATATAAAGATTATGATATTTCTTTCTTGAAAAGAAAATTTAATTAGTATTGACATATTTAGATTAAATATGTATATGCCATTTAAATTTTTAAAGTGGCAAGATAAAAGATAGAGTTTTTAAATGAAATCATATTCATTTATAAGTTTTATGTTATGAAAAGGTAGGGATTTTATTTCAAATAACATATAAAACTTATTACAAAATCTCATTCTCACCTTTTCATCTTTTAAATGGTGGCGATTTTTCTTAGCAAAGCATATGCTATTTATTTTAAAATGCATTTTACTCTATCTCCAAATAGAGGGCGTTGATTTTTCATAAGATTGCATATCGAATGTAATGGCATATGTTATTGGTCTTCATAAAAACCGTGGCTTATTACTTTGCACAGAAGGCGTCGAATTTGGAGGAGGAAGCATGTCGGTTACATAGCATTCGCATATGTAAATGACTTTTAAAAAAACGTATCTTATAACTTAAAGCTCTAAGGCGCCGTTTTCATATGCTTTAGCATATGTGTTTTTCTTTCTAAAGGCATATGCGAAAGCTTTTATGAAACCCGTGTTTTCAGTTTAAGTAACATGGCGTCGAATTTTATGAGCATGACATGTCATTTTACATGCCAAGATATATGTTAATGGTCTTAAAAGACCCGTGGCTTCATTAAGACATGAGGGCGTGGTTTTTATAGCCATATGCATATCACTTATGGTAATGAAAATGTTTTTATGCATTCATTTAAAAACCCGTGGCTTGCTTTCTAAATAAGAGGCATCGAAATCTAGAAGAATAACATCTGCTATTACTTGTTAAAATGCTTTATAACTTAAAGCACTAGGGCGTCGTTTCTATTTGGGATCACATATCATTTTCGAAAGGGAAGATGTATGAAACTGTGTTTTTATTCTAAACTTCAGAGTGCTGTTTTTTCTTCTCAATGACATATAGCGCTGTTTAAAAACACTTACTTTTCCTCCATCAAAGGTAGCGTTTCCAGTTTCTTATGGGTTTTTAACTGGCATTTGCATAAAAATGTGAGATCTAACTCCACTCAAAGCTGCGTTTTGGAAAGAGAAGTTCACCTAGGGCACTTACAAGGAAAACGATTTTCATTCCCAAGAATCTTGCCATAAATCTCTGCATTTTTTGCTCCTATTCTTAGGGCAGATTCGGTAAGTTGTTGACTTATTATTTAAAAACATTTTTCCTTATCTTTCAAATTCGAAAATGCATTTGAATCAATGAATGTATTAAATGAAATGGCTTGAACATAGGGCATGTATGGTTGAAATTTTCCTACTCCTTTGCATGCTGATTTTATGCAAATCTTGAATGAAAAATGGACATTTGGCATTTCTTTTTGTGACTCATGAACTTGCATGAAGAATTTGTCAAATTCATTTGTCTATTTATCCCTTGTCTACTCTTCTCAAGCTAAAATTCGAAATCATCTGTAATATATAAAAATGATGATGTGTTGATTGAATGATGGATGAATGTGAAATGTGTTATACGCTGGGTTCACCAAAATGTAAGGAGGTAAAGGTAATGGATTTGTAAGATGTATGTATAGGAATAAATGTGGTGTTTGTATTGTATTTAAAGGTTTTGGGGGAAGATAAGATTCTCCTCCTAGCCCCAAATTTCACAAAGGAAAGATTCACTTTGATCAACCATAAGAAAATGGTTAATGCACAAATGCATCAATCAATCGGAAATAAGAAGAATGAAGAAAGCCTTACATTCCCAAATTATGGATGAAGGGTATGTAAGACATTTGAATTGATTAAAACCTTAATTGAAATAAATTGAAGACAAGTACTAACCTCAAAGTATAGCAGATCTGGAAAAGCCTGTTTTCTGATGTCTGTGTCAGTTTTTGGGAAATTCTGCATCTGAATTTAGAACAGAAACGCAGAGACGGATAAAACCCATAAATTTTTTGCTTTTCTGAGTCAGGTCAACCTTGACCCAAATGCGGGGGTGCAATTGTACCCCTAAATGTCGACCTCGACCTGCACTGCTCTGACGGAAATTTCGTTCACGGATCCTGAAAGTTGGCCGAAAAGGGTATTTGAATTTGCTCCGTAATTCGCTATCCTGTATCTGTATCTACAAGAAAAAAGGTTTTGTTGGGGGGGAGGGGTTTACCTTGGTCAAACCCCGGTTTTGGAATTAACCTTAAAATATAATTGAAATTGCTTAAACAAACAAAGTAAATAAACAAATTTACCTTGCATGTATAGAAACCCTTGTGGAGGATTCGAATCCTTGGATCCACAAGTACGTATGCTCCAAATGAATGTAGAATGTAGAATGTAGGATGTAGGATGTCTCAAATCAATTACTTGTAAATCTTCAACACCAATCTTGAATGGATCTTGGAATAGGAAGAGGCTTGCATGGATGTGGATGGAGAAATCTTCAATAAGAGGGCTCCATAGAGCTTGAATCCTTCAATGGCTACCAATGGATCTCCTTGATGAATTGAATGCTTGAATATGCTTGAATGCTTGAGAGTAGATGATCACTTCAATAGATTATGTGTCTTAGGTGCTCAAAGTCTTTTTGCTCTCCAAATCTTGTCTTTTCAAGTCTTAGCGTCTTAGAGAAAATGAGAGGAGAAAGCTACCTTATATACAAATCTAGGGCACAATCTTCTAGAGAGGCCTACATAGGAGAATTAAATTCCAATCATACGTATACCCCTAGAAATGGACCTATATTAAATATAATTTCAAGAGTCGTTACTTCGGAGACCGAAACAACCGACCCAAAAGCGGGAATTAAATCTTTCCGAAGCCTGACATCTAGAAACCTTGGAAACTTGAAATTTGGACCCAGGGTCAGGGTTGAGGTCGAATCTGACCTAGGTCAGGGTCAAGGTCGACCTTGACCCTGAGGTCAAGAACCTCAAAGTTGCAGAGCAGGATGCCAGAAACAGGTCGGAGAGAAGTGGGAAATAGGGCATAACAGGGGGAAAAGCCAGATCCAAGTCAAAGACCCATTCAAGGCGTTTGACATGACCCCAAACCACTTACTCGGAGGGCTAAACCAGTCCAAAATGGAAGTGCTTCCATTTTTCGACGATACATCATCATTTTCAGAATTTTATTTCTCTTGCTTGAGTAAAAAGTTTGTAGTTTCTCCCCTTTGCGTTTGAAGAGAAGGTATACTTTCTTGTTTCTCTTTTGCATTTCGATTTTGTTTGTATATATGTTATCTCATTTCCTCTTCTTCTCTCATTTTCTCCAAGTTACATATGAGAATGCCATTTATTCTCATATGCAGTCGGGATTAAAAACCCCGTTCTTGATGTTCTTCCCCAAATGCTTCAAAAGATGCAAAGTGCTGTCCCACATGCAATCACTCCATAAAAATTCATCTTTTTCATACTCTCATCTGAAAAACGAAAATGTGAACTACCTCGTATGCAATTGTGTTAAAAAGCCCACCTTTCCGTCTCATATGCAGTCATGCTTAAAGGGTCCACCATGCTACAAAGTGAAGATATTTTCTTCATTCTTTTTGTCTCATAATCCAACTTACGCTTATGCATTTAAAAAGAAAAACTCCATATACACCCTCTTTTTCATCTTCTTAAGAGGCTGCCCTCTTTTCTTGGTTATACATCTGATAATGGATCTTTCTCTTCTTAATGACAAAATGCTTATTTTTTGGAATTTTCATGTAACAGTTACTGCAGCTGCAAACCTTGTCATGTCGGAAGGAAGATCTGCATCTCCTAAAGACAAAGGAAAGAAAAAGATGAAATACCAGTATGACAAGTACCAGAACTCCATTATACCCTCTCAGATCACGTCTTATGTGGAGGAAATCCGAGATACAGAGATCGGGCTTTTGAACAGAGAAGATTTCCTGAAAAGAGTGGATACGTCCACAAAAGATGAAATGATCAATATCCAGGAGAGCTATATACATCATGTCTCCACTTTTCCGGTGGATGCACTTGAACCGGAGTTCATAATAGCTTGTGCCAAACACTTTGATTCTACATCCCGAACAATCAAAGACCAAGATGGGAAAGTAGTCATCAGCTTGGACTCGGACACCATTGATCAGGTTTTTAAGGTTCCCCCAACTCCAGTCATATTGGACATGACAGTTGATAAAGCTCTCAAAAGTTGGGAGAATGGAAAGATAACTTGTATGAAGTATATCAACAAACATTGGTTGATTACCAAGAGGCCCAATTTGTTGAGATGGCCAAAGGGACTGCGTAGATCTGATTTCAAGGAAGAGGTCCATGATCTCATAACTTTATTGAGCAGAGTGAGAGGACTCAAGGAGTCCAACCTTTTTGAGCCATGGATGTATAAATATCTCTCTTTGATTCTGAAATCAAGACAAAGATTGTTCTGGGGTGAATTCATAAGTGATTCTATTTGTGAGAAATTGGTGCAAGTGCTCAATACAAGTGCTTTTTACATGAATTCATATCTCGTCTACATTGTTGCTGCCTTGGGTTCTTTCTCGGGGCTGTCTACTAAAGGAGACTGGATGCAAGTACCCGTGTGGATCTATTATGAACAGTTGCCTCTGAGAGCCAGTCGCATCCATTTCAGGAGAATACAAGATGCATTCTTTGGCCACTATTGATGTTTGTTTGATAAGGAACTCCGAAATAGACGACTCTCTGACGAGGCATGGAGCAAGGTTAGCGAATATGGCTGCCTTTTTCTTCAGTTTCCAAATTTCACCTACCTTAGGGTGGGGTATTTCAGGGATGAATCATATACTTTGCTGAGATATCCGACGGATAAAATCGTTCTCATGGAGTTGGCTAGGTAGCTTACGGCTGTACAAGCTTATCAAAATTCTTTGCACAGATCGGGAGTCGGCATTTCTTCACGCAATCCTTTAAGGATTGGCGGGTATTCACTTGACATAGTTTCGAAGGCCAAAAATATGGAGTTCGAACTTCAAGGAATTAACTTGAAGAAGTTCATGGCCAGAATTTCTTTTGATTGGAGAGGCATGAACGACAAAATCCGAAGGCAGTTCAGTCATGTACATCGCCTATAGGATATTTGGATTGATCTTTGTACTGAGGCAGACATCACCAAGATGGATTATTGTCGGCTTACTGTCAAGCAAATAATAGATTTCCGCCTTGCTGAGATTCCAGAAGGAGTCATAGATGATGATGATATCTTGGATCCAGAGTATAAAAAGCATCGTGTCGAGAATCTGCCTATCTTACCTCCATGCTGGTCAGTAAAAGAGAATGTATCCATATGGGATAGATTCCAGAACATTCTGGAAAACACAAATATCTGGTTAAAGAAGAGGGGCATAAAGAGTATCAAGATCAAGCCCGGATGGGACTTCGATCCAGCTGGTCCTGTAGGCATGGAGTCAGAAATTAGAGGCAAAGGAAAAGGGGAGTCTTCTGCATCAGAGGTCAAGGCTATTCCAAAGCTCTCCAACAAAGGAGGAAAACTCATGGTTAAAGCTCCTACACCAGATGCATCATCCAAGGCAAAGGGTCCGGAGATGATTAATCTCTCAAACAGTGAGGAAGAATTGCAAACTTCTGGCACTCCTGAGGTAGCACAAGTCCAAGAAGCGGATGAGATACAGGGTATGCATGAATCAGCCCCAGAAATGAATGAACCTCCGATGTCCCCACTAGATACAGATGTGGATTCATTCACGATACACTTGCCTCCAATTCACTCAACCGGTATTGTATCAGCTACTCCTATATCCTTTGCTGCTCCAGAGCATAAGGAAGACTTGTCACATGTTTTCGACGAGCTTCTTGAAGATTTGCCTCAACTAGATACACTTATGGCAAACAATGATCTGGCATTTCAGATAGAGAAAGAGGGTAAAGGGGACTCGAAAGCATCCGCCATAGATGTTTCTTCATAGGGAGAGCTGGTAACTACCATGGTTACAGTCGATGGTGCAACATCATCCTTTGTCTTACCTCCTTGGTTAGGTACCGTTACACAAAAAATGAAGAAGTTGGAGGTGCCTCTGGAGGAATTTGATATTTCCCCTAAGAGAAAAACCCGAGTCGTGAAAAGTAAGAAAGCTAAAGTGCTCTCAAAAGTCATTATTGATGACTAGAAGGTTAAGTATGCTGAAGTAGCAGAGCCACTCTTAAACAAAACAACAGATGAACCTGAGATCACGAATTATAAGATCACAAGGGTGGAGCTTGGTAAGCAAGCGTTTGTGAGTTGTCAAATGGATGCTCATGATGTGCTGGATCAGTATACTAAGAGGACTGACGAGCTTTGGCAGAAGAAACACTTGCTGAAGGAAGAAAACAATCATCTTTGTGAGGCTCTCGAGAGGCTTTCTTCCTCTCAAAAAGCAAACTTGTGTTCAGAAGACACACGGCAGCATGTTGAACAACTAGAGAAGAAGGTCAAGGTGGTGAATGACTGGGGCAGCCAATTGGAAAACCAAGGAATAATAGTTATTAGAGATGTGTATCGCATATTCAGGAACTACAAGAAGACTGCAGATAGGCTACATGAGTTAGTTGAAAACTTTGATCAACAACTGAACACTCCAAGTGAAGACTTAGATGTTTGGAAAAGAATGTCAGAGGCTGATCTAGATGTCTTATGTACTTATGAAATATTCCCTTCGAAGGAAATGTACTTTGAATTCCTAGATCAGATGATAAACAAAGAACAAGTTCTGAAGAATCTGATCACAAAAGTACATGAGGCTTTACAAGAATGCGCCAAACACAAGGAGGTTATTGTTAGAATAACTGAGAGGGGAGGGGGGTGAATCAGTGGCCTCAAAAATAAATCCTTAAATCAACCCACAAAACTTATTACCACATTTATAAGCCTCTAGTTATCTTCGTTCCTACAAGATGATTGCCTTGAAATATTAATAACAAATAACTACTGCTCGGATTACTCTTTCAAACCTTATTCTTACTTTTACCGATTAGCAGTCTTTCTATTTACCGAAATACAGTAAATAACTAGTGTATACCGATCAATCCATATTTACTTATGTGAAATGCAAAACAATAAAGTAATGACTCATAAACACATTGACACATGGATTTTTAACGTGGAAATCTTGTTAAGGGAAAAACCACTGGGACCGGTAACCCAAATTTTCACTCTTCTGAAGTGAGCTCGGTGAAGAGCCAACCCTGTTAAAGGTTACAAACACACTGTTAGGTGTGACCTTGTTAGAGGATTTAAATGAATAGTTTGTCACTTAGTATCTGGCATCTAATAGTACCATCCTTGATCAAACACTCACTTGGCTTGTCAATAGGTATCGAGCATATCCAATGCTACTTTGTATGATCAAAATTTTTGATACTCCTTGGGATGTATCTCAATTAGAAAAGACTTTTAAGTCCTGCTCGGTTAAGAGGCTTGATGCTTCAATGGTTAAATTGAAACAATAAATTGATCTGTTCACATATACAACTAGAATTGCAGATTTTCAGATCTATTGTAAGTGCATTACCTTTCTGATCAATGTTATCAATTCAATACCTT
>MU225241.1:258051-272655 GCA_018584345.1 Thuja plicata
TTAAATTGAAACAATAAATTGATCTGTTCACATATACAACTAGAATTGCAGATTTTCAGATCTATTGTAAGTGCATTACCTTTCTGATCAATGTTATCAATTCAATACCTTTGCTCCACACTGTTCTGCTCTGTGATGCTATATCACTGTTTGTCGGTTTCTGCAGAATTCAGCTCTTTCCTCAGCTTGATTGATCAGGTCTAAATGAAGACTTTCTTCTCCTTCAGAATCTCTTCAACATCTATTCTCTTGTCACTCCCCTAATTCACATTGAATTAGCTTGTCTCTTATATAGACATGATTTCACTATTTCTTGGCTTTCTTGATCTTGGTGTGATCCACAATTCTCGCCAATTAGATTTAAAGCAAAACTCCTATTTTATCTCGTAGAGATCTTCTTGCCAACTTGACTAAACAACTTTAAATTCTTTTACTTATCTATGGATTTGTCTTGTCGATTAAAACAATGATAAGTACCAGTTAAGTCTATATTTAGCTCTTGACAGCTAAGCCTTTTGTCATTTCTGAACTCTTTGTTCTGTCGGTCAATACTTCAGTTAGTTGTTGGTGACAACTGACTGTTCCGTTGGTGAGACTTCAGTTGTCTTCGAGATCTCCATCCGTCGGGCAACACTGTAATTCTATCCGTCGGGTTACACTGTGCTTTGCTCATCGGGTAACACTGTGACTTTGCTCTCGTTGGTTTACTCTGTCCGTCGGTGTATACAGTCACTTTGTGAATACTTAATTTTTATGCATTACTGATAGCATAGCCTTTGATTCATTGGTTCTTTGAAGTCTTTTAGCAGTATGTACATGACCATACAGATTATATCAAGTTGACATCAATGACAATACAATACATTAACTGATTTAATGTCTTGCATTAACTTTCTGTGTCTTGGTGATCATCAACTTAACATCTTCAAACATTCAATCAGTTATAGTTCATCAGTTATTGTCAAAACCTTTGAAGGACTGGCATGTAAGTTGATTTCAGAAAATGGGAAGCTGATTCCGGAAGAGCAAGTCCTATTAGGATTTGTACAAATGGTTCATCAGGAACTAGAGACTGATACCTTCAGTTGCAGCTCTATGGATAAATTGGCAGGCTTCAAGGTCGCTTTGAATCAACTTCAGAAAAATCTGGGTGGGTACAATGGTGAGATTTCAAAAGCATCAAGTGTTGCACGTAAGACTGTGAACATTGCTCGACACACAGGCGCACTAGACCCAATCATCGTGCACAAGTCTCTTTGCCAGTTTGAGACGTGCATCAATTTTCTTTAAAAGTGTTGTTAGGACACTTAGTTTTGTGTAAGTGTAGAATCTTTGACAAATTGCATGGAAACATGTAAAAGCATTCTCATGTAATCATGCTGGAGGTACATTAGGTCCTGCAGCATTGAATAAGTCAAAGTTAGTTTGTTTAGATAAGCATTGAATAAGTCAAAAGTGGTTTAGGTTTTCCCCTTTCTTCTACACTTTTCCCTCTTCTTTTTTCTTATATAAGGAGGGGGTTCACTGTAAATATGGATCTTTTGTTGTGTGCAAGGAAACTATAGGCAATTCTCTTGTATTATGAAAACTTTGAGTTTCATTGTGCAAAGTTGAGCATTTGAATAAAGGAACAAGAATTGGCAAAGTTTGTGTTGTTGGTTTTGAAAATTAACGAGTGTGTTCTTATGTCGCATTGGTTAATCCTTTCTCAAATTAATAGTTATCTTGCGTATATCGTTTGAGCATTTTAATTCGAATTGTCTGAAGACTTTGAGCTTCAGGGGATAAGGGTTACTATAGAAGGTAGTGGCTGCAATATTCCAAGGACTGAAGACTTTGGGCTTCAGTACTGGGAATTAGATAGATAGAGTACTTATTTGAAGTGAGGACAATAGACTTTGAGCTCTTGTATCATTTCATCTTTAGATAAATTCACTGCTGTCTCAGTTGATTGTTCTTAAGTCAATCTTTGAGCCACCGGTATTACTGTTGCCAGGGGAATTGTATGTGTTACAGTTCAGTTCTACTTGAAGCCACCTACGGTAAGAAGGGAGCCTCCCCTATTGCTGAGAGGAGAGTAATCTCACACACTGCCGCCTAAAAGATACATTTTGCAAAGTTGTAGTATTAGTGACTTTGCAAAATATTTAGCCAACAGGACCTTGTGAGAATATAAAGTTGGAGTCTTTTAAATAGAAATTTATTGTCAATAAGTATTTGTCAAAGAACTCAATTTCTTGCAATAGCAAGATTCATCAGCTGAATGTTATTCCTTCATTTCTTCAAACTAGACAATTTCATTGGTTATTGAGACAAGTAGGTGACACCTCCTATTTAAAACATCAGCTACTACATTAGTTTGCATCTCACATGTTGTAGGAAAATAATATGACCTTGTAAAAGGAGATCCATTTGGGATGCTTATGTGATAGTTTGGCTCAAGAGTTTATATTTTTTTATGGTTGATTGTTAGTCAACAAGATGGATTTCCTATACAGCAAGTAGTGCCTCCATTGTTTAAATGTCTAAACAATCGAATACAACTCATTATCGTAAGTTCCATACCTCTTCTTGGTGTCATTTTGCTTTTCATTAAAGGAGGCAATTGGCTTGCCTTCTTGACTCAACATGCCAAAAAATGGCTACTATTGAAGCATCGCATTTGATGATAAATATCTTCTCCAAGTATGGCAAGGCAAGTATTGGAGCTTTCATCACCTCTGTTTTAAGCTTCTCAAAACTTCTCGTAATCGCTTAAGTCCAAGCAAAGGACTTCCTTTTTTATGTGGTTAATCAATGGAGCACTTATTTTGTTGAAATTTCTAATGAACCTCTTCTAAAATTTTACTAAACCATGGAAATTGCTTATCTTTGAAATGTTTTGAGGGATGGGATGGTCATTATAGCTTTAATCTTTCTAGGATCCATGCTCACCTGTTTTGCTGAATTCACATTGCAAGGGAAAACCCACTTGTCCCCACAAAACTCACTTTTCTGAAGGCTTACAAAAAAATATTTCCATTATAAGAACATCAAACAGCATCTGTAGGTGTTTCACATGTTTTTTCATGTTTATACTGAATATTAGAATATCCTCAAAATAGATTATGACAAATATTCCAATGTAGATTCTAAATACTTACTTCATGGCACATTAAAAAAGTGACAGGGGCATTGAACATTCATCCCCTTATTAAATTCATTCATCCCCTTATTAAATTTGGATCTGATGGTAACACTTCACAATTCAAACTTGGAGGAAATCTTAGTGCCAAACAAGCACTCTAGTATGCCATCTATTCTAAGTAGTGGGTATGGTACATTATTGTGATCTTGTGTCTCTAGAGTCCACACACATTCTCCATTTGGCTTCTTTTTTAGGTGAGAGTAAAGCTAAGTGTGGCACAGGGGCTAATTCTTTCCCATATAATCCAATTTTCTAACAATTTGCTAAGTTGGCTTCTCATTTCCTCATTTTCTTTGGAGATAATTTATATGCAGCCTGGTTAGGAAGATTGGATCTTGGCACAAAATAAATATAGTGTATAAAACCTCGTGAAGGAGGTAAATTAGCTTTTTGTACTAATGGAGTTATATTAGAATATTTTACCAACTTCTATTCCTCTAGTGGAGGTTGGATCCCACTAGTATCTCTTGTTTCTTTGGGCATAGCAATTAACAAATTGCTTCGCTGGTTTATTTGCAATTTTTTTATAACTTATTGACACAAGCGTAGGCAAAAAAATTAAACTTGACAATAACTCGTAGGCCCAAAAATTTGGAAAACTCAGAGAAAAACTTGTCAATAACTCATAAAATTTATCAAACATTTGAGAATACATAATTTTATAAAGTATTCTTCAAAAACAGACATATATACTGAATTTGAAAAACAAATTACTGATTTCAATTATATATAAATCAAAATTTGAGCTTGATACATATCATAGATCAAAAACTAAGTTCAACCTTTGAATAGATTGTGTTTAAGTCCAAAGTTACTTGATGAATCTGTTACGTATGTTACCGAGTTTAAAAGAAAAAATCTCATGCTAGTTTATTAGTAATTTAGTATTATCTAGAGGAACATGTTAATACCGAATCTTATGAGTTGTGTGTTTTAGCTAGCAAGGGCGAATATTGTATACATTTAGTTCAAATGTATAAGCGTGCCATAGCCTAGTTCATGCTAAAAAGTTAATTTCAAATTTGAATGATTTAAAGAAACGTGTTCCGTGATTCAGAGTCTTGGACATATTTAATTGATGGCGTAATGGATGTTACTGATTTTGTAGCATCCAAGTAAATAAATGAAAGAAAGCATCAATAAACAAAGTCAAACATCAAGTATTATTCATTTGAAAGGTCGGATGAACACAAATGTACAGTTGTTTGGCATCGCAATTGTGCTCATTGTCAACCAATCTATTTTTCTCATTGTAAAAACAATAAAAAACCCTAACAAATAATGATTCAAATTAAAGTGCTTTTATTATGTCACGGCGGGTTTTGACTATTCTAGGGCAAAAACTTGTGCCAATTTGTGATTATTTATTGAAAAATTGCTGCACCTTTTACCGTGAACTGTCCGACGAGTTATATGGGGAGTGACTCTGCACCATTTGTGATCCGTGAGTATTCACAAGTTTTGTGAGTATTTAGATATTTTTATCCATGGACACAATTGACAAGAATGACATTTCAAATGTCTCTTCTAATATGGTTTTAAGAGCATTTTCCTTCTTTTATGTTGTACCTCATAAGTATTCTTTCAACCATGATGGTTCCTAATGTTGAAACACTGGATGGTGAGAGGGGGGTGGGGTGAATCAGCATGAATCAAATTCTCACTTAATTAATCAACTATCTTGATTATTCACCTCATAACACATTCAGAAAATAATGAACTAAAACAACACATAAACACCAAGTTTTTTATTCGTAAAACTTGAACTGGGAAAAACCACAGTGAGCACTTGCCCACAAAGATAATCCATTGATATATAGTTTGATTACAAAGATAGTAGGAGCTCACTGCTTCAGACTTGTAACTAGAGGCTCACTACCCATACAACACTGAATATAGATAGGAGCTCATTGCTCCGGACTTGCAAAGAGGCTCACTGCCAAAGTAGCAAGATACTAAAACGAACTTGTACACCCAAGACTCATTGTCCTAGGGACAAGATACATACAACTCTTTTGAATAGATCAAAGATAAATTCTCCTGATAATGCAGTTGTCTTGCACAACTTTATCAATCTTAGCAACACACTGTCACTGCCTTTTCTTTTCCGCCAATGTCACAAAACAGAAACCTCAAAAACTGAACTCTACTCTTCTGAAACTCTGCATATAGATCTTCACTTGCTCGCACATAACTCTCTTACTTTTTCCAAACCACACACTGCACTTATATACAAGATAGATCATTGAAATTTCAATAAGGTTGGCCATGCCAAAAGAAAATTAAAGGCAAATTACAAGTCCGCGATGTCAACAACAAATAACAATAAGGTTCATGCCAAAAGCATCCAGACCAAAACATAGGTTACACATAACATGAACCCATCCAGATAAGAGATAAACATTAAATATAATACTCGGACCAAAAACATGAATGACAATCCACTCCAGGAGAATGAGGGACCATGAACACATTACACATAGCCCAACACCAGATCTACAATAAACGAAACAACTTCCACATATATCTCAAATGTGTAGCATCACTCTATCCAAAGAACCACATTACTTGCCAATTGTATCCAGACCTCCACACATTATGGTGAGATCCAATCTCCATGTCAGATGCTATATCACTTGCCAACTATCCACGTTAGAAGCCATCACAACACATTTTTGGACCAGAACACAAATTGATCATAATTGCAACACTTGGTAACACTATTTCCGGAAACACCACAGCCAAGATCAAAACCTGAATACAATACAAATCACATCTGCACATCTTCAACTCTTTTCCGGAGCGGAAACCTTCTGGAAAACACAGTTGAACAACTGTCATCTTCAACTGTATATCTCTATATATCCCTGTTATTGAACCATTGACTTCCGGACCAAGGATTATAACACGAAAGCACCCATCATACTCACAATCTCTAGAATACATACTTGTCTTCCACTTTTCTGTAGCACTAAATACATACCTACCTTCCACTGTTTTGCAGCCACTGAATCCATACCTGTCTTCTATTTTTTTTAGCCACTGAATACATACTTGTCTTCCATTGTTCTATAGGTTCTATAGCACTAACATGTCTAGCACACAACCATACTTCTTGTAGTCCAACATCCAAATTTCGGACATATACGGACCACCAAATATACCTGAACATGCCTTCAACAAATACCTCTGGACCACAGAGCAAACACCTCCGAACCGCAATGTTTGACATCAATGACAACCAAACAATAACAACCAAGCATACATATATTTACAACATTCTCCCCCTTTGTCATTAATGGCAAACAACCACCAAAAATGTTTCATAAAGATATTACACACAGTCAAGCCTCCTGATTGAAACAACTAATACATTCCTGTACACATTCCAAACTTCTGTAAAACACATTGTCAAATAAACATTTTCCTTATTTTTTCTCCCCCTTTGCCATCAAGGACAAAGGCCAAAAACTGTAATGTGCCTAGTATTCCGGGTTCATTTCTTTAAAGGTAAACCTGCAAAAGAGATATTAGCAAGAACAATTTGAAGATAAATATATACAAAGAAAACTTAATTAACTAGCTATCTGCCCCATTACTAACCCCTCCAAAAGAAAGTCTACCAGGTCGGGCTCATAACCTTAATGAGTACCCTTTTGTTCCTCTGATTAAATCTTGCCGTCGTCCTTTGGAGCACATCCTTCGGGACTTCCTGAGTGAATTATGCCAGGTCGGGCTCATGACCTTAATAAGGATCTTCTATAATCCCTTGGCCCGATCTTGCTGTCGTCCACTGGAGCGCATCACTCAGGGCTTATAGGCTGACCATTATCGGGTCCATTCCTCTTCTCGAAAGAGCGTCCTCTATCCAAGGCTTAATTACATATGCATATGTGGGTCATTAGTGTACATTGGCTTAGTGAGGACTTAATCCCCTTAAAATTCTCAATGTTAAGATTGAGAGTTTGTGCGATAATTTTGAATTACAACATCATGTTATTTTAAGTAAATAAAGAAATTACTTTTGTTAGCTTAGATACGACAACTGGAATATATATATATATATATATATATATATCCATATTACCATATCCTTATACATCATTATTTATAAATCTGAAATACTTATTCAAATTATAAAAATCTTTTATTAAATCTGAAATAAACATATATATATATATATATATATATATATATATAAATACTTACAATTTTTATTGACTAACTTCTGTCTCGATTCTTGTTTGCTGTCGCTATATTCTTCCTGTCATGTCTATCTGCATATATATAAGATGACATATCGGAGATATAATATGATTGTGTTATCATCATCAAACACATAATATTCATCTATATAATAATTCTTTATCCTTCGATGCCTCCCCTTTCATCACATATTGACCATTCTATTTATTATTAATATTTCTAATATACGTTAGTTTCAAATCTGTTTGTTCCCTTTTTATCCTTTCCATATGACCCATATCCAAGATCTCTATTCTGATATTTCTTATATCAACTATTACTCTCCCTTTCAAATTATGTAACTAGTTAATAGATTCCAGTCTAGATCCCCCCATACAAGAGTTCTTCACTGCCGATATATATATATATGATGTGGAGGGGGAGTCACGTCCCCTCCACACCGGTCACCCCCTTAGGGGGTGCGACTGGTCACAAGCGTGAGGCTGCGATGCCAGTTGCCCCTCTAAGGTGGCGACTGTAGATAATCGCAGGGCATTTTATAAACCAAGCTTTCTTTTTGTTTTTAATATATATTATAATATTTGCAATATGTATAATTATAGTTATTTTAATTTGCAATAAGATATATTAATGTCATATATATATATATATATCATTATTAAAATAACTTATTGTAATATAATGATATTTGATTAATTAAATATATTGACAATAACATTTATAATATATACCTTATGTATATTATTTTATATATTATCATAATAATTTATTAAATATAATGATATTTTATCATAACAATATATCTATTACTCAATTAATTACTTAAATGTAATAGATATGATAATTTGAAAAGTTACATTTTAATGGTAAAGGATTTAGAATCCATATATTAATTGAGGAAAATATATTATTGATTTATGACTAGTGATGGTTCTTATGTTGTGCTTGTTTCTTTTAATAATAAGTTATTAAATTCTTATTTGAAAAGGGGACATCACAAAAACATACTTACCACTGTGCCACTTTGATAACAACCACTAGCATCAATCCAGAAAAGAAAATAAGCTAGAAAGCTTCCCCTAGATAGATGCACCACTTTGATGCAGTTAGTTAGGAGGGGCAACAACCCCAAGCTTCTCCCAGAAAAACAAAAAGGTATCCTGATCATACAGTGAAACTTCATAGAACATATCTTCAACAGTCTTCAGTTCTCCGGACTAATTCTGCATGGAAAGACTTTTTAACTAGCAAATCATCTTCATCGGATGAGACAAGAGAAGCAACATTATCCTCGTCATCAACAACAACCTGTACTATAGTTTCCTTATGTTCATCAACACCCTTGTGTTCTTCCTCTTGATTGTTACTTGAAA
Organism: Thuja plicata; assembly: GCA_018584345.1. Taxonomy (NCBI): domain Eukaryota; kingdom Viridiplantae; phylum Streptophyta; class Pinopsida; order Cupressales; family Cupressaceae; genus Thuja; species Thuja plicata. Next base: position 266,818 of record MU225241.1, read on the forward strand.
CAATCACCGGAGTAGAGCAACTCTCTGGACACATTCTTCTAATTTTCTCTTCTTGTTTACCATAGGATGAGGCCTTTGTAAAAAAAATTCTCATTCTCTTGCCCTTATCTTTGCCTTTCCCTTATCTTTGTCTTTCCCTTCACCAATAACAGCAGACAATTTTGCCACAACTTCAATTCTTGCAGCACTAGTATCCTTTAGAATTTTGATCAATTTTTCAATAATGCTCATACGTTCTTCCTCAGTAGTCCCATAGGACAACTCAGTTACTAGGCCCTAAAACTTCTATGTAGCAGAAATTCTTATCAACATAAAAGACATTATCATTCTTATACCAGTCAATGACCTTAGGAGAAAACCTATTCCTCAGACACAACCAATCCTTTAACTCATCAAAGAATCTTCTACAATGAACAACATTGTTATCCAAGCTATCTAGGTGCATCTTAATTTGTAAATCATTTCTCCAATCCACATTTGAACACAACTTACTAATACACAGTTTACTGAACCATACAATCACTTTTCCATAAATATTACCTCTAGAAAGACCTTCAAGCCTTATTGCCATGTTGAGGAGATACTCAACAACCAACCTAGAGGGGGCAAATAGATTTGAATGAAAACTCCCCCTCAGATCTTGGAGTCTGAGTCATTTAACAGAAGAGAGAATAACTCCTGGAATGGATGCCATAACACCTTTAGAAGCATCTTCTGTTCTTTAAATCAAATATGTCTTGTTCTTTCCTTCTGAATCTTCTGCAACCATCAGGCGATCATCCTTTTGATCCATACTTTTGCAAAACCTTGCAATATGTCTTGTCATGATATAGTTATAGAAAACCGGACCATCCTTTTTCATTCTTACAGTTTCATTATTCTTGACATTGATGTTTATTCTATATTCAACCTTTCTGTTTCCATATCCATCACAACTATAGCAATATCCATTGAAGTTCTTAACATTTCTATTTGTTGGCTAAAAGTTTTGTAAGTTACTAAAGCTACAAATTTCAAAATTGTGCTTTTAGGCAACATATAGTGAGATTACTCTCTCATCTCAGCAATAGGGGAGGCTCCCTTCTTACCACAGGTTTCTCCAACAAGGACTTAACTGAAAATTATAAAATAGGGCGGTTCTCCTAATCTATTCCTCTATTTTCAGGAATGATTTTATAAACAACTCATGAACAACACTAAGACTTGTAAGAATTTGCCTAAGACAATGCCAAGATCTAGAAGCTCAATAGATAGCACAAATAAGAGAGACAAGATGACGATCAAATGAAAAACTCAATAGTGATCAAATGATAATGGATAATTGATTGATATCCAAATTTATTACAATTGATTGATTACAAAGTAGATGTGCCTAAATATATAGGCAATGCATGATAACTAGGAGTGATGCAAGTGAAAACCTATCAACTAGACAAGGTGTAATCACATGTCCACCAAATGTGGATCATCCTCCATTGTACAATGAAGTATGTGCAAACATGTGCAACAATGAGAGGATGATAATGTGATAAGAGCACTAAAGGTGGATCTCACACATAAAGTGGAAAGAGATAACAACTAACAACACCTAAAGTGGAATTTCTCTTACACCATGTGCTAAAATAAAATGCAAACTCCTAGGTCTCTCAAATGCAAACTACTATGAATGCATTATCCTAAGTAAGCTTAAGTAAAGTGTAATTAGGAATAATTAATTACACCAACACCCCCCCTTAAGTGCAACTTGGGGAATGCATTTAAAATCACAATGCTAGATGATATTGCAAGATGGGTCCCAACTACTAGGCCATGTTAGGTACGCATGTAAAAACTGCAAGTGCAAAAGATATGCAATGCAATCTCTCATAAAGTGGACAAAGAGGGAAAACCTCATGGGAAAATCCCTCCCCCAAAAAGAGAGAAGAAGAAAAACAAGATGCATGGATGGATGGAGTAATCAAGACCCCCATTACAACATACATCATGTATATACAATAAAGAATCCCCCCATAGGAATGAAACAAGGAGACAAAATATCCCTCCCATATAGAATAATCTCCTCCAAGGATGGTGAGTGCTTGAAGACATAAGATCATCCACCACCTACGAACAAGATTTCTCCCCGTAGGAAGAAGATACACCAAGTATGGATGCAAGAAGGCTTCCCATTGTGGATAGGAAGAAGCAAGGGGAATCAAAATGAAGTATGAAGATGCCTCTGAAGCGTGCTCATGTGTGGCCATGTCCTTGGTTGATGAAGATGCCACTAACCAATCAGGAACATGCCCAATAGAAGAAGGTGACAAGCAAGGAACCAATGGTAACTAATCTAGGTAAGAATGTGGATCAAACTCCAAAGACAAGGATGTCTCCTCAAAATATGAAGTAGAAAGAGAAGAAAAGTAGCCCCCCTCAATGTAAAATGTACACCCATGATATATGCTCCAAGATCAATGTAGAAGTTGCACCAAGAAAACTGAATGATGTTCCTCCCCTTAGGAAGAAACAATGCCATAGTTGTATCAATGAATCCTCTCCAATCTCTAGGAAGAATCCTCAAAAAGTATGATGTCTCAGGAAACTGAATAGGAATCTCCAACACATAAGTTTAATCAACCATGCAATGTGACAACTCAAGTGAAGTTTGAGACTTATGAAACAAATCTCCAAAGACTCAAATGTCTTCTCTGAAGTGAAAGAGACCTCCTCCAAATGTTGTATCAAAGGATCCACAATTATGTCAAACTCGAAAGAATGATCAAGCGGAGAATGAAGATGAGGGTCAGAGTGTTCCGTCGCAACAATTGAAGAAGGATCATCCTCAACAAAGTGAAGATGAATGTCATAAATGAGTCTCCCAAATCCTCAATGTAGGACTTCACAAACAAATCTGCAATGTTTGTCAAGAATTCATCCCAAGGAACTAAAACTGGAAGAGAAAGAATATCCTGCTGCACTGAATCACAAGCATCAATGGCTGGAGCAGTACAAGAATCATCAGGAGCAATAGTAGGAGTGACCTCAACTGGAGAAGTGGAAGCAACTTTAACAGCCCTACATTGAGCCTTTAACTCTTCACAACAATCAAGTGTTGCAATATATTCAAGAAACCATAAGTTATTCTTATCATAAGGAGTAATATCTACATCATCAAGTGGAATGAGGAAATCTTTAGCTGGATCTTTGGGAAATGGAGGAACATGAGGATCTCCAAAATGCTCCCAAACAATGGTCCAACATGTGCGTGGGCACGTAATATCCTCAAGCTTGGATTGGACTTTCGAAAAGGAAGAGATGCTATAGTATATCAATCCCTTGATATCTCTATTCTTTTCACACCAATCCATTTGTTTCCACTCGGAAGTTGGCATAGGAATGAGTCCATAAAGATGAGGCAAAATCTTCAACCATCTACAATATGTGATGATACCTTTTGCCCATGACTCATAATTATTCCTAGTTAAATGCACAACTACAGGATGGATTGTATATTCCATGATTTTGGACATGATAAAATTCTCACATGATACAAAATGAGATCAAACAATCAATGCACCCCCCAAAATGCAACAAATCAAAGAACCCCCCCAAAATAGATGATTTTGGCACTTTAAATGTAGTGCGTGTACAATTGCCACTTTCTAAAATTGGCTAAAGTGGACTTCTGATTTTTATAAATACAACATAAAATATCAAACTCACACAATCAGGACACAAGATCACCAAAGGATCCAATTGATTACAAGAACCTAAATAGGCCAAAAGAGACCAAATTCTGAAAGTGATATTTTCGTCCAAATAAGCCTATAATCTGATAGCAAATATGGATTGTTCTCGAAAACTTATGCACTTTAAAAAAAAATTGCACCTGCAAATGTGTTAGTATGAGCCCGAACGAAGCCTCTGAAGTTGCAGAATCAAGGATTGGACATGAACAGTCACTTTAAACTGAGATTTTTATGAAATCTATCCACCAAAACTAGAAAATAACACCACGACAAGAAAATTCACGATTCGCTACCCAAACTCAAAAAAATTGCATCAAAATTGGCCTCAAAATGACCAAGTTATTATCGTGTGAAAACTGCCTCGAAAGCTGAAAATGCAATCCGTGAGGGGTTCAAAAATTCCAAAATGCACTTACGTCAGCAAGTCACATGGTTAAAGTTGACGGCTTTGAGGCTGTCGAAAAAATGCCAATAACCCCAAAAAAGACACTCAAATGGCCATCAAATTTAGCATGTTATAATGATGACATCATCTTGGATACGATGACATAAGCAACTTCTGTGTTTTCTTTGGCCAATAGAAATACGACACATGTACTGCGGATTGGGCTTGGCTCTACTGACTGTGCGGAATGATTGACTGGTTGATGTGTGCTCCCTGTATCTGATTGTCTACGTGTCACTGTGTCGTTGGCCTGATGTGAGCTGAGGTTGCGGTCTGATCTGGGAACACAACAATGGCGATCCTCGTTGACAGCGTCGAGCTCGTACTGAACTGTGAGCTCGGGGTGGCAAGTTCACCGTTGTGGGGGTCGCGGTGGAGTATATGCCTGTGGAGATGATGCCGAGATGGAAGATCTGATCATGGGGTGGAGAGACCACGCTGGATCCCACATTTACCCGGGAATAGTGCTATATTATGTTTAAAACTATTGACACACCAAGTTTAATACAAAGAGCTCACCCGGGTATGTGACTGCGTGCTTCGACCGTACTTGAGTTGTTTCTTGACTGAATGGGGTAGGTGTCGGTTGAGAGCCCGATGTCAGTGCTTCGCAACTTGATCTGCTGACTCTATTGTACGACCCTTTGCGATCTGATTATACAACCAAAGGCCTGATAGGCCAATAATTTTGCAGAATAATACTGGCGAAAATAATTATTGCAGATCCGAAAAATAAATGACGGAAATGGAAATAATAGCAAATCTGGAATAAAATTCGTCAAAAACCATTACCTAATTGTAGATCGGGCCTTAGGAGTTTGATTTGCAAATTTTTTTTGCCTCAAATTTGACTTTTGCCCAAAGTAGGCAAATTTATAGTCAAATTTCCTCAGATCTACTAATCCCGGATTTGAATCGCGACCCTCCAAAAGGTTGAAGCAAAATGCTCTCCAATGGCTATGCAATGAATCTTCTATGGCTCTGATACCATGTAAGAATTTGCCTAAGGCAATGCCAAGATCTACAAGCTCAATAGATAGCACAAATAAGAGAGACAAGATGATGATCAAATGATAATGGATAATTCATTGATATCCAAATTAATTACAATTGATTGATTACAAAGTAGATGTGCTTGAATATATAGGCAATGCATGATAACTAGGAGTGATGCAAGTGATAACCTATCAACTAGACAAGGTGTAATCACATGTCCACCAAAAGTGGATCATCCTCCATTGTAAAATGAAGTATGTGCAAACATGTGCAACAATGAGAGGATGATAATGTGATAAGAGCACTAAAGGTGGATCTCACACATAAAGTGGAAAGAGATAACAACTAACACCACCTTAAGTGGGATTTTTTCTACACCATGTGCTAAAATGAAATGCAAACTCCTAGGTGTCTCAAATGCAAACTACTATGCAATGCATTATCCTAAGCAAAGTAACGAGAACCGGAATCGTCTCAGAATCGGCAAGGCCGAATCGAATCGCAAATCGCCCATGAATCAGAATCGAATCGCCCATGAATCAACAAATTTAAAAAAGCCTTAAAATTTAGAGATTTTAACAATTTAAAACTTATTTCATGCACCCTTTATTGAATATAACTTAAACACACTATAACATCATCAAATAGAAGCTAACATACATAAACAAG
>MU225241.1:272705-283170 GCA_018584345.1 Thuja plicata
GCGTTACATATTTATGCAACCTAGAAGCATGAGTTAAGATTGGAATGTCACATAGTATCATAAAAACATTTAAACAACAAAAACACTTGTAATCATAGCATCATGAATCATGATCATACCATCATATGCTTCAAGTGCAAGTTCAACATCAAAGATTCAAGAGTCAAAACATTAAAATTAAATCATAACATCAGTTCAAGTATCATTGTTTGAAGTTCAACTAATGGATTAATAATTTATTGATATTCTTCTTCTTCATAATCATCATCTTCTATATGGACCTAATAAGACTCGAAGGTTAATTTTTTCCCACTTTTATCGGCGCAGTTTCCACCCCAAATTATTAATTATTTTATAAGGCATCGAGAGTTATTTTTCAGCTCCATAAGACATCAAATCATAAATGTATGTAACATGAAGATCCATGAAACGTATGTCTATCAGTATTGGATAGTTTCATCCATTGGTCGTTAAGAGATATCTTTCCAAATCGCACCTCGCCATGAACATTTGTTATTTGAACATTTTCTATTTGCACAAACCAGCTTTAGGGTTATAACAAAGGGAAAGACAAAAAAAGATAAAAAAAAAAACAAGTGTTTTTTAATTTTTTTGACTTGACAGCTGATTCATGCCGGTTCATGCATGGTGATTCAGGGAATTTTTGGATGAATCACCTGAATCGGCGATTCATGCCAAAAAATCGCCGATCTGATTCACCGACTCCCAAAAAATTGGGGAGGGTGAATCGAATTGCGATTCATGCAATTTTAGCGCGATTCTCGTTACTATGATCCTAAGTAATCTTAAGTAAAGTCTAATTACGAATACTTAATTAAACCAACAACTTTAACAAAAAGAACTTGTTGCTACGATAATACTGGTGGCTCGGGGATTGACATAAGAACAATACTAGAGACAACAATCTACTTTTAAATTTGGTTGAATAGATACAAGAACCCAAAGTTTCCCGCGCTTATTCCGAGTGAAGATTCAATAATTAGAATAACTAGTAAGGCACAAAGTCTTTTACTGGATGCTCTCTAACTCAATAAAAATACCTACAACTGAAGCCCAAAGTTTTTCAGTTCCAAGTGATTTCAGCCACTACTAACTATAACAATTCTTCTTTTGAAGCACAAAGTGTTCAAGAAACCGAATCAAATGCTCAAGAGATTTATGCAAACAAACTATAAGCTGAAATAAAGACATATTAACCAATGCAACATAACAATACACCAACTAATCTCAAGTTTTCGCAACACAAAGTGCTCACTCCTTTATATAGGTGAGGAGTAGAGGAAAAGATGGATAAATAAAGGGAAACCCTTAACCACCTTTGACTTATTTAGAAGATTCTATTTGACTAATTTAGTGTCACAAGGCCTAAAACACTTGCAACCTAATTACATGAAACTACTATACAGGTACATGTTCCTCTGTATTTACAACTTGTTCATGTTCTACATGTAATTTTTCATAAAAACTACACATATTCTATTAAAGCATATGAAAAGATGAGTGCCTGTGACACTTAGGAGCTATCTTCAGAGAGCATTTATAAAAGCTTCGAATCTACTTAGAGACTCATGTACAACTGCAGGATCCGGTGCACTTGTATGTTGTGCAATGACACTTGTCTTATGAACTGTACCTGCACAACTGGAAATGACCTTGCTGTACTCCCCAATGTTCTTCTAAAGATGGCTCAACAAAACTTTATAGCTTGTTAATTTATCTATCGTGCTGAAATCAAATCTATCCACCTCAAGCTCTAGGCGAATAACTCTTGCGAACTTTGTCATAACAACTTCTTCCTTAACCAATTCACCATTTTCAGTAGTCACTTTGCATGTCAGTTCCTGAAAACCATCACTGGTCATGCGCTCTTGTTCACTTTATAAGCCCACAACTGCTTTTACCTCTGTCACTAGTCCCTGAATGACCTGTTGTTTGTTGATCATCAAGTCTGAGTAGTCATAGTACATATCCAATGAGGAAATGACTCCCTACTCACATAGTGCATCTAGATCAGTGCCCGACATAGTCCTCCAAACTTTCAAAACTTTCTCCAACACCTTCAGTTGCTAGTTGAATGATGTAAGGAGCTCATTCAAACTTGTGATAGTTTCCCTGACATGTCTCAACACCCTGTACGCATCTCGAATCACTTGCACAGCCTATGATTCCAAGTGACCGCACCAGTCATCAATAGCCTTGGCTTTTCGCTCAAGTTGCTCGGCGTATCAGTTAGACTCTTCTGGGAGAGATGAAGAGATGGGATCAAGTTATTGTGAGGAGTTCATCTTCTCAATTGTTTCTAGAAGGCGTGCATTTTCTTCCTTTAGTCGATTCTTCTTCTCCCATAGTTTGTCATTCCTTTTAGTAAGCGAAGCAACTGCATCCTGTGCATCTTGCTGACACCCCAACCGTGTTTGCTTACCAAGTTCAACTTTGGTGAACTTGTATTCAGTGGCCTGAAGCTCTTCAGTCGGTTTATCAACAAGTGGCTCAACAACCTCATCATATTTGATCTCATTCTCATCAACCACAACTCTGGAAACTGTTTTTGCTTCTTGTTTTTCAAAGTCTTAGCCTTGTTGTGCTGACTGAAATCAAATTCTTTAGGAACTTCCTGTTTCTTCCTCTTTTGAGTGATAGAACTCAGCCATGGAGTTAAAGAAAAAGAAGACGTCTGAGATGCTGAAGTAGTAGCCATGGTAGTCATTGATTCAACCTGTGCAACAATAGTGACTATAGCAGGAGTCTTGGTCTGGTTTTCTACTGGTGTCGAGCTACCCCGTGAAACCTCGACCATGAAATGCTCAAATTGTGTAGCTGAGGTGTCAAGTAATGTCATAGGTGCATCAAACATACAAGGAAAAATAGAGTATGCACCAAATACATTCTCTAGGCTGCCATAGTGATCCTCTGCGGTATATGCTGGAGCAACTGAAGAAATAGGCATAGCAGATGTGATCAAGGGAGGATCCACAGGAGGTATGTGTATGGTGGAGAAAGAGTCCACATCTGTATCAAGTGGAGACATGGAGCTTCATCTGATTCAGGTGCTGAGTCCGGTGTCGTAGGTATTACTTTAGCACTTTGAGGCTGAGATACTTCTGGAGTGATAGTATCCTGCAACTCTTCTTCACTATCAGGCAATTGAATCGTTTCAAGTTCCACCTCTTCATTTGCTACCACAACTGGCTTAGGAGCCTTGACTATAGCTTTCCCCCCTTGATGGTGAGCTTCTCAATGCCGTTGATTTCTGACGCTAAGGCATCATTCTTAGCTTTCCCTTTGATTTCAGACTTCAATCCAATCGGACCAGCAAGATCAAAGCCCTTTCCCGACTTGATTTTAATGCATTTGAGGCCTCTCCTCTTTAACTAGACGTTGACATTAGCCAAGATACTTTGAAACCTATCCCAGATAGACATAGTTTTCTTCATTGACCATGAAGGCGGTGTTGGTTCTTTTTCTTGCAACCTTCAATCCTAAAAGAGAAAATGGGAATTAGACCTAAGGATCTTCACCTAATTCACAAAATCTGCATCATCTACAAATTGAGGACAAGAAAGCCAACATTAACAAGGCTTACAATTCTTCTTCTCTTAGAGCTCCACACACTAAGGAGGGTTTTCCTAATAAGAAAAATCTGCATATCTAATAAACCTTCTGTTAAACAACACTATGCAGACATACAAGTGTGGATAAATCTCAGACCTTTAGGTAATGGGCATTTAAAACTCTACCAATCTTATGCAAAATCCCACTTGCATTAAGCACACTGAGAACTAGATCAGACCAGTCCTACACTAATCAACATAAAATTAAAATGATCTGAATATGATTTGAAATTGCTTCTGAAAATACTTTATATCCACATAGACCAGTGCCTCTATCACGAGTTACATAGTCAAATATACATCAATAATAAAAGTCTTATGAACAACAATCTCAACCAACAAGCTTTCAATATGTTACTGCCTTGCACCAACAAACCTACTTATATCATCATAAATCTCTACTTATGAAATCCAATTCAGTATTCAATCTTACTAATACTTTCTCTCAGAATTTAACTCTTCCCTTAGAAGAGACCCATGAACATGTATTACAAAACACACAACAAATGTGCAGACAAATTTCAATATCTTTAATATTTCAAATTTGTATGTGTGAATACAGTCACTTGAAACCATTGTTGTTCAGACAAAGAAACTTAGCCCTTTCCTGGAAAGAGATCAATGCTGAAACAACACAACCACAAAGAGATGTAGAGATGAATTGAAAATACCTGATACCTTCAATTCAAATAGTCTAATGCAAAAAAATGGAGACAACTCCATGATGACAACAATTAACCTGCACTAACTGGTCTACCATTGTTCATAAAAGAAAACTATTACAAGAACATACTATATTTGCAACTAAAAACTGAGCACACCTTATTTATAATAGTAGGGGGGGGTGAAGCTGAAAAGGTTGGCGATTATAAATTAGAAAGCATGCTCGCCAGTTCGGTTGAGTCTTCCCTGAAACTGCAATCTGCAATTCGGGGGTGCCCATTTCTTTATTTAGGGCCTGGGGGTGAATGGATGGGCATCTTGGGGGTATTGAATCTCGTTCATTCTCCCATCCTTCCAACCTTCCGGTGGAGTTAACACCTTTCGGCATCAACTAGCTTCCTCTGGTTCTCCCTTGCCCTCACCCACTTTCTCAACTACATTATCCATCCTTCACCCCTAGCTCCACCTGCCGATCAGGATAGGGCTCTCTCTCTGTGCTTGAAGCCAGGGCTCTGTTCCATCCTGCCATCCTTTTTCACCCAACTATCTCTACTCCATCGGGCGGGGGTGCCACCTGAGGGCAAGGAATCTACTTTCTCGCCAAACCCGCTACCATAGAATAGTAGGGGCCCTCCCTCCCCTACTTTCCCACTCCCTTATAGAAAAGAGGGGCTCCCTGATGCCGTTCACTATGAAGCTTCATAGCTCTCTCTGTGAAGTCCATCTGCGGAGCAATGTTGTATCGACGAGAAAGGAATTGAGCTAACGAGGACTCCTGCCTCCTACACCCCTGCACGGTGAGGGATGGATAACAACTCCTGAGGAGATTGAACTCCCTCCCTAACTAGTTTACTCCCTGCCTCCCTAGTCCAGCCCCCTCAATATTCTAACCCTCAGATGGGATGTTACGTATAGATGGCACCATTCACAATAATAGCCGTTTACCGGGGGCCATAGTTTAAGGAGTTGAACAAGTATCTATAGTTGGTTGTCATAGAGAGTTTTCGAATATCTTTCCGGGGCCCTGCTCTATAATGGGCAGTTCTTCGTTTCGGCTTGGGCGGGGTGGTTCTATACGTAACATGCCCAATCCTATCTCCCCCCACCCAACTATTATCCACATCCACCCACTACTAATCTACCTCTGCACCGGCCCCCCCTATCGGGTATGTATATTGCCGGGCCCCTACTATTCTGCGGCAAAGGGCGGGCCGTTGAACAGCCTGCCTATAGTTCCCCAGCAAGCAGAGTGCCCTCGATGCAGAGTTAATCTCGGGTGGGGGCGATCCAGGCATCGATGGATCGATCCAAGCCGGCTCGATACCCTCGCCACTAAGCAACGAAGCGACTGCCCTTTAGAATAGTAGGGGGAGAACCCCACCCTGGCCAAGCGACGACTATAGTAGAGTAGCGGTAGGGGCCTAGACTAGAATTCGCTATAGGGCCTGCCAACAACTATAGTCTAGTAGCGGGATGGGGGCGGAGGTAGGGGCGGGGCAGAGGTTGAAGCACCCACATCGATGCCGGATCATAATAGGCAGAGGTAGGGTCTGGGGGCGTGATACCAGCCCCCCTACTATAGCCGGAGAGAAGAGGACAATATAGCCTTGACTGGGGAGGGGAGAGAAGAGAACGACCCGGGAGGCCAACCAACCATGCTTCACTCCGATCATATGGAATGGAATAAAAATTTTCAGAACTGGAACCTAGAGCGGAACCAAATTGGAGAAAATCTCCTCTCCCCTTTCTATGGCCCTAAAATCCTCTTTTATAAAGCAAGGGGGCCAACAAGTGATGCAGAGTAAAAGTCTTCCACTCCTACTTGGATCCACTTAAATATGGTTGTCTAACACACACCACCCTCACAGACACCAAAACTCACTCCACACCCCAATTGTCTTCCCTAGCTTGGATATTCTCTTTTTTATTGTTCCAAGCAACAAGATTTTAGTCTTGTACTTCTCAGTTCAGTCCATTCACTTATGGATCGTCCAAACTGTCTATCTCCTAGTAGCCCTCCTATTTCAATTATTCAATCTTCAATTCCTCAATCTTTCTAGTTTATAGAAGATAGTTTCATTTCTAGATTTCCTTACCTTAGCCTAATTAATCCCCAAGAGATTTAGAGTTTAACTCTCTCTATATATACAGTCAAATACATCAATGACCTTCTAGGCCTAAGGTGCCAATTAGGCCTACCTTACAAAGCAACTACCCTTTCTATGGAGGATACTCAAAACCCAATTGCAGAAGTGTTTAGAATATGTTCTCAAATGCCCAAATCCAAATTTTCAGCCTCTGGTGAAGGTTTTTATGCAATTTTCTTGAATTCTGCTTTTTAGGCTCCACGGGACTGGTTTTAATAGAACGCCCACAACTCTAGTCATACTCTATCATTCACAAAGGTAATGGATGATTCTTGTAGGGTATTCATGGAGCTTACAAACTTTGAAAGACAAGAATTTTCCAATGGAGGAGGCTTGAGTTATACACTCGTTTTTCAGAAACCCTAGTTCAGGGTATGAAACTGGACGTTTCTCACAAAAACTGCATTTTCTTCCTTATTTTGGCGAGTTAAGACATGTGACCAAAAGAAAATGAAAGCTAATACAATATTCTATATGTCCAACATGAAATCAAATCATTGCCCCACCGTGCGGACTAGTGTGGTGATGATTTAGATGAAAATTACAGGAAAATGAAGGGTCTGCTCTTGCATTCGGTTTACAAATGATTCATCAATCACTTCCCATTCCTCCTGCCTACCTAAAATTGACTCCAAAGATCCGATTTAAATAATCCCCATCGATTTGCATGGATTTGTGGTGACCTTTGAGTTTCCAAAAGAATGCCAAAAGTTGCATATGACAACTTTTATAAAAAGTTGGCAACAATTTGTCATTTTGCAAACTAAAGACAAACAACTCCTAACTTGCTAAAATGAATCCATAATGACATCAAACATTTAGTAAACAACTAACTACATGCTAATAGGCCATAGTTGCAACTAAGTCATGTTGGTTTATAAGACTACCAAAACATGCCAGTGCCTAACAAAATAGGCCTTTATTACACTTGTATGCATTCAATGACAAAATTGACATGAAGACTCTAACTCTACCAATGTATGGTTCTTTATGGGGGTGCCCCTACACCAACAAGCTTCAGGCCAAAGAGAAAATGACTTGTTAATATTTTTAACTATATGACACAAAAATACCAGAACAAGACAAACAACTCAACTTCCAACGTAACTGATCCTTTGCGCTTCCAACCTGCATTGTTGAGAAAAAAATTGATATGCTTGACAGGTAGGTAAAAAATATTTCCATATAGGGTATGTTTCTCCCCTAACTAATTCAAGTACGCATCAACTGAATTAGTTGGCAACATGAATGTTACTGTCAGGAGCAACAAACACCAGATCCATGCCAATATAGCATAGTACGTGGTTGCGATACAATAAAAGAGAGGATGCAAGATTCTCATCAAAGCTCTTCGAAGAGCATCAACATATTTTGAAAATAATTCAGAAACAGAAACCCAAGGATTCGACATCTCCCCGTTCTCTTCTCCAGTCAACTAACCAGTATATTTGAGTCAAAAGATATAAAAAAGGTGAAGCTCTCATGATTTGTGAGTTTGCAAGACAGTTCACCTTTTAATATCCCTTCAACCACCCATCTTCATTTTAATATCCCTTCAACTACGGTGTATTCTTTCCCATGCAATCAGTCCCAATATTCTTTCTGCATTTGTATCAAGAGATACTGCTTATCGTTTACAATATCCATTTTTGTTAACACCTGGGCAAATAAGCCATGGAAAGGTTATACTTGTAACCTTCAAATCCTTGTCCACTTCTGTAAACTTGTACCTTGACAATCACCTTTCAATGTCTGTAACTGCATGCATAAAGAAGTAAACAATCAGAGACATGTCAATCTATTATGATTCTTACTGAAAACACCATGATACTCTGAAGATTCAAATCTGCTGGATATTTTTTGTTTCTTGTGCACGTTTTATCAAATCATTTTTTTAATAGGGATTCTCTGAGATGCTTATCCATTTCTGGCAACTTGCTTTGATATCCACTTCTAGCAACTTGTCTTTGGCAGAAAAGGGTCAATCAATGAAATAATAAAGCCAAAAGAATACCGATGACCTTGGTCAATACTATCTTTACTATCACACGACAACTCCTAATAGGCCCGTGAGTCTATCTATTCATTGTCCCAACACCATATGCGATTTCTCTCCCTTTTTCTGACAACCGTGGACACGTGGCACACAATCGCAGCATCGCGGCTCCACTTCCAAACTGCTCTATCACCTCGCGACACCGCGATTTGGCATTACCCATTCTCATCGCATGGTCGCAAGTCATCCTACTAACCGTCACAAATCTCAGCGACTATGCGACAAGCATTTCTTCTAACTGCTCGCAAGCTCGCAAGCACAACCCCTAGCTATCAGTCAACCTCGCGACATCGCGATCCCTCTTTTGTTTTCCACGTGTCAAACTCCCGCATCATCACAACTTTAACCTCCTTATCTCTTTTAACCGTCGCGAGCTTGCAATCATATCACTCACCTCCTCGCGGCTTGAAACCCCAAACCGCTTCTCATCCTGCGACTACGCGATTAACCACTGTCACCAGCTCGCGGCTTGCATACTCACGGTTGGCCTAACCTTGCGACCTCGCGATTGGCCACGCATCACAATCCGCAAGCTCGCGGCTTATATCCTTGATTGTCACCCCATCTTGCGAGCATGCGAGAGCACGCCACTTGGAAGTCCATTGATCCTTCCACCTAACCTGTTTCACTAACCTCCTCTGCTACATGGCGCATCCTGGTTTATTGCTGCTCCGCCACGTCATCGCCATGTGAGAACAGGCCCACAAAATTTCCAAGCTACCCACCAATTGACGGCCAGTACATGAAAGGCCTACCAAAAAGCGCATGCCCTTTTGGTACTTCTTTATTGTGTGTTGGTGGATAAAAACAAGCAGAAACTCCGCAACATGACCAATGTGGGATAAGTGTCCTCAAGCATATCATCAACCCAGATGCAAAACAATTCTTCCATGGTTGATTGTTTCTATTAAAGTTGCTTTGAATGATGAAGCCGCATTCCTTGTTGCTCTTTGTACAAATCCATTCATCTTTCCTTTGCAGATTTCAACTCAAAAACGAGAACAAAGGATTCCCAGGTATTCGGTTTTCCATGGTTGCTAGAGGTTTGGGCCAAAACACAAAATGGCGCCCTCTAAATTCCAAACTTTGTAGGTGCCAACAGGTGGCAAAATGGACAAGCTCTCTACACGATCTTTCAGATAATTAGGAGCTAGAATATCACAATCATCTTCAACTCCATCAGGAATCTATGCCATGTTAAAATCTACAATTTGCTTCACAGTCAACCGACAATAGTCCATTTTCTTGATATCAACCTTAGTACGAAGGTCAATCTAGATGTCCTCAAGGCGATGAATGTGCACAAATTGCCTTCTCATTTTGATGTTCATGCCTCTCCAGTCAAAGAAACTTCTAGCCAATAAATTCTTGAGAGTTATCTCCTGAAGTTCAAACTCCATGCATTTAGCCTTGGGAACTGTGTTCAAAGAGTACCCTCCAATCTTGAGTAGATTACGCAAAGAAATACCCACTCCATGCCTGTGCAATGTTGACTGATATGCCTGTACAACCATGAGTTGCCTCTGTTAACATATTGTTCGTTCGTGTTTAACTATGCATATATTATATATATATGTATATATATATAATATTAATAATAATTGTTAATATATACATTTCTTTGATAAATATATATTGGAACGAACTCATATATATATATATATATTAGTTATTAATAAATGATATGTATAATGAACAGTCACTTCATTTAGTATCAACAGCCACATCTCTCTATAATGAACAGTCACAACTATTCATTATAGATTCTATATATAAATACAAATATATTTTTGTAGAATCAATCAGTAACCAAGGCAATTGTATTCTACTGCATACATTTAGTTTACATCTCCTGATCTATAATTCCTTAACATGGTATCAGAGCAAAGCCTGGGAGTTGATAGTTGAGGAAAAATTGATTTGAAGATATCTTATCTTATTATAGTCAGATCACTATACAACGACCA
>MU225241.1:286452-299463 GCA_018584345.1 Thuja plicata
TGTGTGCTGGCTAAAATACTTTTATGCTATCTCTTACATAACTTGGGGTTCACCTAGAGTGATGCAAACTATATAAGAGATATAGTGCACAAGTATGCTATTCAAGGTACATTATCCCTACAGAACACAAGGCTGATATTCTCACCAAGTTTCTTGCTAGAGGTAAGGTTGCGTACCTTCGAGATAATGTAGATCAGGAATATTAATCACGATAATAATATTGTTTTCTGTGGTCAATAATATCACCAATGATATGTCTCCTGCAATTATGGTCGTTGTATGGTGATATGACTATAATAAGATAAGATATCTTCAAATCAATTTTTCCTCAACTATCAACTCCCAGGCTTTGCTCTGATACCATGTTAAGGAATTATAGACCAGGAGATGGAAACTGAATGTATGCAGTAGAATACAATTGCCTTGGTTATTGATTGATTCTATTGCATACATTTAGTTTACATCTCCTGATCTATAATTCCTTAACAGCCTCACCAACTCCATCAAAATAATTTTGTCGATGGGGCAGCGTGGCAAGGTGTAGGGCTCACCCCGGAAATAACCAACTCTGAGATATGTAAAGTTGGGAAACTGTAGGAAGAGGCAACCGTACTCATTCACCTTGTTCCAGGCCTCGTCTGATACCCGTTTCTTAGGAAGCTCTTTGTCAAACAAACACATATAGTGTCCGTAGAAAGCATCTTGCACTCTTCGGTAATGAACTCAGCTAGGTCTCAAAGTCAGCTGCTCATAATAGTCCCACGTAGGCACCAGTGATCAATCTCCTTTGGTTGAGAGGCTGGAAAAGAACCCAGGGGCAGCAACAATATATACTAGATAAGAATCATGTAGAATGTGCAAGTGGTAGTAACCTGAGACAACTGCTCGCAGAGAATGTCATGATTATCTCTCCCCAAAAGATCTTCTTTGATCTGATTATCAAGGAGATAAACTTATACATCCATGGCTCAAAAGTGTTGGATTCCCTAAGGCCTCCAATTTTGCTAAGCAATGTGATTAGATCATTAATCTCTTCTTTGAACTCTGATCGGTGAATACCCTTAGGCCATCTTGACAAGTTGGGTCTCTTGTTGACCAACCAATTTTCATTGACATATTTGATACAATCTCATCTCCCATTATTCCACCTTTCTAAGGCCTTTTGCTTCGTTATGTTCATAACCACAGGAGTAGGAGGCACTCTAAAAACTTGGTCAATGGTATCAGGATCCAAACTGATGATGGTGTTTCTATCCTGATCTCTAATGGTTTTGGAGGCATAGTCAAAGTTCTTTGCACATGCCATAACAAATTATGGCTCTAGGGCAGCCGCAGGAAACATAGAAACTAGGTGGATGTAGCTGTGCCTGACATAAACCATTTCATCATTGGTTGAAGTTTCAACCCTCTTAAAGAACTCACTCATATCCAGGTGACGAAGCTCTGTATCTTGAATCTCATCCACATATGAAGTTACTTGAGAAGGAGAGATGGAGTTTTGGTATTCGTCAATATTGGTACTTCATCTTTTCTTTTCCTTCCCTTTCGGAGAAATAACTCCCTCTAACATAGCAAGTGTATACGTAATTGAAAATGTTACATGAAAATTCCACAGTGTGAGTACATCTTCACATGGTATTGATGGATCCATAGAACACTTATTGAGGTAGGAATTGTGTAGATTTGGGAGTATACAAGTGGAGAATAGGATTGGAGAGCTTTTGAGCAGCAAAGGGCAAAGGATTTTGGGAAAAATCAGCTCTTTAAATGAAGGAAAACACCAAAAAACGGAGTTTTCTGGAGGCACTGCATATGAGTAGACAACAAGCTTTGAGCTAGAAAAATGAGCATGGATGTGTATATGTACAAAAGGAAGGTCATTTACTCATAGGTGGGGTTTTTATGTCCCATGACAAGTTATCCAGAAGGTATTTGACACCTACAAATGGGATATTTAAGTCCATTTGCAGCCTTGGTAAGAGCATGGAAATCATATGGAAAGTGGGCTTTTTAGCTTGTATTGCATAATGGGAAAAGCCTTGCTCTTTTTGGAGTGATTCAATGTTAAGAATGGGGTTTTTAATCAAAATTGGGGAAGATCAACAAATATAAACATATATACAAATCTGAAAATGAAATGAAAGATTTGTATTTACAACAAACATACATACATACAAAAACTTGAAAAGAAAACAAACAAAATCCTAGAAAATTTTCAAAATAAAAGCTTACCTCTTCTTGAGAAAATCAATGGAAGAAATCTTGGAAATATATGAGAAAATCTTTATCAAATCCAAGTGATATCAAATTTGGTAAAAGATCCCAAGATTGCAGCTATATAGGCAAACAAAATTGACCAAATCTCCTCAATAATGAAGGCAAAACTTAGTCTTCTACAAATCTTTGACAAATGGCCATGGATGAGAGCCAATATACATGAAGATAGGAAGCCGAAGACTCATTCAACCTTGCACAACGCTGACTTTTAATGCTATTGCAAGTGCAGATGTAATGATGGATGCTATTCCAAGTATAGACGGACTTTGTAATAGCATCCGCAGGTTATAACGGGGTTTTAAATGTGTTTCATATTAAAAGCGATGCCCAAGCTTAATATGGCTGCCGATGGACTTTTGCTATCCATTTGCATTTGTTAGAACTTCATAAAATATCATCCCAAGGTAATGACGGGCTTTGTAACATGCATTACAAGCCAAAATCATCACCATAAGACAATAACACACTTTATCATTGCCTTTACAAGTCAATTTATGACTTAGAAAATGAAAAACGGGTTTTTCAATGTGCATTATATGTAAAAATCGCCACCATAGTCATGATAGGACTTTTGACAAGTATTTACAAGTCATTTGGAATGTGTAATGACTTCTAAAAACACCACCTTTCTCTCTTTAGAGTTGATGACGGGATTTTATAGTGCAATTGCAAGTCAAAACATAAACATAAACTTATACATTGTAAGTGAACTCAAAAAGCCCACTTTAATAAATATAAGTTTATAAACATCTCTTTATTTAAAAATGGGTTTCTCATGTTCATTTACACACTTTTAACCTTCTTAAAGATAAAACATGTAATGGGACTTAAAAAGCCCACCACATATTAAAATCTTTAATTAAAGTTCACATATTTCCTTGCAATATGGACAGTGGAGTTTAAAGTCTAGACTGCCTGTAAATGGCACCCAAGATGTCATGTAATGACCAACGAAAAGCCCACTTATGAGAGATTTTAAACAAGGAATAAAGATAAGTAGTCGGGCTTAAAAACTCCACTTGCAGTACGCTTAATTCCTTAATAACTCTCAAAATACTACTCCGATTGAGGCCTAAGATAGCGTGAAATGAGCGGAATTTAAAATCCAATCAATCTAAGATGAAAACAAAATTGAAAACAAAACACACAAATGAGAAAAAAACAAGAAAAGAATCGAAGGTTGCCAAAAATCAAGTACTTGCAGTCAGGGAAGAAAAACCTGTTCTGACAAACAAAGTGGATGAAAACTTGATGAAAGCCTTCAAAATCAGTGTTCAAAAGACGTGAAATCCAAGCCAATACAAGGGATAACTGATTTCCTTAGAGAAATATCATTTAGGACACCAAAACTCAGAGGAAACGCCTATGAAGTAATGAGAAAATTGCATAGGGTTGTCCAATTATTTTAATTCAAAATTGAGGACAATACTTCATATTCATTCTAATTCTGCACTGAACTGCCTTATGTCCAAACTTATTACAACGATAGCATCTTCCATTAAAAACATAAGTCCTTTTTTGAATTCTACATTCATTAGCTCTGTGCTCTACTTTGTTGCGAGAAAAATAAGTTATATTAACAGATGGGTACCTGGAATGAATAGGAGGAAGTCTTCAACTCATTAGCCCCTTCTTGTCTTTGTCTTTTGCCTGCATTTGATCTCCCAAAATTTTTTTGTCTTTCACCGCCTTCTGGTCTACCAAATGTAATGTCCCTGTTATTAAATAAAATAAAATATTTGTGTCTGGGGTCCCAATCGATTTATGTATATCTCGGGCCCATCTTTTATTTTTATTTTTTTAGTCGTCGGGTAGCGTGTAGCCGTGTTGACACTTTTTGTACTCCTTCGGGAAGTTTCCCCGAGGCCATATTTATGACCGGTTGTAGGATATAGTTGGTATGCGACCTTTTATGTCTATTTGATATTACGAATTCCAGTTGGAATTCTTGTCTACCATTTCGGAGGTGAAAGATCCTCCCTATTTGGTTCTTTGCAGTTTCGATGGGAGTAACTCCTCACCCTATTCTGCCTTTGTTCCGAAATCATTGTAATCTGAAGTACCATCATTATTTAATCTATGTAGAGGGTATTTTGAAGACTTACTAGACAATGTTCAATATTGTTCCAATTGTGTCAATCTGATCTTGTATACTCTGTCATAAAATACTTTAATCGTGTGACAATACCATTACCATTCCAAGGCAACAAAAATACGCAACTAGGAACCCACAATCTCTACGGTCCACTACCATACGCCATTTGCAGGGAGGACAACCATATGCACGCTCCAGGAGGGTCGACTCTCACTGTACGGCAACACCATTCCATTGGTGGTAGCTTGATTGGGATGTATGACAAACAATGTATGCTACGCACAAGACATTGTACGGTCACTCCAATATCACCGTACGACCTCTCTTTCCATGTCGTACGACCCTCTTGCCACACCGTACGCCTAGTCCATCAGCACCGTAAACCCAAGTCTTGACACTGTATGACCACTACTTGCCTTCGGAACTAACTTTGAACCGTACGCTTCAGGAGTACGCCAAGACGCACGGGCTCATCAGTGGTCGGGAACATTATAGTGGTATGAGAGCTAGTGTTCTTGCCAGCCTGTTGGGTAGTGAATGTGGAAGGAACTTCAGATGTACACCAGAAGGAGGTACCATTCTCTTGACAGAATGGGGGAGCCACGGGATCCGACCGCTGAAGTTATGGAATTATTGAGGGAGTTAACCAGAAGTCAGGCACAACTCAATGACACCATGATCAGAGGGAAAGAACGACAATGACTCATGGAAGAGACATTGCAGAAATTGACTGAAGGAAGGACGAATGGAGAACAAAATGGGGATGGCAGAGATAATTATGTTACAGGGAGAGCAAACTCTCATTCACGCCCTCGACCGTCGATGTTGACGTTTCCACCAAGGACCGAAGCATCTCGAAGGGAACGAGAGCCAGCCCTCGAAGAAATGCAGGATCAACTAATGCAAGATTGGAGGAATGCGAATCTCGAGGGAAACCTGTCCTTAAGAGATTATGTTCACCTACGATTGAGATACTCAAGAGGCAGTGACCGTGGCTATTACAACAATGATGACCTTAAGTGGAAGATAGGTAAGGTAAATCTATCATCTTTTGATGGAGCTGGATCAACAACTGCGCGGGCATGGGTACAGAAGGAAGACACATACTTTTAGCTTAACTCGATGCTGAAGGAGGAGGCAATCAAGTTCGTAACACTCCACCTAGAAGGGATTGCGCATGAATGGTGGCATCATGGAATGGTGACCCTCGGCCATGATCAAATAATGTCGTACGCTGAATTCATAGAGAGGTTGATAGACTCCTTCGACGGGAAAGATCCAGAACTTAATTTCAAAGAGCTGGCTCAGCTGAAGCAATCCAGGTTAGTTGACCATTACATTGCTGAATTCCAGAGGCTATCTGTGCTGGTGACAGATATTTTAGAAAGGTGATTGATTGTGTTGTTTATAGATGGGCTGATGGAACCTCTCAGAGGTTGGGTGAAAGGATTCAACCCCATCACACTCACAGAAGCAATCAAAAAGGCACGCGACATGGCAGCATCTTCCTCTTCCTCCAGAAGTTATTCACATCCCAAGCCACCACTTGCTCCGAAGAAATTTAGACAACAAACCCCCACCAAAGAAGCCATTGTTGTATGAGGCCACCAGATAGGAGCTGAGGAGGAAACTCTGTTTCAACTGTAAGGAGTCGTGGGAATTAGGGCATCGATGTTTGGGCAAAGGAAAACTACACTACATTGAGGTGATGTCCGATGGAGAAGAGGAAAATGAAGAACCTGAAGCCGAAGGAGACGGATAACAAGTTTCTGATTGTGCAGAGAGCATTGCCACACTGGTTCGGAGGGGAGGTGTCTTTGCGGCACTTGCTGGCACTCCGAGGTGTACGGTATTCCGGGTGTGGGGTACACTTCAGGGACAATGGGTGGTCGTCATGCTTGACAGTAGGGCCACGCTCAACTTCATAAATTCATCACCCGTGAACCATAGGGGTTTGCCTACGGAGGCACACGAAGGGTTTCAGGTCAAGGTGGCAGGTGAAAACCTTCTTTCATGTACCCATCTGGTTCCACAATTGAACATCATCATGGGAAATCACACAGTTACCGACGATTTCTTTTTGGTAGATTTGGATGACATGGAGGTCATACTAGGCATTCAATGGATGGAGACTCTCGATGAATACACAAGAGTTTCAAGAGGATGTAGTTCTCCTTCGAAGTGGATGGGAAAAAGGTTGTGCTGAGGGGAATGTCCAACGGAGATCCGAAGGAAATCTCGGCACGACGAATGGAGGCTATATTCAGACATGATGATATTGTCTGGGCTGCACACTGTTTGGTTTCGATCATGCCCGTGAAGGGACAACACACATACTACCATGATGACAAGCTTCAGACTGTATTGGACAAGCACAGTTTGGTCTTCGTCGACATTCCACCTGACATACCACCACACTGTGGCTTTGAGCACACCATCGAGCTTGAGGAAGGCGCCAAGCCTGTCATTACCACTCCCTACCGTCATCCCAAGAAATTAAAGGATGAGATGAGAAGACAATCCAGGATCTCCTCGACAAAGGATGGATCAGACCCAGTTCTAGCCCCTTCGCATCCTTTGTGGTGTTGGTAAAGAAGGATGGGACCCTACAGATCTGCGTGGACTACCATGCACTGAACAAGAAGACCATCATGAATAGGTACCCCATCCCTAGGATCGACGAATTGTTGGATGAATTACATGGTGCATCTATTTTGCCAAAATAGACCTCTACTCAGGCTACCTCCAAATCCGCATGAGGGAACAAGATGTGGAGAAGACAACTTTTTGTTGCCATTACAGACACCATGAGTTCTTGGTCATGTCGTTTGGGTTGACCAATGCTTCAGCCACCTTCCAGTCCTGCATGAACCACATCTTCAACAAGCAACTACGCAAGTTCCTGTTGGTGTTCTTTGACGACATACTCATCTACAACAAGTCGTGGGAAGAACATCCGAGGCATTTGGACGAAGTGCTGGGAATCAAGGAATCACAAACATTGTTCGCCAAGAGATCCAAATGTGAATTTGGAATGACAGAGATACTATATCTGGGACACATTGTCAGTGGTCGAGGGGTTCAGGTGCATCAAGAGAAGATCCAAGCCCCTATGACAAACCTGATGAAGAAAGGATCTTTCCAGTGGAATGAGCGGGCACAACGTAATTTCGACAAGCTAAAGGAAACCATGAGTTCCTGCTCGGTCCTCACATTGTCAGACTTTACTCAACCCTTCATCCTAGAATGCGACGCGTCCGGGGAAGGCATCGGGGCCGTATTGATGCAGGACCGTCACCCCATTGCATTCGAGAGTCGAAAGCTCTCGAGAGTGGAGCGGTTGTATTCCATCTACGACAAAGAAATGCTCTCCATTATGCACACCTTGACGAAGTTTCGTCAGTACCTCATCGGAGCCAAGTTCGTCGTCCATACCGACCACAACAGCCTGAGGTATTTCTTGGAGCAGAGGGAGCTGAACGAATGACAACAGAAGTGGGTGAGCAAAATACAGGTATTTGATTTTGATATTGAGTACTTGAAGGGGAAAAATAATGTTGTGGTCGATGCGTTATCAAGAAAGCCTGCCATATGCTCCTTGTCTTAGATTTTGGCGGATTGGAAGGCCTACCCGTTGGTAGAATACTCTAAGAACCCTCTTGCGTGTCAGCTGATGGATGACGAAGTGCATGACGACAGATACAAAGTGGTTGACGACATCATTTACTATAAGGACAATTTATTTGGTACTTGATTCCAAGATGAAGGAGAAAAATTTAAAGGAGATGCATGACTCACCCTTGGCCGGGCATCCGGGGTACATGAAGACCTACAGACAAATCAGGGAAAGGTTTTCGTGGAAGGGCCTCAAGAATGATGTCCCACAGTATTTTCGGCAATGTGCTACTTGTCAGCAGAATAAATCCGAGCACACATTACCAGCTGGTCTACTTCAACCATGGTCGATTCCTGAGAAAAATTGGGATAACATCTCGATGGACTTCATTTCCGGGCTTCCCAAGGTGCAAGGAAAGGACTGTATCTTCGTGGTGGTCGATCGGCTGACCAAGTATGCACACTTTTTTGTTATTTCTGTTGGGTATCAGGTCGCACAAGTGGCAGACTTGTTCTTCTGTGAAGTATTTTGCCTGCATGGTCTCCCTCGGAACATAATAAGCGACAGGGATAGCCGCTTCCTCAACATTTTTTGGACAGAACTGTTTCGGCTTGCAGGAACAGAGTTGTTGCCTAGCACCAACTGTCACCTGCAGACTGATGGACAGACAAAGATTGTGAATAAGTGGCTGGAAGGTTATCTCAGGAACTACGTTTCGGCACAACAGAAGGTATGGGTTAAGTGGTTCCATTTGGGTGAGCACTGTTACAATACCACATACCACATACCTCATGTCGATTGGGATGGCACCATTCAAAGAACTGTATGGTTACGAACCTCCATCATTCCTTGATATGACACTGGGTGACGGCTGTGCGCTGAAGGCCAAGGATTGGCTGTAGGAGGGCATGGATATCTTTAGAGGGCCCAAAACTAGCAGAAGATGTATGTTGACAGGCACTGAATTGAGAGAAGTTTTGAAGTTTGTGATTTGGTATACCTCCAACTTCAACCTTACAAACAATCTTCTTTGAAGACAGGAGGCAAAGAAAAGCTGAGGCCGCATTTTTACGGGCCCTACTGTGTGGTCCAGAGGGTAGGCGAAGTCGCCTATGAATTGGAACTACTCGAAGGGAGTCAGATCCACAATGTATTCCACGTGTCTTGCCTAAAGAAGGCTGTGGGACAGCGCATCACTATGTCAAAGGATCTATCGCCCATCGACAAAGAAGGAAAGTTAGTGCTGGAGCCGATGGAGATCATCGATGTCCGAGAGAAGAATTTGAGGACATGCACCGTCAAGGAGTTTCTTGTACGCTGGAAGGATTTGCCGATAGAAGACGCCACTTGGGAAGGCGAACAGATTTTGGAACACCCCAGTTTGCAATTGCTTGAGGACAAGCAATTCTTGGGACAGGAAGACTGTAATGTCCTTGTTATTAAATAAAATAAAATATTTGTATCTGGGGTCCCGATCGATTTATGTATATCTCGGGCCCATCTTTTATTTTTATTTTTTTAGTTGTCGGGTAGCATGTAGCCGTGTTGACACTTTTTGTACTCCTTCGGAAAGTTTCCCCGAAGCCATATTTATGGCCGACTGTAGGATGTAGTTGGTATGCGAGCTTTTATGTCTATTTGATGTTACGAATTTTGGTTGGAATTCTTGTTTGCCATTTTGGAGGTGAAAGATCCTCCCTATTTGGTTCTTTGCAGTTTTAGTGGGAGTAACTCCTCACCCTATTCTGCCTTTGCTCCGAAATCATTGTAATCTGAAGTAATATCGTTGTTTAATCTGTGTGGCGGGTATTTTGAAGACTTACTATACAATGTTCAGTATTGTTCCCAAATTGTGTTAATTTGATCTTGCATACTCTGTCATAAAATACTTTAATCGTGTTACAATACCATTATCATTCCAAGGCAACAAACATACACAGCTAGGAATCCACAGTCCGTACAGTCCACTATCATATGCCATTTTCGGGAGGACAGCCGTACGCATGCTCCAGGAGGGTCGACTCTCACCGTACGACAACACCATTCCATTGGTGGCAGCTTGATTGGGATGTACGGAAAACATCGTACGCTAGGCACAAGACATCGTACGGTCACTCCAAAATCACCATATAACCTCTCTTTCCATACCGTGCGACCCTCTTCCCACATCGATGCCTAGTCCATCAGCACCGTACACCCAAGTCTTGACATCGTACGACCACTGCTTGCCTTCAAAACTAACTTTGAACTGTACGCTTAAGGAGTACACCAAGACGCATGGGCTCATCAGTGGTCGGGAACATTACACCAAATTCCTTTTGTCTTCCACCGGTTTTTTAGATTCTTTCTTCACTTCCTCAATGTTCTTAAGTAATGTAGAGTCCACATTGTCTTGTTTGAGTTCCATCTCAACTTTATCTCCCCAACTTTCATTGCATTGAGTTATAAAACATAGATTATCACATTTATCTTCAATGTAATAGATGTTCCCAATAGTCGAAAAACCTTCTGCAACCCTTTTACCACTCTCTTTCTTTTTAATAATACAACCATCACTTTTGAACATGACTTCATACTGTTTCTTACACATTTGACTAACACTCAACAAATTATGTTTCAAACCTTCAACATAATAAACATCATTGGTTCTACGCTTACCATCAATTGAAATGGTCCAATGCCTTTGATTTGTGCACTTCCATCTCCCGCAAATCTAATTGCTGCTCTATCACATTCTTCCAGCTTAATAAATCTTCTCTTGTCGCATGTCATATGATTTGAACATCCAGAATCTACAATTCATGTATTTGCAACAACTTTAGTATGTAATGCAGTCTCCTCTTTCTTTTGTGAAATAGCCAGAAATAGAGAATCCTCAATATTTTCACCAATATCTTCAACTTCAGAGAAGTGTTCTTCGATGAAACATAAACTCTTTTTACTCTTGCCTTTGAAATTTGTTCTTTTCCTAAAATCACCTTTCTTTTGATTGTTTTTCTATCATCTTTCTATTCACTATAATATTCCTTATACTCGCAATCATTAGCAAAAGGTTCTATTCTTCCATAATTAAAGCACTTAAGACGTAACTTATCTTTGTATTTACCAGTGCCTCGCTCGAATCTTCTTGAAAGAAATGCTTCAACTTCCTCTGACATCTTTCTCGTCTCTGATTCAGCTTCTTCAACAACTTTAAAAGAAGTCTCTCTTTTCCTTTTCAACTTCTGCAATCTCAAATGCAAAAAGTGAACCAATAAGCTGATCAACTGAATACTGACTTAGATCATTGCTTTCCCTTATTGAACATGCCATTGGTATGAACTCCTTTGGTAGGGTTAATAAGATCTTAAGTATAACATCTTTGTCTTTTAGATGTTTGCCAGTAGCTCTGATTCCATCAACAACATCTGTGACCCTGTATATGTAGCTTTCAACACACTTTCATCTTCTGCCTTTCTTAAGAACTCATACTTATGTTTTAGGTTCATCAACCTTGCTTGTTTTTTCTTTGAATCTCCTTCGTATACCAGCACCAACTTATCCCATATCTCCTTAGCTCCTTTCATACCTTTCACCTTTCTAAAAGTTGTGTCACATAAATTGCTAAAAAGTATTGCTCTTGCTTTCACATTAGCTTCTTTCTATTTTTCTTCTTCAATAGTTAAAGGCCTTCCAGGAGATGGATTAAAACTAGTTTGAATAACCTCCCAAATACCATTCTGCAAAGTTTTGAAATATGCTTCCATCTTGTCCTTCCAATAAGGAAAAGTTGTGCCATCAAATACCGGAGCCTGAAAGTGTAAGTTCTACGCCATCCCGGATCTACCTCAAGCGATTAAGCTTCTTCAAGAGGAATTGGCTCTAATATCAATTGTTTAACTGGCTCTAATACTGGTATTGTTTGCAGTGGCCAACCCCAGTAGGCCCTCGAAAGACTTTGATGAATCATTTGGAAGTTCGGATTCTCCAGGTAGCACAAAATTATGATGCCTTAAAATATATGGATGGAAGGGAGAGAGCAGCAATAGAAGATTTGCATGATTAGTTCCAATAGGTTTAGGAGCAAAGGGACAAATCCCGAAAAAGATTCCAAAAACTCAGAGAATTTGTTAGCCTAAGGTTAGCCCATATTAGCAGAATACTCTAGGAGGCCTAGAATTTCCTCAAGACCATTCAACTACCAAACACATCACCAGAGGTAGAGAAGTAGATAATCCAGTTGCCAACAAAGATCAATCAACTTCAGATGGTAAAGAAGTAGTGGAATGACAATTTCAAATTCTGCAAGATATCTACAAGGGCATACTCCTAAACACGGGTTGACTTGAGGACAAGTCAAAGTTTTGAAGAGGAGATGATATTGGCTAGAAAAAAGAGCAAAGCTATAGATCTATAGAGCCGACATATCTTACTAGAAAGAAAACTCCAGAATGCGGGATTTGGACCATAGAATTTATTAAAGAGATATTATCTAAGGGCCACATTTGCTATTGTAACTATAATTAGTTAGGGATCTATTCACTAGTGAATAATAGTAAGGAATAGTGAATATAGAGATGATATAGAGAAATTCATGTAATTGGTAAATCAGATAAGGAGATATAAGGAACATAATACATGATTGAATATAATGCAAAATACTATTGATTTTGGTCTATCATGTTGTGTATGGTGTTAATATTCTAATTTGTATTTATTTTAGGTCCAAAAACCTTTCCTTATTGCCTCAATAGGGCTGAGTCCAGTTTAGAATACTACAACACAAGAAATCCTTAGGGTACAAAACTTTAGTCCACATACCTCAGATATCTTACTAACAAATGCCACTATGAAGCTGCAAGAGACTAATGCGCTTTCATTAATTATTTTGCCTATTTTAAGAATTTGTTGCCCCCAATGTAGACATGCAATAGATATTAAATAAAGTTAGATGGTCGGGTTGGTTAAAATATGTTAATCAATGTTTGTTAATAGTACTTAGTTGGAAAACGGTTGGCCTCGAACCAACCGTTGGCTCTATATA
>MU225241.1:326120-360630 GCA_018584345.1 Thuja plicata
CTGCTACAGTACCCGCATGAACAGTAACACTACAGTACCATGAACAATAAAATGCCTGAAGGTCTTGGTGCATTGTGTTAAGGCTGCGATCCAATTTGAGTCATGTTTCAGTGAGCTGCGTCCCAATTTTGGTGTTCACCAAAGACTGCGATTGGATTCCAAGTTTCTTCATTTGCATTTGATTAATTCTAGCTTGCATTTTTGCATCAATAAGTTTGTTTGTCAATCACTAAGGGTTTGAAATAAAAATCAGAAATCATTTACAGTAGTATATACTTTAGACTTTGTATTTTCTGAGTCATGTATGGAAAGTGTTTGACAAAATGCCAATGTCCTATATAATGCAAATTTGATGTGTTTGGCCTATCATATGTTATATATATTTGGTCTGCAATTCGTTTATGGTATTTTTCAGATTGTATGCAACTTGTTTGACAATATTCCTTGAGTAGAAAAATCATCTTTCTCCATTATTTAGCAAGGGATACTACATGTTTATTGGTTGCATTTTAGTAAGGTCTGAGCAACTAATAAATTTAATAAATTGTAGTTGAAACCTCTTTGAGGGCATGTGTAGATGAGAATTTGATATTCGCAATTTACTGCTGATTGTTTTGTTTGTCTCGTAATTCTTGGTGGGATCGTTCTTGCATCATAATTGCTTCCACTTTGTGTTCAGGAAAAGAATTCCAACATGTTGACATATTTCCTAGCATCTATGTTACGCTTGCTATTTTAGCAGTTAATCTCTTTCTTTAACTAATCATCTTATTTGACTGGATGACTAATTATAGCTATCAGACTGACAGAGAGAAGTTTTTAATTTATTCCTGAATCTACATTCATGGAAGAGGGCACTTGATAAATTAGCTTCAAGAGGGATGGGGTTGATCAAGCGCTTAACACACACAAAAACATATGAAGTATTCCTTATCAGACAAATATATCCCTGGGTTTGTGCTAGCAAGTAGGGCAACATGATTTTTTTGTTATAGATGGAAATTGGTTACAATCCTTCATTATCTCCACTTAGGTTATGAGTTCAACTCTGGCACTTGGCATTGCCATTGCTTCATCCAACAGCTTCACAGCCTACCAGATTTATGATTTTGACAGCCACTATAAATCTGCCTCTTCTCGCTAAAGTCCAGCTAAGGTCCCCCTCCAGATGCAGGATTTGAAGCATCAACCTCTGATTGGCAAATACTCAATGGCTTTTGATCAGTCTACTGGCCCTAGCCAAATAGGGCAACATGATTTGACCTTTG
Source organism: Thuja plicata (assembly GCA_018584345.1). Lineage (NCBI taxonomy): Eukaryota > Viridiplantae > Streptophyta > Pinopsida > Cupressales > Cupressaceae > Thuja > Thuja plicata. The sequence goes on from MU225241.1 coordinate 327,389, forward strand.
AGATTTGTCAAACTCAAAGCTCTGAATTTAAAGCATATCAAGGACAAGGTATTGAACTATATTGACAAGTAATTATGTATTGTAATACTTGATGTAGGATAGTGGAATGGAGTCCTATAGGGGAGGTAGGAGTTGAGTTGAATGGGCCCTACAATGGAGCACCTCATTAACCATTTGATATTCAACTTTTAGCTTAAGCAAACAAATACACATACCAAACAATGTAAGATAATATTTGTGTTATAATACATTTATATTTATCCAAATAGGAATGCATAAGTGCAGTCTTACAAGTTAAATAATATTAATAAAGCCTCTGACACAACCCAAGAAAAATTCATGTTACTAAGATATGAAGTGTTGCATTTAATTTTGCACTCATACATGTAACAAATACAAACTAAGTGTCTGAGGCACATGATTCGACCGCCCAAGAGTTATGTAATGGTTTTAGAAAGTAATTGTCATGCTAACATAAAAAAGAGCCCATGTTTCCCATCACACAATCATATTACATCCATCTAATATCACAATTTTCCAATTACAAAACTCTTCAACCATAAAACATGGCTATGTGCCCCATCTATCAAACTCAACCGTCTAGCTACTAGTCACTTCCACTTGCATCCAACATAGATGAAAGTGTAAGGCTCATCATTGAAGCCATCAAAATAAAATGAGTGAAATTAAATAACCCACAACATATGAGCAATCAACCAAATCAATCAACTTTTAAATTAATAGAAAAAGTCAAATATTCCAAATCTAACATGCAACATAATTGAGCACGAAAGGTTCACGACTTAAAACAAGATGACAAACATTTAATACTTAATACCAAACAAGCATTCAAGAATTCATTAATATTATCATTTCAAATACACATTACATCCATTCATTTTTCTCATTTGAATCCTTTGTTTTCTATCTTGTTTTATATTTTAGTGGTGGTAGAGGCATAATAAGATGAGACATCAACAAAAGATTAACACAAGCAATTTGCATAGTCTTCCAAGTATTCTATTGGTTTACCATATAATCTTCATGCCAATTTCTTTTCTACAATGTTATTGCTTGAACCTATGTGCTATAAGTGCATATATGGGTTGATAGTTGTACTATAGATTCAAAGTTTTTAAATACTTATTTGTCTTAAATAGAAGCAATACTAAATGAACTATTAATTAGATGGCATGAGTGTGATTTGTAGAATGATGTCACACTTTTATAATGTAGATGACTAACTAACATACTATTTTAAAACTTTGAATGCCTTTAACTTTTAAAATTATATAAAATAATAAAATGTAAATATGGTCCATCTTCTTCCGCAATGTATGCCAAAAATGACCAGCAAAATGAGTCTCTCTATTTGAGTCAATACTCTTGGACAATCCATGTAACTTAAACTACCTCCTTCAAAAACAATGTAGCTATGTGGGATGCATCATTAATCTTCCACCATGGTATGAGTTGAACCATCTTTGAGAATCTCTCCACTACAATAAAAATTGAATCATGACCTCTCTTTTTTGGTAGATTAATAACAGGTAGGAACAACTCCAAGATGGAGGTCACAAGGGGGCCCTCCTCCCCATTCAACATAATCAACTTAGAAGCAACATAAGCAACATAAGTCACATAATCAACTCAAGTCACAAAGACCGCATAGATGTCACTTTAGGGGATTTAAACATGGATCTCCAACACGAGAATCTCACGACATTGCATTTTGAGCACAACCCTATTGACAGAATCGTGACCTCTTTGTATCTAAGGTGATCCCAAAATAAAATCCGTGCTTGTGTTCACATGGTCTTCTTTAACGATAGAGAGGTCCTTTTTATTATAGTTGTCCACAAATACTCTTTCCTATCATTCTTCATTATCTTTATGATATATACACAAATCCCACAAAAAATTCTAATGAACTTCTTCAAGAAGCTCACATACCATGAAATTTTTTGGCCTCAAACATGATCTTGGTTGAAGGACAATCCACTATATATCCTTTTCCTTCTTTTGGTCCTTTTTAAACCTATTAAGATACTACAAAACCTAGATGCAGTAGTTCCCTCTTCATGAAAATACACTTTTTTAGGTTTACAAAAAAAAATTGTCTCTCAACCTCAATAGAATAGCCCTAATGTGTAGTAGGTGTTCTTTTATTTTTCTAAAAAACCAAGATATCATAAATAATAACAAATTTTCCAAGAAAATGATTTGGTACCTCATTCATCGACCTCATGAAGGCGATGGGTAAATTTTCCAAACCAAATGACATCACTCCACTCATATAACCCATCCTTGGTCTTGATTTTTTTCTTCCTTTCATTACGTTCTAAAATCTTGGTTTGATGATATCCACTCTTCAAGTCAATCTTAGTGAAGTACTCTAATCAACTCAAACAACAATTAAGTCATCTATTTAGGGTAATGAGAACTTATATTTGATGGTGATCTTATTATAGCACTTGAATCAATGCACATTATTCATTCTTTATCTTTCTTTGGTGCTAGTATATTAGGTAGAGCACATGAATTGAGACTTGTGCTAGCCAAGATCTTCTAGAAATACGATGGCACTTGGTCCAACCATGAAAGATGAATAATATAATCCTCATGCAAGAGTTATATAAAAGTATACTGTATAGGCAATTTATTAGCACAAATGAAGGATATAATTGAATGACATAATGTTGCAATAAGTTGTACATGTATATAGCAAATAAGATCAAGTGTCATCTAGAAAAGTGGCTTGTGATCTCCATGCAGAAAGGTACACCTAAGAAACTTATCTCTTAACAACATTATCTACTAGTAAGCTTATTTTCAAATAGGATTAATCCATGCTAAATAGGAATATCCCGCACTAACACCCCACCTTAAGCATAGTTTACGTAGGTACAAAGAAATTGTGTCCCAATAACTAACTCTGATAAGGTATCTACGTACAAAGAAATCTCTCATGAAGTGGAGAAAGGAAGAAATGTGGTGGGAAACAATCTCCCCCAAAAGATAGAAAGGATATGAAAGTGTACTGAACACAAAAAAAAATGAAGAAGATGAACTCATTGAATGTTGTTCAAATTCTCTATATGATTTTTTTACTAGAAAAAAACTTCAGATACTCTCTATGAAACATCTCTAAAATCTCATGTAGAAAAAGGTGCAAGAACAAAATTTATAGTCATCAAAGAGGAATAAGAATGCCAACTAGTTCCAATTTGAGGAACTTAAAAACAAGGGATGTCTAGAATAACTTTGTCCCAACAAAGTGGATCCAAATGACCCTACTACAAAGAATTCTTGGAATCTCTCAAGGATATGACATGAATCTCTAAAGTAGCAACAGGTGATGGTGCACAAATACATGTCTCACATGTGCAAAAAAAGCATTATATGCAAATACAAAGAAAAATTTAAGAGGCACACTCTCTAATGACATCCAAATTTCAAATTTCATAGCATTTGGCTCATGATCTAAAATAAATTGGACTTATAACCTTATGATGTCAATTCAAAGGCTCGCAATTTTTTTTAGACACCTTTTTACCCTCCAATCTTATAAATGATTGCCTATAGTCTTGCCAGATTTTCTATGCTTTGAAAGTAGAGGGAATTGGCCATGTTGCCTTAATGTTATTGAGTCTCAATCAAGATCACATGCAACTTTCTATGTGAGTATTGTGCTCTATGCGCTCCTACAGAAAATTAGCAACCACAAAACACTATGCAAACTACACAATGGCCTATTTAGTCTCCATAGAAATTTTTGACCAACACAAAGTTAAACCACTAACATAGTGCAATAGGCGGCCTTCTATATATGCAAACCACTAATTTAATAGTAGATCATTGTAAAGATAACTTTAAGAACCCACCCCACCAAATATTTTAATTTTAGAAAAATATCAATTTCTAATTGTGAGTATTACCTCAATTTTGAAAAAATAATTGAAAATTTAGAAAAAATATTTGTAAATACATTAATTATTATGGGAAATACTTCCAAATTTTAAAAAAATCTTGTGCAAAACTATGGACCTGAAGGTGAAATCATTATTTGGTTTTAATCATTAATTATAATAAGGATAGATTGTAGAATATTAAGTTCTTGTCATTGATTTAAAATATAATTTATCATCCTAGTGTATTTTTTGAGGTAAAATATACCCACAATTTGTAATGCTCATGGGGCCTGAAATTATTTTTAGACCATTGATCTCCATTAAGATGAATAGTCCAAAAGCAATTTTGAACTCGCATATTTTACCTCATAGAATACAAAAAACATCGTTAGATTATAAGTTAATTCAAAGATGGTAAATAAAATTGGTGATATGGCCCTAAAGTTCTACAAGGTCGTCGTTTTTCGAAATTAGTTCAACTCTACCAAATTTGAAATGTAGAGACCTTGTTGTCCCTTCTTAAGAAAAAAAGTGAGCCCATGTTCTAGAATCATTTGAAATTCTTCATAAATGGATCATCAACTCCTGTAACTGAAGCAATGAAGAATAATAAATAATAATATAATAAGAAAACATATTTTTGGTTGATAAAGGATTGCTTGTGAACCTTGCATCACTATGGATCAAGTAAAAAAGGTAGACACCATAAATTAATTGATAACAAAAAGTATCATTTCAATATCTTACGAGGATAGTAATGAAATACTTAATTTATTAAATGGATGATGAGAAAGAAAAGTTTCTATTTTGAAAGTTAATTAGTGAGTGAGAAAATTAATTTTTATTTATTTATAAAAATATATATTAGCTCTATTGCATTAAATAATACTAGTGCATATATATATATATTCACCAAGAGATTTTGAGGTGCCAATTTGACATTAACGTGAAGAATTAGTTAAAAATAGGCATTTCGAGAAGGATATCTCTAGGCAAATTATTTGTGTGTGTGTGGGTGCGTGGGTGCACATGCTAGTAGTAGTCGTAATGCTAGATGGAAGGCATGAAATAAATTTTAATATATAAAAAAATTATATTAGGATTATAAATAAGTTCAGGGTTTTGATTCAGATTGGGGTTTAGAGTTAGGGTTTTGATTAGTGTTTATGGTTTAGGATTAGGTTTAGCATTAGGAAAAGGGTTTAGCTTTACACCATGGTTAGGGTTAGTGTTGGGTTTAGGGTTTGGGTTATGATCTTGTTTAGGATTAGGATTATGGTTAGGGTTAGGGTTCAAGGTTAGGATTATGCATAAGATTATCTTTTGGTTAGGGATATAGTAAGTTTTAGGGTCATTATTAGGTTAGACTTAGGGTTAGGGTTAATATTACAGTTAGAGATAGTTTTAGAGGTAATATAACAATTATGATAAGTTTTAGCTCAGGATTGTGGTTGGGGTTATTTTTTGGGTTATAATAATAAGCTTTAGCTTAGGATTTTAGTTAGGGCTAGGTTTTGGGTTATAATGATAATTGTTATGTTATGATTAGAGTTTATAATAATTATGGTTAAGGTTACAATTAGAGTTTGCAATAGGGTTAGGGTTAAGTTTTGTTTAATGCCCCGACCCAGGAATCCTTGGACATAAGGATAAACAAGAACTATTGTAACAATTTGTTTTAAAGGAGTAAACAACATATAACATTAAGCAAAGCGGAAGACTAACACAATTCCAAAGATTTCCAAGCCCATACAATAACCACGATTCATTTACTGTCTACATGATTAGCATACAAGGTTCATTCAAATTACTATGCTAATTAACAATGATACTTTTTAAGCCCAAAGTACAATTCCTACCATGGCTATTCATACAAGTCCATTTATTGAATTAAAATGCATAGTCTAACACGGATTGCATTCAATTACCCCAAAGCAGTCGATACTCGATCTGTTATGATTTGGGAAGGTGTATCTCCAAAAAGGGTATCCGGAAAACTAACTTGCATCTTTTTGTCGATGACTAAAATGCCCTTTGTCCACAGTTTGAGTAACTCCAGTAGGAATTCGTATGAGTATACATATGGTGTCGTACGAGAATCCATAGGAAGCCATACAAGTAAGTATAAAATCCCATATGAGCAACAAGATCTCGTACGATTCCCTATGGGAAGCCATATGAGAGCTTACTATAACTCGTATGAGACCATTAAGCTATTCATATGAGAAGCTGCATCTCTGGCCAAAGCATGAAAGATAGAAAAATTTAGGCAAAACAAGAAGATAAACTCCACACTAGGGAGTGTTGAGAATGGAGAAATCGAGGAGGTACACACTTGATTTCCCCAAAAGTATAAATATAACATTAATGAAAGAATACAAGAATCTAGATCATCTACAAAAAAATACATATACATGAGCATAAATAACAACACAAATCACTGAAAGTAACCTGAAGAAGTAAATGAGCAACAAGCTCCAATCCTGTAGCTGGAGAAAGATCATCTCTATACTCTAATACCCAATAGTGGTATAGGTTAGCAACGCCTCCCAACCACATGGAACCCGTAGGCCCACCCTGTCGTGCTCATGGAGATAATGACCCGACTAAAGTCACCTAAGACACACAAACACACACACAAGAGACTGCACACACGCCAACCAATGCATGACTCAAGGTACACATATGATCATGAATGTAAATGCAGTATTCCAGGTCACTACTCAAGACACACTAAGCCTACTATGTAGGGACTCTAGTGGAGTGTCATTGCTTGGCTTGTACTAGATCAAGCGGTATGTGCTATGGTCAATTAAATCCCTCGGGAGGCCTCATACCATGCCCTCGTACCAGCTCGCACAGGAGACTGGCTGCCATACAGACACCACACCCTCGCACCGACTCGTGCTGGACACTTGGATACCGTACAGGTGCTCTCATATCTTTCATTAAGTTTTATTACCCATGTGTTATTTGGTTATCACTTTATTAAACCTCTTCATGTTACCTTGTCGACTACTTTCAAGTCGGGATAACCATGAGAAGCCACTCCATACGTTTTCCCATACATACCCTTGCTCGCCATATGATGAGTGCCACAAGGAAATGCAATTTTCCAACCCAACCCCCAAATGTTCAAATACTCAACTGGCCTATATCCAGGAGTTTGGATCTCGCAAGATCCAACATAGGCACACTCACATGCTCGTGGGTGGGGACAACCAACAACACGTAAATGATGAAACAATAAATATGCAAGGGGCTAGATCCAGGAAAAGAAATGAGAGGAAATAACATAACTCACTCGAGAATCACAACCAAGTGGAAACCAAAAAGGAGGTAAACAAACCCTGACAAAATTGACCAAAGGCCAAATCCACAAAATTACGCTGACGGAGCACTTTTTGATTGGGATATAAAATACTTGGAATGTCCTCTATCCAATCTGACTCCATGATCCTACTCCTTGTAGCAAAGGATACTAAAAACATAATTCAACTCAAGCCAACAAACAAATATTGGGCGACATGCAAAACGAGGCGATGCCAAAAACACCCAAAATTCAAACATCTCAGAATTTGATGGAATAAAAAAAAAGCACTTCTAAAACATTCTCAAACTACCAAAAATCAAATAAAATTCAAGTTCTAGGCACACATACAGAATCCGACAGCATAACTAGGTAAAAAATTCAATTTTCAAACATGGAAAACACATAATTGCTCATGCCTGCCCAACCGGGTCATGGAAAATCATAAAAATGGAGGGGAACACTATTTCTCAACCCCCAAACATTTAGAAATCAAAATAATTTGACAAAATAGAGTGAAACATTAAAAATATGAAAGCCCTACCTCACTCCAATTGCTCAAAAACCGAAATGAAGAGAGAAAAATGAAGAAGACTCCAATCGAGCTGAAAATCCTGAAGAAGATGGAGATCCGCGCTACGAATCCAACGAGCCCATCCTTGCGTCAATCCGACGAGCCAATCTCCCACAGCGAGCAAAAGCCCAAAATCTCCAAAGAAGGTTTTGGAGCAAAACTTCAAACTTTCACAATCCTAAAATGAAAAGTGAAATCAAAAACTCACTTTTTGCCTAATATAAGCACGTTTATAAAAGTGACTTATAAATTAAAATATTAAGCCACTTAGTAAACTAATTGGCAATTTCCCAAAATTAATAAAAACAATAATAGGCATTTGGAATTCTACTACGACAAATTAGCCAGAAAATAATTAAAATAAAAGAAAACATTATAACCCCCCCAAAATGCAATTAAATCAACATTAATTAATAATTTCTGTGACAACTGCAGAACCCTAAATTCACAAACACGCTCACTGGTCAAATCACATAATGCATTATGAATCCAGATTTACCACAATAACCAGAGGGTTACTAATAATAACACTACTATGGATACGTCTCCCATATAGGGATGACATTGGCTCAACATGAATGGTCAAGGTCACTATCTCCTGGTGCCACTGTCGGGGATATAGGTACACACTCAAATCCTGGACTAGGGATGAATGTACCTGGTACCTATTTAGTAAACAAACAAACATCAAGTGTAGATGTTGAACATATAAATAGCCGAAGCACAAACAAGCACACAATCACATTGAAGGAGAACAAGACATCGTGTAGAACCTCGCAAGCAAGTGATTACGACTCCGTCTCACTTCATACTAACACCAACAGACAAAATGCATAACGGTGGTGTAGTACAACATAACATTATATAATCACATGACAACACATTAAAATTAAAGTATTTAAATAATCATTTACAACCATTTGAGCATATTTCTACTGAAAGTAAAAGACATATATCCACAACATAAAAGCACCAGAATAAGGAGTCCAATAACATCCATCGAATATAAATATACTCCACAGTCCAAGTCCGAATACAAAATAAACCAGGCATCATCACAAAGCATCATGTCACATCACTAGCGTCATTATGCAGATATGATCAAACTGAATAGCCACATCATCTAGCATCTAACAATTATGATACTAGTAAACAAAATAATGTAGTCATCGAAGCATCCCATCATGCAAATAATCCAATAAAAATCAAAGTGTCTCTTGGGTCAAAATAGTCATGGAATAGAATGTACACATGGGAGGCACTACATTTTGGATTATAATTATAGTTAGGGATAGGGTTTTGAATAGGGTAATAAGTACAATTAGGCTTAGGATTAGAATTATAATTTGGGGTATGGTTTGGATTAAGGTATGGTTAGGGTTAGGGTTGGAGTTTGGATTAGGATTGCAGTTATAATTAGGGTTTAAGGTTAAGGTTAGGGTTGACATCATTGTTGGGATTAGGTTTTGGGTCAGTGATACAGTTTGGATTAGGACCATTATGTGAAAAAATGTTTAATAATTTATTTCTTTTTGTTTGTGTGACTTGATTTCCTATAGGTACATTTGTTCAAACAATGGTCTTGGTTATCCTTTTTATGATTTTCATGGCAATCAAGTACAATTTGGTTTAGGGTTTAATTAAAGTTTAAATTAAGGATAAGTTTAAGCTTGGGATTGGTTTACAGTTTAAGGTTATGTTACAGTTAGGGTTCATAGTCAAGATATGGTTGGATTAGGGTTAAGGTTCAATTAGGTTTAAAGTTAATGTTAAGGTTAAGATTAGGTTTAGTTTAGGGTTAGGTACAAGTTCAAGATAGGACTTAATTAGGGTTAGACAACATATGGCTTAATAATAATTAGATAATTGTTAGGCTTATAATTATATTTTGGGTTAGGGATAGGGTTAGAATTGGATTTTTGGTTGGGATTAGGGTTAGGGTTAGAATAAATACTTAACCCTACCCGTAACAAACATCAAATTCTTATTTTGTCTAGATGATGCATCTAGAACAATTCCTGACATTTCGAGAAGTGATTTATGTGCATTGACTTTGCTTCTTCTATACTTTATTTGTATTTATGCTAGGTGCGTTGAATATGTTATGTTATATTTTTATATCGTTGTAGTGAACTACATATTTCCTCTTATCATAAAAAGAAAAAAAATCAATTGATATGCTGACAAAAACATTTTGTTGCTTTTATATTTATCATTTTACATTTTATTGTTAACTTTCACTCTCACATTAATATAGATCCCAATATTTCAAAACAGAAAATATTGGAAAATGAAAAAGAAATTGTTAATTGTTTATCTGGTCCAATCTTTTAAAATTTGACCATAGGTAATTCTAAAATAACTCTAACAATAACCTTAATCCTCACCATAACCTTGATTCTCCCTTTAAAGATAACTCTAACCCTAATATTAAATATAATTCTAATTTAGATTCTAAATGTAACCTAACCCTAATCCTAATTATAAGTCTAACCCTTAATCTAAACTTATGTTTAACTCTAATCCTTACCATATTATAATCATAACCCTAATTCTCATATCTTAACTCTAAATATAATATTTTACTAAATTTTAATATAATATAGTAATAAATTTATTTAAAAATCTCCCCTCTCCCTCGCTTGGACAAGTTGGCGGTCTTGGTTTAACTGTGCACTGCATTGTGTTTTTGTGATTTTTTGTTTTTGTTTTTGTTTTTGGGCTTCATTGTGTTTATGCGTGTATTTATTTCCCCTATGTGTGTGTGTGTGTCCTGTCCTACTCTTCGGCTCGGTCGAGGTGCCCTGGGGCACATTTATTTCATTTGTGTGAGTTTAATGGGAGATCATTTAAGTCCCTCCGACGACGGGGTTTCAAACACTTTGCCAAGAAATAATTTGGATTCAGGAAAGTTTGAGGAAACTAAATTCATAAACCCTCATATAAGTCAGTTCTCTCAACGAAAGAAGAAAGAACGGTCTGCCCATCCTTTGCTGATTTTAATGGAGGAATGTTGGTCGTCGGTGGAATGGAGCTAGAGGGATTATTGTGGTCCTGCGGAGATGGAGACAGAAATGGAAGCATCATTGACCATGGAAACATCAGAGGGAGAGAGAATGGTAAGCCCCCTTCCTCTACTTTGAAATTTATTTCTCTTAAGTTCCCAATGATGATATGTTGAAAGTAATTAAGAGGGAGAAAAGTAGATTAAGGAATATTGGAGTTTTTTTTGCCTGTATGCATTCAAATCCCTTACCTTTAAGGAAGTTTTTTGATGATTGGATAACAAATTTTTGGGGCAAAAAAATAGGAATCTATTTCAATTTTTGTCGAATGATGCATAAGGGTTTATTTGTTGTGGTTTTCCACATTTGAATGTTAGGGTTCTTATAACCCTTAACCCATAAATTGACATACTTGAGAAAAATCTCTTTACAATTTGAATAAGATATTCTATGTTGGGATATTGAGGTGTTGGGAAACTTGAATGCTTGCTTTCATTGCAAGCGTAATGGACATAACCAAAGAGACTTCTATATGCTAAAAAGGCCAAATAATGAATCATTTAATGTGGTTTCTAACAAGAGGCCCAGACTAACAAGTATTATGGGAACCCTAAACTTGCTCAAAATTTTGATGACCATTGCCCCCGAAATAAAGATGACAACCTTTCTAATTCTTTTAATGGGAAGGGAGATGTTTGTGACAAGGAGGATATCCTGACTAAGTACTTAATATCTTTTAACAATCCTCTATTTGAAGATGATTTGGAATTTATTCCAGCTAACTCCTCAGACAGGATCCATAATACAATGATGGTTCAACATGATGGCCCCAATGGAAATGATGAACCAAAGAGGCATAATGCTCAATAGTTGGCCTTGGCCACTATTAATGAAAGAGTTGATAATCACAAGAAAGCTAAAACCTTCCCCACTAGTGAAAATGAAGAGAGTTATAACTTTTAAGTGGTTGGAAATGAGGTTGCAATAATCAACACAAAAATTGATATGTGTGATGCACCCCCAAAAGAGGATTCCACCCGTTTCGCAAAAGTTATTAAAAATAAAAAGAGGAAAACCTATGGTAGACCATCTATCTCAGGGGGTGGGAAGGCCACATCCAAAAAATATGGTGACATCCTAGAATGCTTTAATAGGCTTTAAAGAAACCAGAAAAGCTCTTCCCATAGTGATAAATGACTTTACACCTAGCAAGTTGGAATGTGAGGGGCCTCGAGATGAGGGATAGAAAACTAGTAGTGAGAGACTAGTGTAATAAATTGATGCAAAAGGATGTTATATGTCTGCAAGAAGTTAAATCCTCTGGTTACTGGGCATCCACCACCCTCAATTTCATCTAGAATCAAGAAAATTCCTTTGTATTTAAGCATGAGAGAGGGAAAGGTGGGGTTTCTATTCTTTTTGGACCCTCTTGGGCTGACTTGGTGATTGATTCTAATACATCTCCCTGTAATAGAGCATGTTGAATCACAATGAATTATCATGGTAAAAGCACTGGAATATGTAATATTTATGCTTCAAATGATTATAGAGAACGAGCTATGTTGTGGGAATGGTTGGCCTCTTCCCCCCCTAAGGCACTTTGGATTCTCACCGGTGACTTCAACACGATAGAACATTGAGAAAATAAGAAGGGTGGCATTAGACAAGAATGAAAAGCAAATGAGCATTTTTTGGGGGAAAATGTAAGAGATGCCTAAACCTTGTTTATCCTCTAGAGAATAGGAAAATTCTATCCAAAGGAATGTGGTTTACTTGGTGCAATAAATAGAGTAATAACCAAAGGATATATTATAGACTGGATATAATATATGTGGATATGTCATGGTTCTCTTTTAAAGCGGCAGGTGACAAAAAACCTGTTTTGGTTACCCATGCAACTATCTCGGATCACTCCCCAATCTCTGCTAATATCATTATTGATATCCCCTCTTAGCTTGCTAATAGGAGCAGGGGTAACGAATTGTTCAAGCTTAACACCTCGCTTTTGAATAATGAGGATAACATTGTTGAAATGGAAATATGCCTTGCTAAATTTTCTAATCAAGGTAAGAGTTATGTAGACAATTGGGAGTCTCTTACTCTTTTGTGGAAGAAAATGTTTCAATTCATTGGGGAGAAGGAGTATAAAGACAAGAGTAAATTGATAGACGCCCTAAAAGTTAGGCTTAACAATATTGAAGGTCTTCTTCAAGAGGACATTCATAATGATTGGCTGAAAGGGGAACTAATAAAAACTAAATAAGAGCTTAGAAAGATTCAAAACTACAAATTCAAAGGTCAAAGTGTTAGAGTCAGGATGAATTGGGTCACAAAAGGTGATAAAGGTACAAAATACTTTTTCAATCTAATTAAACACAAGCAGAAAAGAGAAAGAATTGAGGAGATAAATTTGAACAATTGTATTTCTACTAATCCTCGGGATATTTGTAGAGCCTTTTTTTACTTCTACTCCAATATTTTCACTTAAGAATTCACCTCAGAGAACAATGACTTTTTTTAACAGTGTCTTAGATTGATCCCTAAGAAGTTGGACATTGAAGATTCCTATTAGTTGTCAAGATAAATTATAGTTGCAGAAATTGAAACCATTATCAGATCCCTAACAAATGATAAGGCTCTAGGGGTGAATGGTCTCCCTACTAACTTTTCACCAGGCCTATCTAATGGAAGACATGAAGAACCGTGTCACTCTCCTTAGTAGAGTGTATGGTCTCTCATAGGCTAGGAAATTATAAACATGGATGGTTCTCTACATCGAGACCACCAGGAACAATAAAATAAAAATTGACTGGGGAATAATAATCACTGACAAATTAGATGTGCAGTTACATAGGGTAAAGAGAGACTCTAAGTTTTATATGACTTCATATGGGGTGTATCTTCTTGCAACCCATGCAAACTATCAAGGCTTATACAAGAATGGATCCATACTAGATCCAAAATCCTATCCTTACAGGGTCTACCCTTAGTTGGTTAGGAAGGATAAGTTGAAGGAGGGAAGCCAAGAATACAAAATTGTCAATGATTCTTTCATCTTCTCCATAGAGGGAGATTTTTCAAAAAGGATGTTTGAGGAATCCACTGCTAGATTCAAGAATGTTGGAAGGTATTTTGTTCATTTCCAAACTTTCACCTATATCAGAGTGAAAGATGCACCTTACAGCCAAAGAAGATTCCCACGTATCCTCAGATGGGTTGGTTCTAATATAGTTTTGTAGGTAGTTTTCACATGATCACAGACTCATTGTGAGTAAGTACAAACCATGTTTCACCTTACCAATTTGTATCAGGTGACACTCAGTACATAGAATTAAGGAAGCAAGAACAATGTGCCTAGAATGGGATGAATGCCCTATGAATGAATGGAAGATTAAAAGATGCAAGTTTGAACCAATTGGCACCTTCAGAAAAGTAATGAGGGATCACTTTAAGCACGAGCCACACTTAGAAGATCATTGGGCCAACTACATAGATGACTATGAAGTCAGAATTTAGGACTATTACAGGTTATCTTGTGACCTTGCACATCATGTACTCAACATCCATATCCCAAAAAGAGATTGAAAAAATGACTCTGATGATGTTTTTCTACCATTATATAATAAGGACATGGTGTATACCAAGCCTATTTTTAATGTGGAGATTGTTGCTCCAAAACATGAGGATCTTAGTCATAGAGAAAGGCATGTAGTCCAATGCACCCAGGATCAGATACATCATTGATTTCATATAAATCATGTGCAAATGAAGTAAAAAGTGGATCCCCCACCAAAAATTGAGAAAGAGAAAGGCGTGAAGGTAAATGTGCCAATTTTCAAGAAGGTACCTTCACCTTGTCCAAAAGAAGTAATAGGTCATGCTGGGGTCATGGCTATACAATATCTCCCACATTTTGAGGCATAAGAAGGCCAAGGATAAGAAGAATGCCAAGCCTACAGTTCCAACTCCTACACCCCCTCCTTCAACACAAGAACCAAGCATGTCACCAAGTATAGATACATCTACAGATGTTCCATCCTCTTTTAGGAAGCAAAGGGTTCAACCCTTTGAGATAAAAGTTACTAAGCCTAAGGCCACAAAACCTTCAAACAAGGTGTATAAGAGACTCAAGAAGAAACCTTCTATGGCACCAGAATTGGAGATATTAGAGGAAGAAGAGGAACTCGAGGAGGATCATGTTCCATTGATTAGATGGACAAGGTCTACAACATCAACATCAAGAAAGATTAACTTGGGTGCCTCTTCGAAGGATATTTATGAACCCCCTTAGGAGGGAGAAACCTAGGTTGTTCCATAAATAGTGAACCAAGAGTGGGACTCAACAACAAAGAATGAGGAAGAGAAGGATAACCCCTTGGGGGCCGATGAGATCTATATATCTGGTTTTGAGAATATTCTTGGTTTCAAGGAGTCCTCCCAGGGGTTACATGTGGATGATATAGGAAGGAGTGGGACTAGACAAGATGATGTTCCTTTATATTTAGAATTCTAGGCTCCACCTTTTCTAGGGACATAGATCCTTGAGGTTGAAGTCTAGGTCCCTCCAAATATGAAAATAGAAAAAGAAAGGGGAGACCAAGAGAATATGCAAACAAAAACCTTTTATACACAAATGACAAGAGATGAACAAGGGGAAGTGGAAATAGAGAAGGTAAAAATTGAGGAGCCTAAGGGTGATGATATGGTATAGGTTAATGAATAGATACCAATTCAAGTTGCAGAGGAGCCGATAGATGAACTATCCTCTCCTTCATCCTCATAGAAAAGAGAGGCTACCCTAGAGTAGGAATAGATAGAAGAAAGAGAAAGGGAAGAAGAAACATCGGTCTTGTAGATTGCACCTTATGAACCTTTATCTACAAGCACCAAGCATACATGTCTTGCAAAGGAAATTCATCCCCCAAAGAGAACATACACTGAGATGGATGTTGTTAACCTATCTCAAATCAGTCAAGCATTCCACCAAAGGGAATCAAGAAGGAAAGCACAAAGGATATCATATGTCACTATGGACATGTGAGGGAATTGGAAGGCACAAGTCATAGTACCACCTCAAGTTAAGAATGTTTAAGAGGTCACTCCAGATGATTTCGTGATGGAGGAAGTTAACCTTTGGGTGCCTACAAGAGAAGGTGGCAAAGAACCAGTGGAATTGGGTGTATCTACTTTGTTTAAACATATGCACCAAGAAGAAACATAGATGAAGAATCTCTGATATCATAATAAAGTATTAAAATACTACATTTCTCAATTGGTTGGTCCCATTGACCAAAATACCTAGAGGTAGCATTACAAGAAGAACTAGAGAAGAGGGAAACTCTCGAGCGAACTAACCCATTATTTAAGGCATGTGTGGATTGGAGAGAAGAGTTGAAAGAATTTGGCAAAGAAATAATTCAGTTATTTATAACTCATTTTTGCACTATTGTAAATGAGGTCACCTATCTCTTATATTTGGTTTCAGAAGGTGAAGGCAATATAGAGAGAAACATAAAATATTGGGAAAGCGTTCTAACCAATCTGAAGAAAATGAGGAAGAAAGGGGCAAATGTCTTGATAGAGGAGAGAGTATTTGACCTTGGGGAAATTGACAAAATGGATAGTTGGATCAGAGCCATCAAGGTCGTAGTAAAATAATACCAAAAAATGCGTGATTTGATAGAATCTAGGAAAGAAGTCGCGATTCCATGGGTGCAACAGCTTGAAGAGTTCTTTGATTATCTAGATTGTGAGATCTATCAAGATGATAATAAAGAGAATTTATACTCTATCAAGAACATCACTCAGTAATTATGTGGGACTTTGGAAAGAATAAACACAAAAGAGGATGTTCAATGGATGTATAATGTGAGAAAAAAATATGAATGAAATAATAGAGGATATTGAAGATATCCATAAGGCTAGTACACAATTAATAATCTTCCACAAGAATCAGCAAACTCACTCGGAGTTAATGAAACATCCCAATTTTGAAGTAGATGCGACTATAGAGAAATTTTGCCAAGCTTGCCTTGGTGATCTACCTCAGCGTTAGAATTATTGTATTCATTAATTCTTTCAGTTTTAATCATTCATTCATACCCAGGTCTTAGTCGTGGCCCGAAAAGAGAAGAAAAGAGAAAGGTCAAAATTCTGGAAAATCATGTTTTTTTTTTGTTGTCAAAAAATAGATTTTTTAGGGTCCAATCTACATGCGAAAGGTCATTTTTGATGTTTACAATCCTTGGAATGGTTTTCATACGTCAACAATAGTTCACTCCTTTAATTTCATCCATCAAAATCATCCACAAAGATGATTGGAGGCATTTTTAGTGAAGTGACACTTTAACTTCAGTTCATTCCAAAATTGTAGGGTACATTTTAGCTTTGAAAAAGTAAATTTTATGCATTTTGATAAGTAGGAATCAAATTTACCATGTTGTACCATAAGTTAGGATTAGTTTTCATGAGTTAAACTAGAGTTTGGATTTTATTATGCCCAAGTTTGGATGCCCATAAACCCTAGTTACAAGATTCACATTTTTCATATTGTAAATGCTATATAAACTTCTCAAGAGAATGTAATAAGGGTTGAAATTTTTGCAATAAAACATAATATACATTAGGTGTTGCATTCATTGTGTGTTATTTGTTATCTCTGCGAATTTGGGGATTTATTTTTTCATATTCAAGAACCGAATGTATGTTTTGTTGTAATTTTTCTTGTGATTCAGATAGTTGGTGTTAGCTGCAATTTTTTTTACTTGTGGTGATGAATTAGTTGGGAAGATATAATTGTTATGCTTGAGGAAGAATTTGTCTTAAACGTGCGCATGTATGGTATGGCTTTGTAATGCTGATGAATTCTGAGATATCTTGAACTTTCAAAATTCCTTTGGTGATTGCATCTACATGATAGGATTTGTGATTATTAAATTTCATATTTTGTGGGTTTTCTTGATTTAATCCATTATTTGATATGGAAGTTGAATTTATTATGGTTGATATCCTTTAGAATTAGCTTTCAATAATTTTCTTGAATTCTTGTTACTCTCATCTTTTGACATTTTTGTAAAAATCAAGGTTAGAATTTAGTTTTCATCATAGGGATTAAATTAGATTGGAATTCAATTGCATGCATATGTTATCTTCCTTGAAATAATAATAATAATAATAATAATAATAATAAGAGTTATAAAAAAATCTTTGTTTTCCAGCTTCAAAGTTTTGAACTAGCAAAGGCCTCCTTGTGAAATCACATTATCTTTAATTGAGTTTCAGAACGGTTGTGACCCGGGCATAGAGAACCTTGGGATTGACTTCGTCATTATTTCAAGAGAGGGATTTTCATCACATCTCCCTACTGTTACATCGTGTAAAAATGACGCAAAAAAGGTTGTTCAGGAATTCATTGCTTCTCACTCTCCTGATGTTGTTTTCATTCAGGAAACTAAACTATCAGTGGAGGATATGGAAAATATAGTTTCTAGGATTTGGCCCCATAGATCCTATCAGTATGTTGGGGCTCATGGTAGTTTAGGGGGATTGTATTACTTATGGGACCCAAGAAAGGTTGTTCCTTCGTGGTGGATTATATTCCACTCTTCTATTTCTATGGTTGCATCCTGCTTGGATTCAAGGGAAACTTGTCTTTTTCAAATATTTATGTTGCTACTACTCTTTTGGGAAAATCTTAGCTATGAGATAATATTAGATATTTTCACTCTTTAAACCCCTTTTCACCTTGGATTTTGGTTGGATAATTCAGGGTAGTTTTCAACTTGGAAGAGAAAAGAGGAGGGGAGGCTAGGATGGATCCCTCATCTATCCTCCTCAACGATAATATTGATATTTTGAATGTGATTGATGTGAAGCTAAATAATGGCATGTTTACTTGAAAAAATAAGAGAAGTGGAGTTGATGCAATTTATGAAAGATCAGATAGATTCATTATTTCATACTACTAGATGGGAGATAGATGGAATAGTACTTCTGAAGTCTTAGATTGGAGAGGCTCATATCCTTGGAAAATCAAAGTATCTATGGTTTCTTATAGGGCTTCAAAAAATCCCACATTTAAGTTCAACTCATGTGGCTATGTGACCCTTCCCTCTATCATTTGGTCTCAAAATGGTGGTTTAAGGGGCAATCTCTCATCATACAACTACGTACTCTTTCGCTAAAAGACTACAACATGCACGAAATAAAAACTTAAGTGATGGAATAAGCAATGTTTTTCTGAATCTACAACATAGCAAACAGGATGCCCATGATCAGTTGAATTCTATTATCCATACAATTTGGGATTAGGGGCTTACTTTGGAGTTGAATCAAAGGGAGGCTATGGATGATAAGGAAATGGAGGAATGTGATCTTTGGGAGGATTTATTTTAGAAACAAAAGTCTAGAGTTGAATGGCTACAAGAAGGAGATAGGAACACTGCCTTTTTTCATAACTCTGTCAAGGAAAGAAGAACATGTAATCTCATTTTGTCCTCAGTGTCTTCAAAGGGGGTCCAAATTCTCTCTTTGAGGGACATCACTCAAGAAGATCATCCTTACTTTTATACGTTATTTAGGGAAGATTATATTCCTACTAGGGAGGAAGAAATATCTAACTTGGAGTGCATTCCCACCCTTGTCTCTAGTGAAAATGAATGAGGATATCCTTCACCCTGTATCAATGAAAGAAGTGGAAAATATTGTACTCCACATGAAGAAAGGAAAATCCCCAAGTTCAGATGGCTACCTGATTGAATTATATAAGGAGTTTTGGGAGGTTATCAAGTAGGACCTTCTAGAGGTGGTTCATGATTCACATAATAATAAGCAGATGTTAAAAGACATGAAATCTATTTTTTTAGCCCTTACTCCTAAGAAGGAGAATTTAAATATCCTTAATCAATTTCAACCAATTGCCCTTTGCAGTTTAGTCTATAAGGTTACCACTAAGCTTATTGTTGAGAGACTCAAGTTGTGCCCCAAAACTATTATTTCTAATGAGCAGGGTGGTTTTGTTTCCAGTAGACAATTTTTGGGTGGAACTATGATTGCTACTAAGGTCATTCATTCCATGATAACTTCTAAAGAGAAAGCCATGTTTATCAAATTGGACATGGCAAAGGCTTATGATAAATTTAAATGGGGCTTTTTGTAGAAAATTATTCAAGCTTTTAGATTTAGCAATAAGTGGGTCAACTAGGTCATGAGATGTTTTTCCTCTACTTCCTTTTCACTCTTGGTTAACGGGGAACCTTTTGAGATATTAAGTGCTTCTAGGGCTCTTCGATAGGGAGACTCATTATCTCAATATTTTCTTATCATCATGGATGAGGGGCTTGGTAGACTCATTAAATAAAAGGTTAGACATGACTTGATTCAAGGGTGGAGCTGGTGTGATAATTTACCTCATTATTCTTACTTGCAGTTTATGGATGATATTGCTTTGATGGGGAGGGCCAGAATCAGTGAAGCTGTTGAATTCAAGAAAACTTTGGATACATATTTAGTTGCATTGGGACAAAAAAATAATAAGAAGAAGTCTTTTATTTTTTCTTTAACACCCCTCGGCTTATTCAAAATAGGATTTTCCCTTTCTCATAATTTTTATTGGTTCCCTTCCTCTGGTTTACCTTGGGATTTCAATTGGTATGGGTTCTTAGAGCAGGGAGCTTTGGAAGGACATTCTAGACAAGTTTCGTAAGAGGGTTAGCCAATGAACTTGTATATGGCTCTCATTAACTATAAGAGTAACTTTTTTGAAGTCAATGATTCATGATTTGCCTATTTATATATGTTTTGTGTAGGTTGCTCCTTCTAGTTTTGCAAAATAATTTGATGCTCTCTCTTGTCTATTTATTTGGTCTGGTAACTTTCTTTCCTCCAAGTGGAACCTGGTCATATGGAATTTTGTTTGAGGCAAAGCATGAGGGGGTTCTTGGGCTTAGTCCTACTATCTTGATGGGTCATGTGCTTGCAACCAAGTTATATTAGCGATGGTACTTTTCAGGATCAAGGTTGGGCTAGAATCATCATTCATAAGTACTTCAGAGGCATGACTAGTTTGGATGTGCCTCACTATGAATTTTTGGGGAGGGAATCTATGATTCGGGACACTCTCAAAAAAGGGGGAAAAACTCATCAAAGGAGGACTTTTTTGGATCTACAATAAAGGATTGGAAGCTCAATTTTGGCATGATTCTTGGGATGGCCATCTCCCAATTATCTCTTAGTTCCCTCACCTTCATCCTCTTTGTGACAATTTTGTTGCAACTAGTTGGAGTAAGGTGACCAATTTAAAACTATTATGCTTAAGGGGCATTGTTACTCCTAAAGTGATTGTGTTGTCATTAGTTTTATGCAAAGTCATTATCAGTGAATGTAACTGAAGCAGGTAATTCAATATAATGGAGGAGACACAGTCGGTAAAGGCGACTGAGATAGCCACCAAGCACCGAGAAAGCTACATATACCGAGTCATGAAAAGACAATTACCAAGCACTCATAGACACAATACAGAGTTACCAAGTAAGAACAAGTATGTTACCAAGTATTCTAGAGCCGACATTTCAATTGAATTTAGATACATTGTGTATGGACACCGAGCAGAAAGTGTTACACAGAATTCAAGGTAAGTTTTTTTTGAATCATTGGGATTCCAAACACATCATTGAACATGATCACAAGGAAGATCTATTGTTGATTCATGATGCCCTAGATCTGGTTAACCACCTAAGTCACAGTTAGCCTCCTGAAAATCATATAAGAGATCATTTTGAAGAATGAGAAATTTGTTGACGTTGTTGTTACTGAAGCTGAAGAGTTGATGAAGATGTTGCAAAGAGAAGTGAATGCGACATAAGAAGAAGGATGCTGAGCTTATAATACTAAGCTACCAAGTGCAAAATGAGGTAACAAAGTTATTGAGCATAATGAGTCTGGACAACATTTGAATGATGCATTCTTATTATACATTTTTGTACTGAATTTTGTTGTATTTAGAGAAGTAAAAATACCACTTGTGGGTAGGCCCTAACAGGTCTTTATATTTTGCAAATCCTTTAACCAAGTACATCTCTTAGATTAGAGATTGTGAAATCCTTTAACAAGGTAGACTGAATAAGTCTTTTGTACTCTTAACTGAGTATAATAATCCTAACAGGGTAAGCTAGCAGAAGTAGCTAATATTGTAGCTCTAACCGAGCAACCTTTATACTGTAGTAGTGAAGGATTGTGGGTGTCATCCCCACCGCAGTTTTTTCCTCTAACAAAGGATTTCTACGTGACCAAAATGTTTGTGTTATGTTTTGCATATTTTATGATTTGATTTATTTACTTTATGTTCATTCTATGAAATGTATTCAACTCGGTAATTGATGAGTATGTATGCTTAAAAGTTTTAAGGGTACTGATTCACCCCTCCCCTCTCAGTACATAACTTTCCTAGGTTATTCCAACAATTGGTAGCAGAGCTAGTCTCTTGAGAAAAATGGTTTAACCACCTGAGAGTAAATATCATGGCTATGGAAAGTTACAAGCAATCTTAAGAAGATTGATAGTCTTGAGTTTGAATTAGAAAGTACACAAGAGGTGATTGAAGATATGAAAAAAAAGTTAGAAAAGTCCTTGAAAGTAAGAAAGCAGTTGTGTAGTGAACTAAAATCCACCCAAGAGCATGTTGTTACTCTTGAGACAACATCTGAAGGTAGTCTGAGTGATGAAGCTGAATTAACAATTGCAGAACTCATGGAAAATAACAAGACACTCACCAAGCAACTAACCTTAGCAATGAAATATCAACAAACATAAAGAATAAGGATGAGTGAGATAATTGACTCTAAGGGAGTAGTTGAAGATGCATTGAGATTAGCTGAAGAAGATATAAGAAAGTCTGAGACTAGAATAGCTGAGAAAGAACTTGAGAATCAGACACTGAAGTGTGAAGTTGAAAAATTGGCCAGTGAACTGAAATCTGAAAAAGAAGCCAATGAGGTACTAAAGAGAAGTGATGAAGCACTGAGATCATTGGATGCACAAATCAAAGGTTAGAAACAACCTAGAGACAAAAATGAACATGGATTCAATAGTGAGAGCACTACTGAGAAAGGAGAATCATCTAAACAAGCTAACAATTAAGACACTTCTGCCCCACCGAAGTCAAACAAGCCTAGTTGCTACCACTGTGGGAAACCTGGACATACTGCAAATGTATGCAGAAGCAAAAGGGGTAAGTCACTGAGCTCAACTAAGTTTGATGGATATTTCTATAACTATAATAAGTATGGGCACCAAGCATTTGAATGCATATCAAGAACTGTAAACAACACAAGGAGGCCAAATTTTGATGGCTACTATAATAACTGTAACAAGTATGGTCACAAATCTGAAGAATGCAGATCACAAAGGAGAAATGAAAAATGGGTACCGAACTGAAAAATATACATAGTAACTGAAAAAGTACATCTATACCATGGGACTAAAATACAAGGATATCATGTTTAGTCTGCGGAAGGTATGGACATATTACTACAAACTGCATGTTACTACATGGCAGGAACAATAGGAGATCTTGGAGAAACCCTGAAATGGAATGTTTCCATTGTCACAAGCTAGGTCACCTTGCCAAAGACTACATGTACCGAGGAAAATCTCCTACCGAGGAAGAGACATCAGAGAAATAGAAAGTAAATGTTGAAGAGATGAGAGAGTGGATGAATAGGACATGGAAAACAAAGACTATGGATGATGGAACATCATTCAGGACAGTTGAGGGCACCACATCCTTCAGATCGGGTGCAATTGACTCTACCTAATTGACTACAAGGTATGTATAGGAACTGGAAAGCAAATTTTTAAATCTTAAACTGGTTCCTAGTATATATGCAGAGATCTATATTAGCATACTTAGATGCATTCAAATACATATTATTGAATTCATGTTTTACATTCATTTGGTGAAAGGAAATGGTAAATAAAATCAGTAAAGTAATTCGGTGAAGCATTAATTGTTATTATTATGACCATTGGAAACCCAAAACCCAGAAAAAGATATAAATAGACCTTGTCATCTATTATTATCACTTACCATTTTTTAGAGCATTGTGAGCAAAGTTGCAAAGTTAAGTCTTCAAGCGAATTCGAGCGATTGACAAGGTATTCCTAAATAGTTTTAATCTACTATAAGATTAGTTGAGCATATTTGAATATCATTAGGTGTTTCCCTAGTTATGTTTTTGCAATCGAGGTGAGAAAAGTGAAATCCTAAGTGAATCCAACAGAGAAATTGGAAAGAATGCCACCTAAGCTTAAGAATCTAGTTTTTGTAGAGAATGTTGAACCCGTGAACCCTAAGTTCAAATTAACTCCAAAAATAGCAGTAGAACCTGATAAGACGGGAGCTCTAACATCAATTCTACCAAGGGTTCTATTGATCAAAGATGTGTGAGCATTCATCCACTATAAAGTTGAAGAGATATGTGTACTTGAGATTGATGCGTTGTTACATAAATTATGTGTGAAAAGAAAGCTAAAGGATAAATATATTCATTTCAAAACCAAAGGTTTGACTCATGCCCTTCACTTAATAAAAGTATTTAAAATAGAGTGGATAAGAATGGTTCTTAGTCGAGTTCATGACCATTTCATGTGGCTTGAACAACCAGTGAAGATAACAAAAGATGTCTTACATGTTGTAACTAGTTACCCGATTGGAGATAAGCCGAAGGCTTTAAGACAAGTTGAAAAGGATAAATTGAGTGAATTGACCAAGGAAAAATGGGATGGGAGAGGTCTGAAGACTTCAACTATTGAAGACCCTGAGCTAAAATTTGTGTGTAATTTCATATCCTACCGAGTGTTTCAATCTTCAAGAGTTGACAACATACCATGTGGAGCTGTAGATTTGGCATACAAGATTGTGAAGAAGAACATGTAGATTGATATTTGTGAGATTTTGCTGAAGCAATTAAAAGATAATATGAATACCATAAGGAAAGCAAAGACAAACACTTTGAAGTTTGGATCATTACTGGTATGCATATTTTTCTATTTTCTGAATTTATTCCCATCTATTGGTAATGTTACATGGAGCACTTAGAATCCTATCTGCATATATCAAATAAATGATTACATCCTGAGCCTAGGTGAAAATCTTGACATGATAATGAATGATTACTTCCTTAAGTTTCAAGCTAAGATGCATAAGAAGTACAGGATATCACCCCACTTGTTTGAGAAATATCATGACACTATTTGTTTTGAAGTGGACACCGACACATGCATTATCAAGGTAGTTGAGCCAAGAAGTATCTGGATACAACCTATGGGATATGAGATGGACACAGAAATTGTATCTCAACAAATTGATGCTATGTTAGCAAATCTTGTTGACAAAAGAACCAAAATATATGACACTTATGAAGAGGTTAAAGAGAAGAGAAAACAAGAAATCTTAATACCTAAAGCCCAAAGGAGGAAAAATAAAATGATTGAGAAATTGTCAAAGGATCTTGGAGTTGATGAAGAAGAAGATGAGGCTGGACCATCTGACACAAAAGGAAATAAGCCAATAGCAATAAAAGCCTCACCAAGTACTACTACTACTAGACCGAACACAAGGTCCATAGCTACACCAAGAGAAAAAAGGAAATCAAAAGCAGAAGAGCCAAAAGATAAAACATATGTGAGAAGTAAGAAAGCTACCATTCAGACAAGGAAAAAATTGAACTTGAAAGAAGACAGTGAGACAGACACTGAAGATCTAATAAAATATAAGAATGTAAGCACATGCCTATTGCATAAATACTCTAGATGTGGCACTTGAGTTACTTAAGAAAGAAAGGAGGAATTTAAGAAATCAAATACATGAAGTACAACGACTAGAATGAAGAAGGTAAAATCGAGATAGAAGTTGAAATTGTTTTTACTTTGCACAAGTTTAAACTTGCAGACTAAAGTTGTTAACCATCTACCTACTGAATTGTATAGCAAAATTGATGCTAGATGGAAATATGCATTGAATATTGAGAAGAAAATGAGGGAAAGATCCCTAATTCTAGCTCAACCCACAATGTATGTAACTGAGATAGATAAGACAATGAAGACCTACTCTAACCAATTTCTTATTAAAGGTAAATCCTCAAGGATCATTCTTGGAGAGTTAGAGAAAGTACAAAATGAGACTGATGACCAATGGAGAAAAAATGTTTTTATATATATGGAAGATAAGAAAAGAAAAGAACAAGCTACCGAAGAGAAAGGTAAGGACAAACCTATTGATCTTACATTGGATAAATAAGAAATATTGATTGAAGATATTACAGAGAAGGACCACACAACTGAAATTTATGAAGATGAAGATGTAATCATAGAAAAGGGAACATAGAGTGAACAAATGGATACAATTTATTTTTCCGATGCAAAATTATTAAAGGAAGTTCTGGAACAAATCAACGAGTATTTGGATGTTGACATAGTAATGTCTAATGTTGCAACTGATACTGAGGAGATAGACACCAAACCACCTAAGGAAAAAGAACAAGGAGAAAAAGAGGAGCATAAGGCCACCGAGCCTAACACAGAATAGTGCATCGAGGCACCTTCTACTAAGAACATCACACCACAACAAGAAAAATTCAATGAAATTCCAAAGGATCAAGGAAAGGACAAGACCGGGGACAAACAGACAGAAGAAAAGACAAAAGAAAGGACATAACATAAGACATAGAGAAGAATGAAGAAAAGAAAGAGGAGTCGCCATCAACTTAAGCTAAAGACAAGCAAGAAAAAATGAAGGATGAAAATGTATTTGATGCTACAGAGACCACTTTCCACGCATTAAAATTGTCTACTGGTGAAAGTATGTTGATCAAGAATAAGAAATCAAAGAAGAGGAAACATGTAGATATGAGCGAACCGATCATATTACTTAAAGTAGACCTATCTACTATGGATCCTAATGACATGAAAGAGTATGCAGAATTGGTGAGACTTTAGGCACTCCAAAATAAATTATTTCAGAAGAAAAGATAAACCAATGAATTGGAAGATGTCAAAGAAGTACTATAGGAGATTGTATCAGATGCTACTATAAATGAGGAGGCAAGTATTCTTAATCAAGTAGCAGATTTAATTCAACAAGTGCGAGAACCAAACAAAGAAACAATCACCTACATGATAAAAATTGATCATAAGAGCTTGGAAAAAAACTATTAGAAGAAATTTTGAAGAACATTACACTAAACAAGGTATCTCTTTCTGAAGAATGCACTGACATAGAGAACAAGTTGTCTGATATTTTTTTTCTATTTCAGAAATTTTGTTCCATTTCACTATTCATTAAGGATATCAAGGAAAACGAAGAATCTCTTGAACAAGAGATGACCGAGTAGCTAAAGAACATATCAACTGAGCCTGGATCTCTATAGGCCTATCACTCAAAGGTAAAATAGTTAATGGTAAGGCAAAAAGAGATAAGAAATGAAGATACAAACTAAGGATGGAACTCCTTGAGCTGCAAGCAACTCTTATTCCCGACCCAGAGTCAATGGATATTCATTTGAAGAAAGCCAAAGATTTAGTTGCTTCTCCCGATTGCAGTTCATTGGATACTATTACTGCTATGGCAGCTGATGTTGCTACACAGATTGTTGTTATGCAAACACTAAAGGATACATGGGAGGAAGCCCTAGATGATGCAAAGACTAAGTTTAAACACATTTTTTATCATATATCTTTGGAAGATAAGACTAAGTAAGTATTGTTTTGACATGTTTGTCAAAAAAGGGGGATATATAAGGATAGTTTGATATGTAAATAGGGGGATATATAGGGATATAGATATGCATGTTTACATAAGGGAGATATAAGTAGTAAAATTTTGAGGAGAATTATCAAAGGGGGAGTCATAAGTATTTTTGAAGTTTTGAAAATTTTGATGACTTTGAAGTTTTTCACAAAATGCCAAACTTATGTCAAAGGGGGAGAATGTTACTCCTAAAGTGATTGTGTTGTCATTAATTATATGCAAAGTCATATCGGGGAATGTAACTAAAGTAGGCAAGTCAATATAATGGAGGAGAAATAGTCGGTAAAGGCAACCGAGACAACCATCAAGCACCGAGAAAGCTACATATACTGAGTCATGCAAAGACAGTTACCGAGCACTCATAGACACCAAGAAGTAAGTACAGAGTTACCGAGTAAGCACAAGTATGTTACCGAGTATTCCAAAGCCGACATTTAAATTGAATTTAGATACATTTTATCTAGACACCAAGAAGGAAGCGTTGCACAAAATTCAAGGTAAGTGTTAGTTGAATCATTGGGATTCCAAACACATGATTGAACATGATCACAAGGCATATCCACCGATGAATTTTTAGAAGGCACAAGACATTGGAGATGTAACCAAAGTTTAACCACTTAATCTCTACCGTTGATTCATGATGCCCTAGATTTGGTTAACTGCCTAAGTTACAGTTAATCGCCTAGAAATTATATAAGAGATCAGTTTGAAGAATGAGCAAGTTGTTGATATTGCTGTTACTAAAGCTTAAGAGTTGATGAAGATGTTGCAAAGAAAAGTGAAGGAGACATAAGAAGAAGGAAGAAGAGATTATAATACTAAGCTACCGAGTGCAGAATGAGGTAACAAAGTTATTGAGCATAATGAGCTTGGACAACATTTGAATGATGCATTCTTATCAAACATTTTTGTACTAAATTTTTTTGTATTCAGAGAAGTATAAATCCCGCTTGTGGGTAGGCCCTAAAAGGTCTTTATATTTTGTAAATCCTTTAACTAGGTACATCTTTCAGATTAGAGATTGTGAAATCCTTTAACAAGGTATACTGAATAAGTCTTTTTTACTCTTAACCGAGAATAATACTCCTAAAATGGTAAGCTACCAGAAGTAGCTTACATTGTAGCTCTAACCAAGCAACCTTTATACTATAGTAGTGAAGGATTGTGGGTGTCATCCCCACCGCAGTTTTTTCCTCTTAACAAAGGATTTTTGCGTGACCAAAATGTTTGTGTTATGTGTTGCAGATTTTATGATTTGAGTTATTTACTTTATGTTCATTCTATGAAATTTATTTATGCTTAAAAATTTTAAGGGCACTGATTCACCCCTCCCCTCTGAGTACATAACTTTCCTAGGTTATTCTAACAATTTTAAAGTGACTTGTTGGAAGAATCCTTAGGAATTGCCCCGTGGTTGTACTGAAGAGAATCATCAGGTTTTAGCTAATAGATTTTGTAACTCTCTTCAAGATAGAGATGTTCTATCTTGGGGCCCTAACCCAAAGGGAAAATTTACAATTGCCTTTGGTTATCAGGAGTTGGACATGCAGTTGCATGGTGGAGATAGGGTGCCTTGCTGGAAACAAGTTTATAATAATTTTTCGTGGCCCAAGTGTAACTTTTTTGTTTGGCTAGTTTCCCAAAGCAGATGCCTCACTTGGGTGAATTTAAGGAAGATAGGGTTCCATGGCCCGTCCATGGTTGCACCCTTTGTAAGATGAGCAAAGAAAGTGTGTCCCATATTTTTTTTTAGTGTTCTTATTCTAAAGAGGTTTGACACTTATGGTGGGGAGCGTCAAATCATGCTTGTTTTCATGCTACTTCTTTAGTGGATTTTTGGAATAGCCTGGGTCGTCCTCCAACTGAGTCTTCTTTTTTTATAGGTTTCTTAGCTTATTGCCCCAACTTTTATCATTTAGAATTTATGAAAGGAAATAAATAGAAGGATCTTTCAAGACTTAGAACTAATAATTTCTCTTCTATGGAGAAGAATTGCTTGCAGACTTCAGGAAACTATTCTTACCAAATGTGATGTTACTGGACCTGTGGATCTTGGTGATCTAGTTGTGAAAAGGAATCTGAATCTTGCAGGTAATGGGGTTGGCCCCTTAGCTAAAAGGAGATTGAGGTAGGTCAAACATAAAATTAATAGAGAAGGAAGGTGGCTCCCTCCTCCTGGGGGATTTTTAAAAGTTAATACAAGTGGGTCTTCTAGAGGTAATCCTAGACTAGTAGGAATTGGTGGTGTTGGTAGGGACAACAGTGGAAATTTATTGTGTTCTTCTTTTCTTCCTATAAGGGTTTTCACTCCAATAACCTTATTGGGGCTATAGCTATTCTTTGTTCTATAGAAAATGGGTTCTCTCTTGGTTGGAAAAGGATTGTTTGTGATTCAGAATCTTAAATTGTGATCGATATGTTGAATGCTCAACATTTGGAGGAGGCTAGGCAATTAGTTGTGGTGGTAAGACAAATACTTAATTTGTTCTCCTTGACAGATCATATTTCTTCTTGTCATATTTTGAGAGAATGGAACAAGGTGGCAGATTGCTTGGAAAAATGGGCTTCTGAGAACCCAGGTGGGTGGGATATGAATGAAGGGATTTTCTTGAGGCCAGACTATAGAGAGATGGTGGATAGGTTAATTTTTGAGGACAGAGTTGAGTAGTTGTAGCCTCATTGGGTTTGGTTCTTTTATTTGGCTTGATTTTTATGCTGGCCTTGGGCCTTACTTTGTGGTCCTTGATTTGTTTTGAATAAAAAATTTACCCCTCAGACCGGGCATGGCTCAGATGATGCCACTACCCATCAAATTCTCTGGGTTGGATATTATTGGCTCTTCATCTTCAAATATGTTCACACTCACATAAGGAAGTGCCACACCTACCAAATCGCCGCTTCTCGTGAGCAGAACCCGACAATGCCTTTACAGCTGGTCTTTGAAGTTCGACCCTTCGTCCAATGGGTGTTCAATTTTATCGAGGAGATAAACCCCAACTCATTCGCAAACCACCTATATATTTTGACTGTGACCGATTACTGTACCCAGTGGTCCGAGGCAATCCTATGTAAGAATATATTATGTACATCTGAATAAAGTGATACACTTCATATATAATATAATATCATAATTTTTTAAAGAAAAATAGTTGATCTATTGATATAGTAAAATATTTGAACTAATATTTTTTAATTAATTAAAATTTAAATAGATATATAGTAGATATTTATTTTTGTAAATTCTTTTTTATTGACTAGTAGAACCTAATAATTTTGTGAGTTTAAATAGATTCATTACTAAAAACTAGTAAAGAAAATTTGAATTTTTTTTAATTTCAATGAACATTTCAATTGTGCAATGTAGAGTACAATTGAATTAGATCCATTAATCATCATTAACAAATCTAACAACAAAGTTTCTATTGCAAGTTTCTATGATTGAATATGCATGGAAGTACAAACAAAATCAAAGTGAAATTACTGTCTTTTTATATTCAGCATTATGTTTATTATGTTAGGTACTTACATTAAGTTGTTGAAGGTTGAAACATATATAAAAAGATTAATTTTATGTTCATAACATCTTTATAGATAATACTAAATAAATAAACATTATCTATTTACTTTATTTCATTAACGCTTACTTTTAAATTATAACAATTACATCATTATTTTCTAAATTTAATCTAATAGTTAATTATCATGTAAATTTTAAATTAAAAAGAAAAGTTTTCACTTCATCACCTCCACTACAATATAATTTTTCCTTCTAAGACGTGTTGCAGATTGCATTGTAAAATATAAATATTCCTTCTCATACTGCATCACTTTTTTTTAATCCTACCACGAGAGAGATTTTTCTACTACCTTTTTATCAATTGGAGAAAAGTTAAAAAAAAAAACAAAAACCAATTTGTGAATCAACCTTTGTAAGCGTTAATGACATTTATAAATAGGCCGACTCTTTCTTATTTGTGACAGAAACATTGGAACTCTTAACATTGTTTTTTATAAAAGCAGCAGCAAGAGGGTGCTAGCCCGAGGTACATAAACAACACTCTAGAGAAGAATTAACAACATATTAACATAACTTTTAGCATTGTTGGTGTCAAATGGTTAAACAAATTAATTATTTGAGAAATACTAACTTGTTCTTGACCCTACAAATAAACATGCTGAAAGATTTGCAAAATAGATCCTTGGCTTAAAGATCTTTCTATTAAATAAGGATATTTTGGAATAGATCAGCATCATTCCATTCCTTGAATTTTTTATATTATAGATCACATATAGATCATTCCATTCATTTCAATGAGCCCAGAATATAAATCACATATATTATGAAATTTTAATGCATTAATATGACTTTATTAGAGTAGAAGAAGAAATAAATAGAACCCTTGACCATAATGTGAATTTTAAGTTAGCCAATTGTGAGTATTGTGGCCATTCATTGCATGTCATGAATATTAAAATATTTACATTTTTTATATTTATTTTATTGTTTAGAAGAAAAGTAAGTGACATGTTAATTAGATGGTGGAGAATAAAGAATAAAAATGAAAGAATGAAAAAATTAGTAATATAAATTTTAAAATGTTGTCACAATTTTATAAAGTAAATGACCAAAATAAATATTATTTTCTAACTTTGAATGATATGTACATTTTGAATATTAAAACTATATAAACTAACAAAATATGAATTTTTTTAAAATGGTGTCACAATTATATAAAGTAAATGACCAAAATAAATATTATTTTCTAACTTTGAATGATATGTACATTTTGATTATTAAAACTATATAAACTAACAAAATATGAAATATTTGTCAATGTATTTTTTTACTAAAAGAGGGGTAAAATTTTATTTAATCACAAGAGAGATACAAAAAAAGAGAGGACATGTTGTCCATAAGAGAAAGAGCATTACAAAGTCCTATCAATTTCCACTATATGATCCAACATATGTAATATATGGAGCTAATTTCCCCCTATCCACTATATTCCAAGTCTGCATTGGATCAAAAGCCCTTTTGGCCAAACAATCCACTACGCCCTTCCACTCCCTAGGAATGTGTCTGAAAGTAACAGATTCCAAGGAGCCACACAATTGAAGAATCGGTCTAATAACCAAATCTAAGTGCCAACTAACATCATCAAGTTGTTTCCTAGTTAGCAAGTCACCACCACTTGAGAATAAGATTCACAAATAATCCTTTAACAACACACTTTGACTATTATATACATGTATGAGAAGGTGTAAGAAGTATTAAAAGAATGAAAACAAGAACATGAAGTAATCCAAGAAAATGAAATGCAAGAAGGATTTTACCATAAGCCAAATGTGAGATAAAGTTTTCAAGATCAATCACCAAGCATATGAGAAACTCCAAGAATCCAATAAAGAGCCAAGAGATTTTGGTAAGGGGAAAAGCAAAGAAAAACCCCTTTGTGAATAATAAGAATATGGCAAAAAAGCCTATGGATGAGAGCAATAAGCTCAATACAGTAATGAGAGCAATGAGAGATTGAGAGAGAGAGGAGAAGATTATTCAAGCAAGTGTGTGTGAGACATCTCTTAAGTAGAGATGAGTGGAGGAGTTTGCATGTAACTCCCTTCTCCTATGGATGCCACA
>MU225241.1:367898-387599 GCA_018584345.1 Thuja plicata
TGGATTTACAAATCCATCTTCCAGGTCAACCAAACAGTCCCAAAAAATGAAAACCAGGGTTTGCATAACCAGGCTATGGATAACCATGATTTGTTTCATTTTCCAATTCCCCAACCAAATGGGCCCTCAGTGTTTGTGTTGATCGATGTCTCTTCTTGGAAATCGATATATGCAAGTATTTAGACTGAGACATTTTGGTAGTGATGATAAATTTTTAGAAGATTGATGTCTATGCTTGTGGTTTGGCGTCCAAGCACTTTGACATTTATGGTTTTCCTTCAATGTCTGCACCTATCCATTAGATTCTTTATTGTTCCTTCAGTGTCTGCACCTGGGTTATTCTAAGAGCTATGAAATTTGACATGTTACTGGTTGTGGAGATTTTATACCTATGCTTCTACATGTTCTCCAGTTTTGATCGCCCATTTAGCTCTTGAGGTGAAGTAAAATTTTTACCTTGGTGTTTTGTAGGGGAACTTCCTTTGATGGCTTTGAAATGAATCTAGAAATTATTGGATTTAAACTTAAGTATTAAATCTCTAAGGAGACCCTTAGATGAATCTATGTACATAGTGTGTTGTGTTTAAGGGATTGTAAGACCTTTCCCTTATTTGTCTAATTTTCTTGAATCTTTAGACTTCCACTAGTGCATGGTCATGAAGTGATTGGTCAAGCTAATCCTTGATGTTGAGCACAATCCTCTCATATAGAAATCATGTTAATGTTAATGTTTCAAAAAAAAATAGTCTAATCTTATTCATGATTTACTCTCACTTTGAGGTTTCTTTGGTGGGGTATTACAATTAGTCCCTCAACCACAATATTTTTAATGAATTGGTCATGGATATAAATATAATTTGTTCAACCATAATTTTTCTTGTGTGATATAAATTGTTGTATTATTATCAAAATAAATAATATCTATCTTATTTTCTTCTTAAATCAAATCTAGAATTGTTCTTTCCCACCAAATTGCTCGACAAGATGTTGAACATGTAAAATATACTCAAGCTTTGTTGTTGATTAAAAAGAGATGTTATTGTAAACACAATTTATATGTTAAGGTTACTTAGGATTAGTTGGTATAAGTTATTTATCACAAGTTGCTTTTGTAACTTATCATTTAATTTTTACATAGGATCAAGTTAGTTATCCTATGTGGCAATTTAAAAGATAGATGATAGAACTTATTTAATATTTTATTTAGATGTTTCTATCAAGGGTATTTGTGTACTACCTCATCTAACTTTTCTATATAAGGAAGGGTCATTTGTACATTGTAAATTATTAAAATTATATCAATTCAATATCAATTGAAACATCTCATTGAGCAATTCAATCTCAATATTCATGCAAGCTCTTGTTGCAACATTCTCTTGTGGAATGCATGTTTCTTGTTTGATCCTTTGAAATATGCAACTTTCATGATGAGATTTTGATTCTTCCAGCAAGGGACCAATGAATTTTTAACACCAAGAAATGACACGTGATCCAAAACTAAATAAATAACTTGAAATACTTTTTTCTTTAAGTAATAGTTGGTCATTATTTGTATGTTCAACCTATTCGAAATTATCTATGGATATATAAAAAATTCCAAAACTACATTTTTGTCAAACACAACTTAAAATCATTTTCCTTATACTAAAATAATTTTACTTGGGTTTTCCAAAAATATTGAAAGAAAAACTAATAACATATATAATATTTGGTATAGCAGCTATAATATACATACAACTACCAATCAAACTCTTATGTAGATTGTATTTATCATTTGTGAACCATCATCTTTAAACAATTTGTTATTTATGTTCAAAGATGATTTCATGTGTTTGTAATTATTATTCTAAATTTATCAAATAGATCAATAGCATACTTCCCTTATGAGATAAAATATTCTCTTATTCAATAATCTGAACTCTGTCCCAAAACAATATTGTGTCAAATCTAAAGCTATCATTTCAAATTCATTCTTCACGACAACTCATCTATTAACACTTTTCTATTTCCTATGTTAATCAAATCAACAACATATAGAATGAATATGAGTAAATTCCTTACATTTCAAAATTTCACATAGATCTTGAGTCTATTAAGACCCTTTTTAAATCTATGAAACATTATTTCTGGTCCTACAACTTACCCTAATATTCATTCTAAAAACACTTATTGATTAAAGAAACCATTCAAAAAAGTTGATTCAACAACACATTGACAAATCTTCCACCAAAATTGTCTTTCCAATGCAAAAAACTTTATTTATATGGTATCTAACCTAGAAATAGGTCAGAACATGTTTCAATGTACAATCAATACCCAATCATTTTGAGAGCCCCTTTGTCATTGATCTATCTTTATGCTTCTCAATAGACCCACCAACGATATATTTGGTTTTGTAGATATTTTTTAGTCCAAATAACATAATTTTTAGATGGTTTCGAGAGTACACA
The DNA here is from genome assembly GCA_018584345.1 of Thuja plicata. NCBI lineage: Eukaryota > Viridiplantae > Streptophyta > Pinopsida > Cupressales > Cupressaceae > Thuja > Thuja plicata. Next base: position 370,349 of record MU225241.1, read on the forward strand.
GAAAAAAATTAAGATAAATCATATTTTTCATTTCATTATTGCCAAATAAAATTGGTCATTATGAATGAGAGTATTTGGAAAAAAATAAACAACCTGCATATCTTTTTGAAGAAAAAAAAATTAGAACAGTAATTTATTTGTTGCATGCAATGTTACAAAGAAGATTCAAAAAATATAAAAAATTCAAATTCCTTGCACTGTCACCCCCATGGGTGTTGCTGTAGGGGGGGAGCGACCCCTCTTTCAAATTTGGAATATGTTATACCTTTTGTGTAGGATGCATCATCCTCTTTGATAGGCCCTACTTCTGTCAGTCGTGTTGCTCATGAATCATCAACCCTGTGGTTGGATTCTTTCTTTGTTGAAGAGGATCCAACCTCGTTTGTTGCAAAATTGGTCGGGAACAACACAGCTAAAGTAAAAAATATGAATATAGATTTTGGTAAGAGTTTAGTTGTTTCCTCTGAATTGGTTCCGGAATTCATTATTCCAGACAAAATAGTGGATTTGTGGTTGGAAGACATGAAACTCCTCCTTATTGGTAATTTCCTCACCTTTCTCCCAAATATATATTAGGTTAGAAGATGGGTTGATGTGCAATGGAATCTTAAGGTTAGTTTTACCATCATTGCTATAGCCGATAGTTTGTTCCTTTTTTACTTTGTTAACTATGAAGATCTCATAAAAGTTTTGACTGGGGATCCCTAGGGCATTGATAAAGGTTTCAAAAGTTTCCTCTCCTTGTGTAAGTGGAAGCTAAAATTTAACCCAACAACAAATTTGGGGCTAATTGCTCTGACTTGGGTCTGTCTTCCTAAAACAACTTTGGAATTTTGGGATTATAACATTTTTAAGGGTATTTTTGATTCATTTGGTTCCATTTTGGCAGTTGATAGAGTTACAATGTAGAGATCGAGACTGATCTTTGCTAGAATCTATGTCAAGGTAGAGGTGAATAAGGACCTCCCAACCTCTATTACCCTAAAATAAAAATTTGGAAGATGGAATCAATCCATTTTTTATGAGAATGTTAGCTTATTCTTCTATAATTATAACAAATTTGACCAGTTAAGTGTGGCCTATACAAGAAACCTACCATGGGTAGGAATGAGGTTGCTTTGGGAAAGAATATCCAATACTCCTCTCAATAGGATATTGAAATGAACCAACTTAATAATGTAGAAAAAAAAGATAAAAGTGGAATGAAGAATACTATAAGGAAAGATTGAAATATTCAATCAGGAAACACCATGATTGAAGAAGGTGCTATCGGTCAAGAAACAATCAAAGCAACTAAACAATGTAAGCCCTCGGAACCTACTTCTCTAAATGGAGAATCCATTGATGTCCTTGTCAGGCTAAGACTATGGAAGAGGCTTTGAATGATATCAAAAAGGGGGAAGAACCTCTTGTTTCAAACATGGAACATGTTAAGCACATGCATTACGTTGTTCCCTCTAAAACCACTTCTGGTGATGATATTCATCTCTCAGACAATCTAGAGGCTTCAAAGATTTGTGAAGAAGAAAATTAAACTTCCCCTTCTCCTGGTAAGAATCCTTCATTATCCATCCCTATTCCTGAAGTTAAACCCTCTATTGAGTTTTAGGAACAACAGGCGGAGATTTTCTCCCTCTAGGATATGGAGGACCATGAAATTTTTCTTTCCCCCGAAGTGGAAACAAAGGTCTTGAGGATAGTTGATAAGACCAATGAAATAAAAATTCTTAAAGACTCTCTTTCCCTTCTTGGTTTTTCTTGCCCTTCTAAAGTGCTAGACCCTAAAGGGGAACGGAGCCAAGTTTCTAGTAAACAGAAAAAGAGTAAGAAAGTATATGTTGGTGGAAATAGTAAAGTGGGTAGACCTTCCTATAAGGATTCAAGAATTAAATAAATAGTTAGACATGTTGCAAGTGGAAAACAAAAACCACTTGAAAATATTTTAAGGGGAAAAAATAAAAATAGATAGCCTTTGGGTGATCTCTCAGGTAGTTTAGGTGGTTTTTCTTCCCCTCTTTATTATGAAGATTCTTTCATGGAATTTAAGAGGACTTAACAATCCTACTAAGAAACATCTTCTAAAATGTTCTCTTATAGAGAATAGAGTTGATATTGTGTTGATTCAAGAAACAAAAATTAAAAAAGAAGTTTTTGAGAAAATAGTTAAGAATATTTGGTCTCGGGTTCATTTTGTTGCTTGATCTGATTCAGAAGGTGCCTCTATGGGTCTTGATATCTTATGGAATGACTCACTTCTCAATGTCCATCCTATGTCTATTAATAGATATAGTATTACTCTTCAAATGACGAATACTATTTCTTCAAAAATTGGAACTTGATGAATATACATTCTCCTTATACTATAACTAGGAGAGAAAAGCTATGGAATGAATTGGTAGATTCTATTTAGAATAATATCCAAGATTTTTGGATGATTGGTGGTGATTTTAACTCTCCTATTTACCATTGAAAGAAATAGGGGGGTCAAGAAGACTTCTCAAATAAATTCTCTAATTTGGGGGACTTATTTTTTGTTGGAATAATGGAATGGTGTGTACTGAGAGGGGAGGTGTGAATCAGTGCCCTTAAAACTTTTTATCAATTAACCTTTAGTGCTCTGTTCTTTCTTTACCGACCATTGATGTTTTTTCTATCTTATGCATGTAATATCAAAACATAAACTTAATTGCATGTAAACATTCATGAAATGTAAGTACACATGACACAAGAATTGGTAACGCAGAAAACCCCTGTTAGAATGTAAAAAATGCGGTGGGGATGAAACCCACAAAGCTTCACTATCTGTAGAATGGAAGGTGCCGGTTAAGGCTACAAGTTTGACAACTTCTAATGATCTTACCCTATTAGGAGTAACATTTTAGACTGGTTAGGTCTACTCGGTTAAGAGATTTAGCAACACTATTTAGTGTGCACTCGGTTAAGAGATTTACATAAGGATTTCTAAATCCACCTTCTTAAAGGATTTCTTCTATTTTCTACACTTGTTAGAGTGCAGTCAAAAATACTTATTGACCTGATTACATGCAATCTTGAATTGCTGAGTATAAATCCTTTAAGTTGACAATGTATGTGTATCACCTATAGTGATTGATTAATACCTCTGTTATGCTTGGTAGCCTTGAATCTTGTTCTTCATAACTGATTTCATCTTTTGTTGTCCTTTTGCATAAAACTCTGTGTCTGATCCATAAATGTCTGTTGCGGCTACAATCATAATTGTCTGATTGATTTCTACATCTATTTATACAATATATTGACCTATCTAGGTTTCACGCTTTACAATAAAAACTCTATGATCAAAGGTTTACAACTTAACCTTGATCTCCTAGTTTTCATGTTTTCAATTAGTTAGACTGATTAAAAAAATTACATGTTCTTTACTTGTCCCTCAAGAAATGGTTTTAAAGATAAGAATAAAGCTAAATATAAAACTCAAGTGTTTTATCTGACGTGTAAATCAGATCCACATTTCTCAGAAATAAAATTGTCTCTCGACAGACTGGTGCTCGAGTTTCTCTATAGTCTTTCATCCATGATGTCCTTGTATAAATTATGCTTCTCGGGTTGCTTTGTAAACTATCTGTCAGTTTACACTATAGACTGTGTTATTAGTTTACACTGTGACCATTCTATCGGTGAAGACTAGTTTCGATGACCTCTGTAAACTGCTGTGTCAGGTTGCACTGTAAACCTATCTTTCTGTGATCATGTTACCGACTGTTCAAAAATGGTTTCCTTTGTATACTAATGAAAAAATATGATCATCAATCTCCCCCTTTTACATTAGTATCAAAAACTGATATGTGCAAAGCTAAAAATGTTTAGTATATAAACCATGTGTTTATCTTGTCAATATGACTCCCCCTAGGTGCATGCCTTGGTATAGTATATGTACATGTTTTTTCCTTTACACATATATATACATATAATTCCCCTTTTATTATTTCCCCCTTTCACCTTATCATTTCCCCTTTCATCATATCATTTCCCCCTTTTTTGAAAATAATGGAAAAGGGGTAATACTTACCATTTATCAAAAATGTGGGAATGAGATTTCTTTATGTCTTCCATCATCTTCTCCCATTTCTCTTTGAGGTGCTCAAGGGTCATGAGTTTCAAGGTGATTCTAACATGCATATCATATATGCTCTCTGTAACAGACATCTCCAGGGTGGCAATCAATGTTCTTTCCAAAGTCATATGTTGTTGCAGTAATGTGAGATTTGGTAGTAATAGAGCTTGGAATTTGGTTACCTCATCTTGTATTTTGGATTTTTCCTCTTGAATCTCTAGTCTCAACCGTTTAGATTTTAGCATCTTATCATAATGCAACTCTAATGCATTGTCATTGGTTGTAAGACCTTGTGCACTTGCCTTAAGATCTTCATCAATTTTGGCCAACTTGTCACTATGCTTGGTAGTGAAAGTTTCTAATGTCCACAAATTTTGAATTATGTTTACTACTTCTGATATTATCAGTTCTATAGTAGTAACTAATTCAAAAAATTTTACCTTTTGTTCTGCCACTTCCTGGCTAATTTTCTCTATAAGCTTGCATAGACACTTTTGCTCAGCATGTTCTTCTGTTTCCTTGTCTGCATCTACATTCTGTGATGTGATGGCGTCGGTAAGAACTGCTAATTGATCAAGTATAGGTGCACTTTGATCAATATTTGTGTCAGGTACAATATGCAATAGTATATCTTTGGTTGTCTCCAGGACTTGGGAGTTCTTGTGCTCCTTCCTAAGCTTGTCCAGAGTTGCCTTTATTTTACAAAGTTCACCATACTTTTTAAGTGAATCTGGATCCAATGTATTAGGATCACCGTTTGGTATATCAATAATTTCATCCAATCTGACTGGATTTTTATTCTTCTTCTTTGCAATTGTAGTGGAAGCACTTTTATGCAGTACCATAGCAAGTTCCTTTGCTTGGTCTGATGTACTTGGTGAAGGATTTGGAGATGTTGTACCCTTATCCTGCTGCTCGGTATTCACCTATCGGTTGGTTTTAGACGTCTCTACATCAACCTTATCTTTTTCTACAGCTTTCTCTTCCTTGGTATCCTTGGCAACACCTTTTTTTTCTTCTCCACTTGTACCTTTCTGTTCATCATTTGTGATTTTCTGCTCCCCATCACCCTTATCCTTGGGTATGCTTGCATCATGGTCAGGTGTCTTCTCCTTTTCTTCAGAGATGATATTGATAACTTGTATCAATAATGGAATTTGTCATGGTATATTGACCTGTGCAACATCCTGTGTTTCCTTTTCCTTTTCTTCTCCTTGATCGGTGGTCACATTAATATCTTCATCATTCTTTACTTCATGTACAAGATCACCTCCAATGATATCTATTATAGTTATATCTTTGATTTTTTCATCTCTAGTATCCTTCAATGATTGTAAGATCTATGGTATGTCATCCATGGCCTTTCTTGCCTGTGTTGTCAGATCAACTAGATTGACATCCTTAGTGTCATTTAGAATGATGTGCTCTGGGCTCAGTGTAGCCCATTTATCTTCATTGTGAGGGGTATTGGTAAGAGCTAATAGCTTCTCAGGGCTTGTATTCTCTTTAGGTAGATTAAGTATTTCTCTCCAAGCTTCATCACTTTCTTTATCAAGCTCTATTAGGCTGCCCTATAGTACTTTGTAGGCTCTCAATTTTCCTGAGAACTTTTTTGAATGCTTCTTTATCATTTCATCAATTTCTTCCATCTTTGACTTGGGTGGGATAATTATTACAAGGGATCTTTCCATTATTTGTTTTTCAGTTTTCAATGCATATGTCCACCTTGCTGGTAGGTTGTTATTAAGTTCTTGTGGAATCATCTTATGAAACTATACAGTACATACTTGAATGCAATCGTTGCCTGGATAATGGCTTCTTCTATCTTAACCTGATCCTTAGGTTTCATAGTTAGCCATTGTCTGATCTTAGGATTTGATATGCTACCTGTCTTGATAATTGATGCAACAATCTCATAAAAGTGTTGTAGGAACTTTGTTCTTTTCTGTTTGAGCTCCTTGTTCTTTCTCATCCTTCTCAGTGTCATCCTTATCTTCTTTTCCTCAGATATATTTTCTTCTTTGCCTCGGTGCCTGTTTCCCAGTTTGAGGATTTCTTCTGTATGTCCTCACTGTTCCTTTCTTGACCGATGGTGAGTTTCTATCTTTTGTAGTTTGACTCCTCGTCTTTGATGCAACAGTAGTTCTTGGTTTCTTTGCAGGTGGTTCATCAGACTCAGCTAACTTGGATTCACTCACTTGTTCACCTTCACTGATGGGTGACTGTCCCTCGGAGTCATCTTTTTGTTTTGTTTCTTCTTCATTAAGACAACTTCTTCTCAAGTGTCTTTACCATTTTAGTCTCCTTTCGGTCTATCTTTTTAACAACTAAGCCTATTTTGATTATGGCCTTAGCTTCTTCATAGGTGCAAAATCTTGGTAATGATTTGTCTAGTGGTTCATTCAATAATGCTTCAATAGCATTTGTGGCCTGATCAATGTTGATTTCATAGTCAAGTGGTGCTAACCATGCTATCCTCGGTACAGCTGGTTTGATCAAGGTGGTGTCGGTATCCACTATAAAACATATATCATCCTTATACTTTTCCACTAGTTGTTCAGGTATCCTCATCCTCTTTTGCATTCTATCTTTGAATCTGGTGAAATATGCATCCATGATGGATGTAAATTTGTCCTCTAGTGACTTAATAAATTCACTAATTTGAATTGTCACTGGTCGGGTAGTGTCCTAATTGATATTACCAATAGATGGGAAAAAGTATTGAAAGTAGAAGAATATATACATGAGAAGTGAACCAAACTTACATGAATTAGATTTTGTTGATCTAATGCTCCTCATGTTCTCCTCTGGTTGCTTCAGTAGAAGCTCAGATAGCTCCAGTTGTAATCCCTTCTTCATAATCTTATGTGTTGTGTCAATTGCTTCACATGCTATGTTGTTTAACCAGATGGCTTGGAATACCTTGTATCCCAATACACATGCACCAAAATTCAATTCTAGATTGGTGATGGAGTTTACCTTTAAACCTCTACCATCCCATACTGCACCTGTCATCTTTTCTATATCGGGGCGAGTAGGATGTTTGAGTGTTTTGACCTTGTCAGTTACTAGATAACTGGTTACTACTTGTATTACATCCTTGGTGATTGGTTTTCTCTCATCCAGCCACATCTTTTGGTCATTTACCTGGCTAATAACTATTCGGATCCACTCGGTCTTGAATTTCTTTGGGAATATTAGGGCATTTGTCAACCCTTTTACCTCAATGTGTTTATGTTCATCCTTGATGTTTCCATCTGTGCAAAGCTTCTTGTAAGCTTCCTCAACTTTGAGATCTCCGATCTTTGCAACCTTACAGGAGATATATGCTCGGACATCCTCAACTAGCAAAACCCTAGGTCGTATGCTTGAGAACACTCCAACATCGTCGGGTTGTGAAGCAACCTCGGGACAAAATTTGTACTTAGGCTCTTCACATGTAGATCTCTTTATCAAATTAACCTTTTTATCCTTTGCATTCTTGATCTTGAAAATGCAAGATGTGATTGCCATGTTTTCTAGAAATTTAGGGCTTCTTTCATAAACAAACTATGAGATCGGTGAGTCTTAGTTACTCACTTGATCTTCTGTAGCTATCGTGAATCTGTCGGAGTAGCCGTGAATGTGCTTGTGAGTCACTCTACAATCTGGTCATTGTTCTTCACTCTGTTCTTCACTCTGCTCTTCACTCTTAATCGCTTTGTGAACGAATGAGCTTTTTGTCACCCTTTTATAGATGATGCCCTAAGTACTGCAATAAATGCTTTACCCACTTCTCGGTGTTCACAGATAGAGTCTCTTGGGGAACATACTAACTTCATTCTTGGTGAGAATGTGATGCTCGGGGTAAGTGTCAATTCAATTGACCTTTTATGTGTTTACCCACGGAGCTCGGTATGTAGCGAGGACTTCATTGTCTTTTTTTTTACATGATTACAGATGATGCTCGATTTACATTAACAAATTAGCTTTTATATGTTCACCAATGATTCTTGGTATGCATTTGACTGACGAGATTGGATTCACAAATTTATAACAAGTAATACCATAGTGCATCTTTATTTATGCTAATTTGGCATATTATCAATGTATAATGGAACTGATGTAAAGTATAGCTTTGTATAGTGCAATTCCATACTTACTTATTCTGCTTAGGTGGGGGTGGTGGAATCACCAAATCCATTAGATAAGGTATCACCAATTGTATTTCTTGGTCCAACATCATAAGTTTTTGTAGCTTTCCTCAACATTTGATTTCTCATTCTCCTGATATCTTCAATGGTATTGCCATTGGCAAAAGTGTTTAACTCTGTCACTCAGTCTCTGCACTCCTTGCTTAAATGACCGACCCTATGACAGTGTAAGCATGCCATATCGGGGTTAGTCCAGCTTCTAGACTTTCTTGTCCATTTCCTCATGCAATTTGCAACTATGTGTCCATATCTACCACATGTGCAGTTTGTCCATGTGTTGTAATCCCAAACATATGAGTTACCGAATCTTCTCGGTTGATGAGCATTTTCTTATTCTTTAGGTTTCCATGCTTGTTTTTTCTTCTTCTTGCATTCAAGAGATGTGTGCCCATGCATTTTGCAGGTAGAAAAATATTTTTCCATGCAGGTTTCCTTCTTTGGTTGTTTTATCTTAGATCTGCATTCATGTACCTTATGTCCTTTCTTGTTCCAATTATAACAATTTCCTATGAATGTAGATGTGGATTTAGGAATACCTTTAGCTTTGCTCCTGCAAATATTTGATGTGTGGTCTGGTTTTCCACAGTGATTGCATGACTACTTCCTTGGTCTTGGATTTGTGTAGACATCTTTTTGATCAACTTGGTATGATGATTCTCCATGCTCGGTATACCCTAGACCGGTATTGTTTTTGAGTCTTCTATGTCCATTCAGAAAATCATCCATTCCTTTTGTGATTTCTTCAGCTTTCTTGATCATATCATTGTGTTGTTGTTGAATCCTTACTTCATGCTTTAGTTTTTCATTTTCTTCTCTTAGCTCACCAATAGCTTCTGATTCCCCATTCACTTCTATGTTCAGTCGGTTTGCCTCATGACTCATAAGAAAAATTTGATTGGTGATCTCATGATGATGTTCAGTAAGCATTTGTATTTTAGTCTCTCTCTCTCTCTCTCTCTCTCTCTCTCTCTCTCTCTCTCTCTCTTGTAGCTTTTTAGTGGTCTTCCTCCTTTAATCAATAGCTAATGTTCTTTCTTGCTCATCTTGTCTAGCATTATTCATAACATCAATAATCCTTACCATCTGTGTCTCTTGACCGATTTATAGTACCTTTACTTGTTCAGTCAGATGTTGATTGATTACATTCAGACTTGTAATTCTTCCTTCTGATGTGTCAAATGTATTGCAAGATGTAGATCCTGACGACTCAAATAAATCAGGTATCTCTTCTTTATGATAGTCTGTTTCATTGCAACGAGATTCCATAACTTTTATTTCATCTAGTAGCTCTCTCATCTTGATTCTTGCTTCTTTGTATTGTTCATAGAAGATATGTATCTGCAACTTCTGATTTTCAATATTCTTGTCTAGCTTATACCTTTCCATTGTATGATCTTTTCTCTCAAGTGATTTAAACTTTTCCAAATAAGAGATCTAGCTCGGATACCAATTGTTGGAATAATGGAATGGTGTGTACTGGGAGGGGAGGGGTGAATCATTTCCCTTAATACTTTTTATCAATTAACCTTTAGTGATTTGTTCTAGCTTTACTGACCATTAATGCTTTTTCTATCTTATGCATGTAATATAAAAACATAAACTTAATTGCATGTAAACATTCATGACATGTAAGTACACATGACACAAGAATTGGTAATGCAGAAAACCCTTGTTAGAAGGTTAAAACTGTGGTGGGGATGAAACCCACAAAGCTTCACTATCTGCAGAATGGAAGGTGCGGGTTAAGGCTGCAAGTTTGATCACTTCTGATGATCTTACCCTATTAGGAGTAACATTTTAGATTGGTTATTTCTACTCGGTTAAGAGATTTAGAAACACTATTTAGTGTGCACTCGGTTAAGAGATTTACATAAGGATTATTAAATCCACCTTCTTAATGGATTTCTTCTATTTGCTACACTTGTTAGAGTGCAGTCAAAAATATGTATGGACCTTATTATATGCAATCTTGAATTGCTAAGTACAGATCCTTTAAGTTCACAATGTATGTGTATCACCTATAGTGATTGATTAATACCTTTGTTCTTCTCGGTAGCCTTGAATCTTGTTCTTCATAACTGATTTCATCTTTTGTTGTCCTTCTACATAAAACTTTGTGTCTGATACATAGATGTCTTTTGCTGCTACAATCATCATTGTCTGATTGATTTCTACATCTATTTATACAATCTATTGACCTATCTAGGTTTCACGCTTTACAATAAAAACTCTATGATCAAAGGTTTACAACTTGACCTTGATCTCCTAGTTTTCATGTTTTCAATTAGTTAGATTGATTAAAACAATTACATGTGTTTTACTTGTCCATAAAGAAATGGTTTTGAAGATAAGCATAAAGCTAAATATAAAACTCAAGTGTTTTATCTGATGTGTAACTCTGATCTACATTTCTCAAAAATAAAATTGTCTCTCGGTAGACTGGTGCTCAATTTTCTCTATAGTCTTTCATTGGTGATTTCCTTGTAGACATTCTACTTCTCAGGTTTCTCTGTAGACTCTATGTCAGTTTACACTATAGAATGTGTTGTCAGTTTACACTGTGACCATTTTGTCGGTGAAGACTAGTTTCGGTGACCTCTGTGAACTGTTGTGTCGGGTTGCACTATAAACCTGTCTTTTGGTGATCATGTTACCGACGGTTCAAAAATTGTTTCCTTTGTATATTAATGACAAAATATGATCATCAATTTTCAGTGGTCCGATTGATTAACCTAAACTTAAGGTGCTAAGTTCACATGGAGCAACAAGCATCAGAGTGAACACTTGATTCAGGTTAAACTAGACAGATTCCTGATAAGAAGCAATTTGAACATTCTCTCAGAGCTCTCTTTGTCCATGCTTCCTAGAACTGGGTCAGATCACAATGCATTGCTTCTTAATTGGGAGAATAGTGCTATCAAAGGCCCTTTTCCTTTAAGGAGTAAAATTCTATGGTCTTTCCATCCTAATTTTAAATTACTTGTTAGGGACTACTGGAATACCTCTTTCTATGGCACTCCTATGTTTATTCTTACTTAGAAATTGAATAAAGTTAAGTAAATGGTCAAAGGTTGGAAAATGAATTCTTTTAAAAATATTTTCTAGAAGAAGAAATCCTTATCCCTTGAATTGAAAGAGATCCAGGATATAATGGAACAAGGTTATAGTGATAATGATATCTCCCTAAAAGAAAAATATCTAAGCTCTCAATGGTTTAAACTAATCAAAGAGGAAGAAGTTTTTTTGGAAACAAAAGTCACAATCCAATGGTTAAAGGAGGGGGACAAGAACACTAAATTATTTCATCAGTCCACCATGAAACATAGGGATAGAAATAGAATTTGAAGGTTTATTAGATAGGATGACATTGTTCTTGGTAAGGATGAAGAGATTGGTTGGGAAGTTGTTTCATTCTTCTATCACCTTCATCAACAAGTAAACCTCGATAATCATAAAATGGATCAAATATTAGAGGTTATCCCATGCCTGATTACCGATTTAGATCTTAAAGAAATGCTTACACTAGTAACTTTAGAAGAAGTGAAGAAGGTTGTTTTCTCTTTTGGATCTTACAAAGCTCCTACATCGAATGGGTTTCCCTTGACCTTCTTTCAAGATCATTGGGATATAGTGGTGAAAGATGTCTTTAAGATGGAAAGATTTTTTTTAGGTCAGGAGAGATCTTAATTTAGAAAAATGCTTCTTTTATAGCTCTTATTCCTATATAGTGGGATAAGGGAAACAAGATATACAATATAATTTTCCACCTTTTCCTAATCCACAATCAAAAGGAAGATGAATAAATAGGCTCTGGTTCAAATTTGGGCCCAATCCTTAGGGAAAAAAGGCCATGGGTGTTTTGTTCCTAGGAAAAAATCCCCTAGACATTTTGTTACTACGAGAAAGCAGTAGGATTTGAATGGGAAGTCGGGAAGACAGGTGAGATGCCAAATCGGTGGGAAATAGGTAGTTTGATAAGGCATAACAGACATGAAATCTCAAAATCTCCAAACGGAGACCTAACTAAGCATCCAATTATGGGTGCTAAATTTTACAATGGTACATTTAGCCCCCACTTTAGTGATAGTATGAAACAAACTCATGTTCATGGTAAATTAGATCAATGCATTGGAAATACTTTATGAAGGTAAAGGAGATAAAGAAACACCAAACCCCCATGTGACTTAGATCCTCACCAATTTTTTTTAAAAAAAAAAAGATCAAAGAGGCAACATGAGAGAGAGAGAGAGAGAGAGAGAGAGAGAGAGAGAGAGAGAGAGAGAGAGAGAGAGAGAGAGAGAGAGAGAGAGAGAGATGACTAACTATCCTAGTAAGGTATTTCCTTACTATGGATCAAGCAAAGTGAAATTGTTTCTATAGAAGATGGAATTTATAGTCTAGCAAGCTATGAGATTCTAGTAAACCAATAAAAATGGATAAGTTATTAAGGAAAGCCTGTCTCCATTAAGGGATCCAAAAAAAGTGGTTAGTCTAAGGACCGAATGAAAATGGTTAGTAAAAGGACCTAATAAAAATGGAAGGAAGGATCAATCTTAGGATCCATTGAATAATGCTCAAGGGTGCAGGATAATGTAAATATAAACATGAGGAAAACTTTGTCTCCTTAGCCATCTACACATGAAATTGCATTGAATCATTTTGCGTGTGTGAAAAATGTGAAACAAGGAGTGGAATGTTTGCTCCTACATTAAAGCTATTGCAAATACCTTAATAGGAGAAATGGCTTTAGCGGAGCATACATGCACCCACAAGAGAAGTTTCCTCTATGATGTGCCCACAAACAAGGACAAACCAAGGAAAATGAAGACATCACTAAAGAGAGCACAAAAGGGATCTACTAACTGTGGGGTTAGCATAGTCATATGATAACTCATGTATATCATAATTATATCAAAATGAACTATTATCATCCCCTAAAGGTAACATAACTAAAATCACAATGGAATAAGGTAACATAAGAGATATGAAGAATACTCTTTTTGGGCCGGTATTATCAAGACCAAAAAGAATGATATCTACCATTTTGTGTCATCCCCAATCAAAAAACACAAAGGCGCAATTATGAATAGTGGCACATGCACACCATAACATGTATATGACATATATAGGAAATGAGATACAAATATAGTAATGTCACAATAGTTTGATTCATTTATCAACTTGCATCAATGGATCTACAAGGGTCATCTAAATAAATCTAAACAAAATATATAACATGCATCACATCATGGGGGAGGCATATACAACAAGAAAACAAAAAGCAATCCACCATACAAGAGGATATATCAAGCATATAGCCTACCCCCATCTTGGTTTATATCATTTAGGGAAGGTGGGAAACATGTAAGAGGAGAAACATCAAGCATAATAGATGGAACAATAGCCAGTTCCAAACAAGGACCATGCTCTAAGGATGAGCCACTTTGTTTGTTACTAGGATTAAGAGATAGTTGTTTTGAAAATCTAGTTGGTAAATCATGATTAATATCAATAAGATCATACAAATCATCAAAATACTAGCATGAACATCATTTTCATCGAAAACATTGAAACCATCATCAAGAGCATCTTCTTCATCCAAATTAATCAAAATAGGATCTCTAATCCGAATAGATTCATGTTTTTCAATTTCATCTTTTTAAGGTTAACTTACTCCCTTCGGTTATGTATAGGTTGATCAAAGGGAATCAAAGCAGTAGAGGTGTCTTAGGGGAGGAAATGTTTTGGGAAGCATGTTCATGGGTTCTAGCACAATGTTTATGGCAAAATTCACTAGCACAACAATTATGTTTTTTTTTTTTTTAATTTGATTTGGTTTAGGATCAATGAACATTGGGTCCTTTTATTCTTTAGGAGGAAGGCTTGGAGGCACCACACTAGGTTGAGAGATAGAAACTACGAAGAATTTATAGGATATTGGAGGTGGAACTGAAGCATAAATAGGAGGCATGGAAGGTGTAGGAAGAAGTCTAAGTCCAGGGCAAGGAGATGAAACTATAAGAGACTAATATAAGTTCATAAATATTCTTAAGCTTGAATTTTTGATAGGATAGAAATAGTTTTCTTTGCAAGGTTGGATTGGTCGATACATGGAAGGCCAAAATAAATCAAGGTCAAAGTTCCCTCGAGTAGCTAAAGGCTGATAGAGACTATGGTTAATCATGATATTTTCTCCATCATGGGGAAATTTCAAACACTTATAGATAGGAGAGACTATAGCTTTCATGGAGGCTAGCCAAGGAAAGCCAAGTCTAACTTGAAATTTATCGGAAGTTGGGATGACAACAAATGTGAAATTTAAAGTTTTCTTACCAACTTCTAAGGGAAGAGTAAGGGAACCAAGGGTAGGATAAGTGAAACCATTCAATGTTTTGATCATCACATCAGATTTTTCATAGAAATCTTGTTGGAGTTGTTTAGTGTAAATATGTTCTTCAGTTATAACATTCACCATGCAGGTAGGATCTATAAGGACTCCACGAGAGGGAAGACCATTAATCTTCACAACTATGTAAAGAGGACCATAAGGTGTCCTAATAGTCTCACGAAGATCAAATGTAATGAAAAAATCAGGTTTGGGTTGGGTTTAGGTTCAGATTGATCAATTAGGTTGACAACATTATTGACTTTAGTACACTGAGTGTCATAGGTCACAATGGTAGGAGAGTCAAGAACATGAGTAGATGAAGAAGGAATGGACTCAATGGTATCGGTTGAATGAGAAGGTAAAGGATTGGTATAAATCTGCAAGTTTTGGTTGGAAAGGGAAACAGATTTTTTTAGTTGATCGTTAACACCTTCAATGGATATAGCATTAGAATCAATGAGGTCTTGAATAATATTTTTTCAAACGGAAACACTTCTCAGTATCATGACCAGATGATGATATTGGAAAAAATATTTGGGATAAAATTTCTCATTGGTTTGTTCGGAAGGATCAATTGGCTTAATGGGAGGAAGTGCTAAGAGATTAACATTTATTAATTTCAACATCACATTTTTCAAAGATTCAGAAAGATGTATAAAATTATAAGAGGGTTTAAAATAAGATGAAAAAGGAGCCACATCTTTGGATGTTGTTGCCACTTGCACATCA
This sequence comes from Thuja plicata, assembly GCA_018584345.1. Taxonomy (NCBI): domain Eukaryota; kingdom Viridiplantae; phylum Streptophyta; class Pinopsida; order Cupressales; family Cupressaceae; genus Thuja; species Thuja plicata. Next base: position 385,752 of record MU225241.1, read on the forward strand.
ATGTTTTTTGATGAATTGTTAATCTTGATGAAGCCTTTTGGTTTTTGAAACTTATAAAAAATATGTGATGTGACATTACTCTTATCAACTGGAGCCATTGAAGTGGTTCTCTCAAATTAACACACTTGAAGATGATAATTATGAAGTATCACACATAATTGAGAAAAAAAGAGAATTCAGAAAGCAATATCTTCTCTCTAATGTATTTTTGTAGTTTAGCAATGAAAATACATTGAATATAAACATCATGCACATGATAAGAAATTTGAGCATGCAAATGCTTAAATCTACCAATGAAATCAATCAATTTTAACTCTTTAAAACACCTTGTTTGAAATGTATTAGATCAGTCGTATAAATATCAGGACCAATGTTTTTTTGAAACTTTTGAATGAAAGCATTAGCAAATTTTTGGAAAGGATCAATGGAATAAGGAGGTAAAGAAAAATACCATTGCAAGGCCTTATCTCAAAAGGTTCTAGTAAACAAATTAGCCATAAACCTATGATCATGAGAGAAGTCACTACGCAATGTTTGAAAGGTCTTAACATGGGTCAAGGGATCACCTTTACCATTGTAAGTTTCCAAGTGAGTTATTTCCATGTATTGAGGAATAACATCATGGATAATTTCCAAGGAAAAAGGCTAGAAATGTCACATGTAGGAATGTTGAATTTTGATTGATTCATAGAGGTCTTTTTTTGTTGCAAGGATGAAATAGTTTGAGTAAGGTTATTGATAGTGGAATTGGTAGAGAGGTTGGTATGAGACATATGTCAAATTTTGGGACCATTATTGGAAATTTAAGGAACATTGGCGTAAGAAAATGGAACATTGTTGTAGGTAGGCATAGATGAAGGTTGTGAAACACATAGAAAACTTGAAGGAGGAGGAACAATAGGATTATAAATTCTTCCAATATTAACATGAATAGGATTGATGTTTGAAATGGATGTAGTCATGAGAGGTGGAGCATAAGTAGAAACACTAGGTAAGGAGATAGGAATGGGAAATGATGTCTCAACACTAACGAGAGGTTGAGTTAAATCTAGATGAGCACAATCCTTGAGAGGTTAACATTAATATCAAAAAGATGGGAAATGTTTTAAGAAGTTAATACCATGTTCATCATTGTGAATCAACTTCCTTAAACATTTTACTAAGGAAATGACTTGCATGTTAGAATTGTCATGACTTAACCATTGTTCAAAATTTTCAAAGCTGTGGGAAAGCTTTTGCACTTTGGTAGGAGGAACTCCTAAATATTATTCTTCATCATGACAAGAGTGAGAATAAGGATTCTCAATCATGGTAGGAATGTCATTAGTAGGCATGTATGTCTCATCATGATTCCTAGGAAATAAAGAGAACTCAAGATCAAAGGAATCCATAAGTCTACAACTTATCCTAACTACAATGCTATATGTAGCACTAAATTTTATAACACTCATGCACAAGAGAAGAAATAAAAGATAGATCTAGCAATTACAAATATGAAATTTGAAAGAGATGTGAAAACATTCATTAAATTTAGATAACATTAATTGGATTTCTCATAAAATATAATAAAGAATACATCTAAATATGAAATGAAAAGTGAGAATCCAATGCAAATAAAGGGGATCTAACACCTATAATGCCCCTCCAACCCTCACAAAACCTGATTATGCTTGTTGGAAGTTTGAGACTTTTATTCTCTACTAATGATTCTGATTGAAGTCAGTAGTCCAATCTATCTCATCTCCACATAAGTGTTTGATGTATATTTCTCTTTGAGTAGTGATGCCAACTATGTGTTAATGATATTTTAGGAACATTGTGTTATGAAACAATTTGATATGTTGTTGT
>MU225241.1:391241-448745 GCA_018584345.1 Thuja plicata
GTACATCTAGGTAGTAGGGTATGTGATAATGCATGATATCCTTTACCCTAATGTCTATATGAAACTAAATTTATAAGATGATTTATAGATGTTATGAATTTCATTAGTTAGTTATGAAGAATGGATTGTGTTGGTAAATTAAATGTTGGTGACTACTCATTGAAACATGTTCATCACACAGTAGTCATTTATTCTGAAGGTTTATAAATATGTTATACTTGTAACTCATTATGAAACTCTTAAATGTAATTAGATTAATTAATATTGTTTGAGTAGAAGTGTTAGGGAACCTATGAGGACTAGGAAATCTTAATTATGTTGCATTCATGTTTTGTGAGCATATGTGTATCGATTCTTTTTAATATGTGCATTGTAATAGTTTTATAAAAAAAATAATAAAATAAAATATAAAAATATAAAAAAAATTTGACTTCATCTTTAGAGATTAGATGTTCAATCCTCTTGGGTTCCCTGGCGGGGCGTTACAACACCAAAATCAAAATGGATATTTCATGCATCATGTTTACCAAAAATGTATTGTGGGAAAAGGGAAACAAGATATAGAAGCGATTTGTCCACCTTTTCCCAATGCAAAATTGGAAGGAAGACGACCCAATAGACTCAAGTAGGATTTAAGCGCTAAGTGGGTGCAATTATACTTTTCTATTTATGATTTAGAATGAAATGGATTTGGAAAATTAATCTAATGATGCAAGGTAAATGACTAAAATAAGCTAAATTAAGTATTTTCGGGAAAATACAAACAGGCAGGAACTTGAAGTGACTAGAAATAGAAACTCGGGAACTGTAATAACATGTAGATCAAATATGAAGGTTTTTTGATAGGAAAAAGAAGCATGGGGTGCTCTGTTCCCAATACTTTTGCCCAAGATTTGGAATGATAGTCCTATAGTAGGGAAAAGGTTGTAGAAAGGGGTTTTCCTTGGTCAAACCCTTGTTTAGGAATCAACCTTGAAAATGAAATAAGATTGCATAAAGGAAAGTAAATAATCAAGGTAATTATTAGATCTACCTTACCAATACCTTCATGAATGGATATTGAGATAATACATATTCATGAAGATGCTTGAATTGTAGTTGTTGACCTTGACATGTAGAAATGAATCAATGATGCATTCAAAATTTTATGGATCCATGAATGTCACTCCTAGATCTTCAATGTAGTTATTCTTGATTGAACACTTTTTATGAATGAATTGATGAGAGAATGGACAAAGGATCTTCTTACTTTCTTGAGAACTCCTCCACTTGGCCATCATGGGTGAGAAGCTTTCTACAATGAAGAATATTGCCTTCAAATTTACTTGGATGCTTGGAGAGAGACTAGATCTTGGATGTTTGCCTTCAAATCTTGAATTCAGTTGATTGCCAAACACTTGAATGCAAAATCTTGGTTATGGTTACCAAAATGAGGAGAGATAGAGAGTTTAGATACCTCATCACACATTTTAGGATTCAAAACAAAGCCAGACTGACCACACAATCTAATTTCCCACCAAAATAATGCAATGAGGCCCCAATTCAAAATTGGGCCCAATCCTCGAGGAACAAAATGCCTTGGACATTTTGTTCCTAGGGACAAAAGTCCATGGGAATTTTATTACTAGGAGAAAGCACCAAAATTTGAAGGGGAATATGGGAAGATATGGGAGATGCCAGATCAGGGGGAAATAGATAGTTGGATAAAGCATAATGGACATGAAATATTGAAATCACTAAAATGAGGCCTAACCAAGCATCCAATTATGGGTGCTAATTTTTTAGGATGACATAATTCCCAAGAAAGAGGATGCTTCCTCAATGCAGGATTTATGACAAAATTAGTCTATGAAATATTATTTACAAAATCATATCTAAATTGGTGGTGTTTAGGCTCAAATTGGTCCTAGATAATTTGGTTTCCCCAAACTAGAAAGGCTTTGTCCTAGGGAGGCACATGATGGATGCTATCTTTACCACTCATGAAATTATCCACTCTATGGAAGTCAACAAAAAGCCAAGAAGAGTATTGGGGAAAATATTGGGGAGGAGATAGGGAAAGAAGGTAAGATGGAGGGCGACATTGGCAATCTGGGTGAGAGCCAAATTTCTCTGCAGAAGGAGGAAAATCTGTAAAATTTCAACCAGGTTGTGAATGCGCTCATGGATAGTATTGGCAAAGATATTACAGGGACCAATGTTACAACTAATAAAACAAATGAGGAAACTGACAAGGAGAGAAGCAGGGTAAATAATATGACAAAAGACAAGAAATGCTTGGTGGATTTTACTTGCATGCTAGGAAATTTGATGGATGATGTTGGCAATATTAAAAAGAAAAAGTGGGTGATGGGATGTGAGGTTAACCTCATTAATAATATTAGTTTTGGGGATAAATCGGTTGTTGTGTGCCTTGATGAAATGAAGGATGTGGTTGGTAGGGAGAATTCTTATGCTGAAATGGTTGACAAGGTCTGTGAGATGGAAAAAAGATTGAAAGAGAAAGAGGACAAGGCTATTGAAGGGGATTTCAAGGGCAAGCTTCAAATGTTGTATAACAGAGTGGAAAAATTGGAAGAAACCATGCAAAAAATTGGGGAGCAAATCCTTTTTAGTCTCAAAGCCTACACAGAACATACTAAGATCTTGGTTGGCAAGATGGAGTAGGAAAAGGGCGAAAAAGAGGGAAAGGACCTAAAGGACACTATGGGATCGGGAAAGCATACACGGGAAAGAAAAAGGAAGACTTGAACCAAAGATGAAAAGGAGATGGAAGAGCTCGAGAACTTAGCTGATCAGATGTAGCTTATGGTGGTCCAGGCTAAAGACTTAATGAAATGCATCTAGCTGTCTTTTTTTTCCTATTGTCCTGTCTTTTTTGTTGTCCTGTTTTGGGTGATGCATGTTGTTTCGGTTGCTAATGTTTGTTTTTAGGATTTAGTTTCTGGGTGCTACGACACAGTTTCTATTAAATCTTTTTGGTATATTTTAAACTCTTTGTAAAGGTTTTGGGTCCTTGTAAAACCTATTTTTACTTAATAAAAATCAAAACAAAAAGCCAAGAAGGTCCTAAAAATAGACATATCAAAAGCTTATGAGAGAGTTTATTGGATTTTCTTGTTTGAAGTGTTAAAAAGGTTTGAGTTCAAAGGTAGATTCCTCAAGATCCTAGAAGCTTTCTTCACTACTCCTTCCTGCTCTATTTTGGTTAATGACTTTCCAAAATGGCATTTCTCCTATGATAGTGGTCTTAGACAAGGTGACCCTCTCATGCCCTATTTATTCATCTTGGTGGTTGAAGCTCCGGGTAGGAATTGTAAGAGATTACTTAATCAGGGACTTATAAAAGGGATCAAAGTTGATTCTTTTTCCCTACTGAATCTCATCAACAATTTGTTGATGACACCATATTTTTGGTGAAACCTGAATTATGGAAGCTAAGAAATGGAAAGTAATTTTAGATGATTATCCAACAACTTTAGGATAATTTATTAACTACAATAAAAAACAAGATTTACTTATTCAACTAGAGTTATTAACATTATTGGGTGTCAAAAAGAAGATCTCCCTGCTTCGCATCTTGGCCCTCCTTTAATCTCTAAATACCCTAGTAATGACTTCTAGAATAGTTTTATTGAAAGATTCCATGGGAAATTATCTGGATGGAAAGAGAAAATGCTTATCCAAGCTGGTAAAGTTCAATTTTCAAAGGCTTTTCTTTAGAAATTACATGTTTACTATTTATCTTTGTTGAAAATCTCAGCTTATGTTGCAAATCAAATAGAATAGGTGCAAAGAAAGTTTCCAAGTGCTGGAGTAGAAAAAAAGGCTAAAGTTTTCTTATTTAATTGGAAAATGTATGCTCTCCAAAGTCAATGAGAGGTCTCAACATAAGAAGAAACAAACCTTTCAATAATGCCCTTCTTTCTAAGATAGGTTGGCAATTCCTTCAGGGCTCTAAGGATTGGGCTCAAATTCTAAAGGCTAAGTATCTTAGGGGAGAAGACCCTATAGCCTTCATATATGAAGAAAGCCTTCGGTATGGTTCTTTTATTTGGAATAACCTTCTTAAATGTATGGAGCTTTTAAGGAGGGGAGTTGGTAAGCTGATAGGGAATGACTTAAAGATACCTTTGTTTTGAAAGAGGTCTGGAAAGGTGATTTCCCCATCTCCTTGGCTTGTACTAATGAAAATCTTAAAGAAGTATTCTACTTAATTATGGGAAGGAGAGTTAATGATTACGTCATTTGGGAGAATGGTTACCCAACCTGGGTGAATATTAAGGATCTCTTAACAAGATATAAAAATATAAGAAACCTATTGCATCCTAATTGAGATAGAAGTCTAAGTTATATTATGAACCTTCTAGGTGACCGTGCCTTGATGCAATAAGATAAAGAAGATGAATGGGTGTGGAGACCAAACTCCTTAGGGGAATTCTTGGTCAAATCCGATTACTCTATTCTATAGGATCCTCCTACTAGACAATAACTTCTGGAATGGAGAAAAGTTTAGATACCTAAGTTGATTCCTAAAGTTAACTATTTTTGGTGGTTAGTTGCACATAACAAAATCCTAAATATTGACAACCAAACCAAAAAAAGGTTTATTTTTGTCAACAAATGCAGTCTATGCTATAATGATAGTGAGAGTGTTGACCACCTATTCTTCCACTACTCTTTTTCTAGGGAGGTTTGACCTTTGCCTATGCCCCTTATCCTTGTGGATTGGGTTATGCCTAATTCCTTAATTAAAATTATTGATTGCTAGAATAGGTGCCCCTATGATCATATTGTTATTAAGTAATTTTGGAGACAAATTCCCCTTATGCTTGCTTCAGCGTGGTGGAAATAACGTAATAATAGAATCTTCAGAGAAACCTCTAAATCTAGCAATGGAGTCTTTTGTACTATAAAAGATCATATAGTGGAGAATATTAATGCTACCTCCTTTAGTGCCTTCAAGGACCTCCTAAATCTTTAGGAATTAAGAATAAAAATGTGGGATTTGACTCAAGACCTTACAAATGTTAATTGGTTTAAGAATTTAAAAAAATGAATATGAAGTGGAAACCTCCGAATCAGGGGTGGATTAAGTGCAATTTTGATGAATGCTCAAAAATAAATCTTGGGCAGGCTGCTGCGTGGGTTATTCTTAGGGACCTTAATGGAAGACTCATTGTTTGTTCAGCTAAAGCTCTTGGAGTTAAATCTAATAACTATGTTGAATCTATTGTTGTTTAGAGAGGTCTCCAAATGGCTAAGGTATTTGGTATAACAAGACTTGTAGTTGTGGGGGATTCCAAATTGGTCATTGATATTCTCAAGGAAGTGATTAATGATCCTTGGGAGATAAGAGCCTTACTTAGAGATTGTATACATTCTCTTAAAAGCCTAGGACACTATAGATTTTGACACATTTACTAAGAAGGTAGTATGGTAGCCGATTACATTGCTAACGAAGGCCTAAAATTTCATACTTGAAGATGTTAGAGTATGAACATAGTCCCGCCAAATATTGAAAAGGTTATTTTAAATGAGATCAATATAGGGTAGTTTAAATATGTTGGCTAAGACTATGAAAATGATTGAAGGAAGGACTATGAAGGATACATAAATGATGAAGTGGATTAATTTAAAAAAAGGGAGTTAGATTATTAGTATTTAGGATATTATGGATGGTAAATTATAAATAAGAGAAATGATTGTTTGATAAAGGATGGTTTTGTCTCTAGTAATAATGTGACATATATCTTTTATCTTATAATTCCTAAGCTATCCCACTTGGGCATGATTAATAAATTGAGCACCCAATTATTTGCCCCAAAGGGATTCACACAAGGGAAAGGTTACATTTTTGGACATCCAAAATATTATTTGCATCATTCCTAAAATGTCACACATGGAAGATAGGAGGGATGATACCTTCCCAATGTGAGATATAATGGCCTTTATTGATGATTTGATATGGTGTACTTGCTATTCTAATTTCCTTTTAAGTTGGTATATTGTCGATTTGGGGTATCTGAAAGGTTTTTCCTTTGCGAGGTGGCTAGTTCTTTTTGAAAAGAGGAGTAACAGTGAAGTTATCTAGTCTGTGAGTATGGGGGGCCCTTGAATATGCTCAGAGCCGGTCAATTGTGAATCTATACAAAAGAATGTGGAACTATGGGACTTGTTTGTTGCTACTGGTTTGGTGTCGTTCTCCTATGCCATGAGAGGATATAATGACACCCTCACCTCCAAGTTTACTACTTCCTAGTTGGGTGGCAAGGTGAAGGTAGGGAGTCTAGATTTTATGGTCTCGCCTCAAATGATAGCGAATGTGATAGGGATAGAGAATTCTAGAATGAGGGTAGCAAAGAAAAGTTTGGGCAATTACCAATTTTTCATAAACAATTTTTTGGAGAATGGAGAGCAACTTAAAAGGTTTTAGAATGATTATGATAGGTTATACCTCCCCCCTCCTTATGCTCTGGTTAGTCTCCATATAATGATTTATTTCACTTTAGAGGGTACTCATTTTACCCTAGTGAACCATGTTAGACATAGGGAAAATATCAATATTCCTTTTTTCTATTTTCTTTTCTGCAATAGAGCATAGAAAGAGGAGCTTCTCCCCCACTCCACTAAGGGTTGATTATGGCCCTTTATAGGCATGCCCTATAAATGAATCCTTATGGAAACCCTATGTTGCTAAAGCATCATGCTATATCTCCCTCACCTCCTCGGCAGGTTCATGCCCCTTCCCCTCCCTCGCAAGCTCAAAATTTGTCCCTAAGAAGGCTTACTTTGGGTAATTCGCCTGCTAATACCCAAACTTCCTCTAAAAGGAAACAAAAGCTTACTTCATCTCACTCGACCTAGGTTAATGAGCTCTTAATTATAACCCCTGAGAAGAGGAAAATCCCCTTAGACCTTCTTGGCCCTTCTAGGAAAAAGAAAAATATGTCCTCGACTAATAAAGGAGTGACTATTACCATATTGGAGGATGTGGAGGACGATAAGAAGAAAAAGGCCAAGAGCCTCAAGATTGAAGAGAAGGGCACAAGGTCTGGTAGTCGAAGATCTGTGTGACTAGCTAAAACCTTTGAGGACCTTTCTTCTAAGGGGAAAAATATTGTAATGGAAGAAGAGGAAATTATTTCCTCAAAGGATAATTTTGAAGAATGCAACAAGGATAAAGGCTATGAAGGTGATGAGGTTCAGGAGGAGTTTACCTTTGGTAAAGATGAGGGGGACACAAACAACAAAAATGAGATGGGAGAAGAGGCCGAGATTTCTATTAAAGAGGAAGATGCTATGGAGAATCCTATTATTCTTGATGAAGAAACATTTAAAGATGACAATCTGATGCAGGACATTGTGGAAATGATGAATCGTATGGAGAAGGTGGTTAATAAAAAAAGAGTTTTCATTGACAAGGCTCTCGCTTCCCTGGTTAACCTAACAACTAACATCATGAAAAGGGTTTTCATGGGTATCTCCCCTGAAAAATTGAAGATTAAAAAACAAATCAAGAGGATAGATGGCCAGATGGACATGAAGGATAAGAGCACTCAAAAAGAAAAGCTAAATGCATGGTCGGTGGCGTTATAGGAGCTGGAAAGGGACTGGAGCCTCATTGAGGCTTTATATAGTGAAAATCAACCTTTTGTTTATAATTTTTTACTTGGTGCTCCAGGATGGAGCTTTTAAAATTATTTGTTTTTAAAGAGCTACTATTTAGATTAGTTAAGTTGCATAGTAGTATTTTGATAAATCTTACTCATATGGACTATTTATCAACTATGATGGTTATTATTTTTCTTGTTATGCTCTGTGGTAGTGGAATTTTGATTTTTTTTGGTTAGCAAGGGTTGCTATTTTGTTGTTTTTTGGTTGATTGCAGTGTTGGGGGTCCCTCACTGTTTTGCTATTCTAATTCTATGGTTTAATCTAATTAATCTTTTGTAAGGGATCAAGACCCTCTCCCCATGCTTGTTTAATAAAAAACATTAACCTTGTCCAATAGTAATTCCTCTATCATATTCCTTTAAACCTTGATAATCCCTTATAAGATCTCGCCTTTGATCCTATTTTTTTATTTTTTCAATATAAGTATCTTTGTTTAAAAGGCATGTTCAATTATTTTTTAGTAGACCTAATTAATTTTTACTTGTGGGTTTGAAGAGAAAACATAAGCTCATTCATAGACAAGAGGCTTAAATATTTTGAATCCTGATTGGCATCTACGACATGATCAAATAGGGGAGGGATATAACTCAAAAAAAATCTACAATCTTTTGATCAACTAAATTTTCTCCCAAAGATCTTATTTCATTAACTAAACTTATTACATGAGTAGATATATCTTACCTAGATTCAAAAATGATTTCATGAGTATGTTTCTAACATTTCTTCTAAGTTTATTTTTTTTCAATTTCTTAATTCCTTAATATATACACTTTGAAAGCTTAAAAAAATGATTCATGTATAGGCTAGTAGATGGTGAACATGGATTTTGAATCTTTTTTTGTATTTTCTCTTAACTAAATTTTTAGTGCATAATAAGAGCTTAAGCATCTCCAAGCTTTATATAACAGTTTTCTAATAACTCCCACAAATCTTGTAAAATAAATTGGGGTGCCAGCAAGAAGTTGAGTCTACTTTTTGGTCAATGGAACTGTTTTGGCTGTTTTTTCAAATTTGTCCCAATTAACAAACATCATAATTTGCTCAAAACATCATAATTTTCTTCTTTAAACAAAAACATTTAAAGTCAAGATAAATTTAAATTATTACTGCCTTCCACATTTTTTATCACAAAATCAAATTTCTATTGACATTCATTCTTCGCACACTTAAAAATAAAATAAAAATCTAAACTCTTCTAAATAATATTCAAATCACTTGAGAAACAAAGTTGTTTCTATATTATTCTTTAATATCAATTATTAGTGTTAAAAAAAATGGCCAATAGCAAAAATAAACATTTATGCTACTTTTAAATCAAAATTAAATAATAACACCTAATTTATAAGAATTTAATACAAGTATTCAATAGATTAACACACAAATATAAAATCTCATCATATATACATGTACATATACATCAATACAATACCTTTAAAACTAAAACAAAGATATACTAAATTTTGATTTCCGTATATGTCCATGTACATATTCAATGCAACACCCTCAAAACTCAGATATACTAAATTTTACTTCTAAGACGGCCATTAACGTTTTATAATGTACACTGATTGTAAGAGCTCCCCAAATATAGTGGGGATTAAAAACACAGGACATGGAAATTTGAAATCCACAAACATTTTCAAACCCACAGACATTCTGAACTTCGAAGACCTTTAAAAAATTCCTGCACCCAAAAGGTATAAAATATTTTTTTATCGAGATAACCAATCTTGACCAGTTCTGATTAACCATCAACCATGCAAGATTTCTCCATGAAGAATGTCAATCTTTCTGTTAAGCTCCCTAGAAAAGTTACAAGAGTTAGCTCATAAACCTTTTTCATTGGAATCTAGATTCTGTAGTCTTCATTTTATGCGAATTGCCTTTACATTTAGATAGGCAATTGTAGCTTTGAAGAGCAGGCTCGTTAAGCCTATCATGCACACTTACATACCGGAAGAGAAGCAGCAGGCAGAAGATGATGGGTTCGAGAGAATAATTTAATGGCCAAATCTACCCACCGAGCTTCTTTGAGGACCATACCTGTTCAACATGTGGGAGTAGTTCATAGTTGAAGTAAGAAACATCAAAGGTAATCGCATATACTTTTAATTTAATCCTTTAGGATCGAGATTTATTATGTAGTGACATGATTTTACATCGAATTCACATTCACAGAATCATTTAGCTATCAACAGGAGCCTTGGCTGAATTATATTTTACAATCAAAAGCTTAGAAATGATCATAAGCCATCAAATTTAAGCCACAGAATCCCAATTTGGAACAGACGAATAGGGCAAACGCCGGCAGGTCCAACATGAACACATACACCCGGATGATGCCCTCAAGTGAATGTTTTGTTTCTGGATTCTGATTGTGTAACAATCAGAATCCAGAAGCAAAAATTCATTTCAGATGGATTGTGGAAATCTGTTAACTGTTATTGACGCCCACAAGTTCAAAACTGAAGCAGCTTGGCAGAAGCTGGCGAGACAAACATTGACACACCTGAGGCCAGTTTACTAGGGTGGAACCTGGGTCTAGCACCCCAACTTGCTCCACCAAGCAATCTCATCGAGCACAAAGGAATTGCGAAATGTAGAAGATATATGCTGGTAGAGAAGACAATGTGGGAACAAGGATAGCGAAACAATCTTGCTGGCTACCCCTTTCATCACATGACCTTACAATTATAATGTAAAATCAATAGCTTACCCTAGAATGCCCCGTGGCGGATGGGATTAATGAGACTTGAGTCTTGAGCAGTATTTAATGGAAATGGGGAAAAAAAGCTACTTAAATGAGATTAATAGAATGCCTCCTTTTACAATGATATAGTTACAACTTACATCATTTGCATAGTACAGTCGAACTCCAACTCAATGCATCCCTCTAGCAGTCTTCAAAAACTCGTGACCTGTAGTTGAGGAGTGAAAATTTGCCTTGTAATGATATTTTTCCATTGTTGAGATCTAATCTAGCTGCAGTCAATAACCAATGTCCAGGGATGTCATTAGGTCCCTTGCAGATTTCGGACGTGTCCACAAATTTGAGAAGTTTCGGGGATTGTACAGGAACTGGCGGGCCCTTGGGAAAATGTGCTGAGTTGAGCACAACAGGAACAGGCTTGGATGGCTGCTGTGATGTTGAGAAGGTAGTACTGAGTGTTGTGAGGAATCTTGACCTCTGAGAAACTGCTGGTGCATGATCCCAAAACGATTTCAAGATCGTACAGTTGGGCAGCCTTGTGAACTGCAAATTTAGATGCAACACATTCTTTGACCCAGTTCCTTTTACTTGAAGCTGGGCTCCAGTTACAACAAAAACACCACTACCTACTTCCTTCACCCAATTGGGATCATGCTTGATGGCCACTGTGCATATATTAGAGTAGTTCTTCTTCTGAACGGGCTCAAAAAACTGGCTGTCCCTCTCATCTGACCCTCTCCACCTTGGTGCTTCAGAAAAGACAATCTCATTCCAGAGGGGCTGAAGAATCTTTGGAAGGGTAGAAAGATGTTGAAGATGTATTGCCAACCTGTCGCACTTCTTGCCTTCAAGATAAAGTCGAAGCCCACTTACAAGATTTCTACCAACAGACACCTGTTGTAGACACAATAGCTCAAATACTTAGACGAAGTTCATCATGGTTGCTGCATATTTAAGATTTATGCTTGGTTTCTGGTATGTTATGACCACACCTACCATGATGCTAATTTGAAACTATGGCAGGTTAGTCTATTCTAGTGTAAGGTTAAAAGGCCATTACTAGTCACAGACTAAACTACAATAAATGCACCAGAATCTGGCCATAGAAAGCTCCGCATATGTGAATAGGAGTCACTTGCATATAGAGGCACTGACTATCTAGAGACTATACTGATTAAATGTTCCAGAATCCAGTTATGAACAATTCTGAATATGTCTATCTGAGCTTTTAAGTCAAATAATATAATGAAGCTTTATATGGCAGTATTCCCTCGCATTGATTGCAGTTTAATCCTATGAATAGTAATTGTTGTTGACAAGACTTCGTTACAGTCAAGTGAGAAACGAGAATATTGTACCTGGGTTATGTTGACATAAAGTTTTGGACTTATCAAACTGAACTGCAAAGACAGGCACGGAACTCTTTTACTTGAATGCCCTAGTGGTAGCTCACTGTGCATTGGAGCCCATTCAAGATGAACTTGGAATTCGAGAAAGTACCGTAAATCACCAATTTGAGGTTTGTCTGTAGTAACAAATTGAGATTAGTAATTGTAAAATAGAGTAGGTGTTTAATTTTTGTTCCATAATATTTATCAATCATTTATTTGCAAAACTCTGGATTCTATACAGTAAATAATTATATTTTTTTAGCAAAATGCATAAAAGCAACAGAGCATATACACTACCCTCAAAGTATCCTTCAAAACATTTTGGCTCCAGTAGAGAAGTTAGAAAATTAGGAAAATAAAGCAAAGCCGGTATTTGACTCAACTGAAAAATCAAGTAAAAATATTGTCATCAACTATATTAGGCATCTCTTTAAGACTTTAGAGGAATGTAAGATGTTCAAACTTCAAAGCTAAAACCCATCAATTCATTTCAAGATTTAACTGTTGGGATTTCACTATTTGCAGGATACTGCTAGAGTGCATGCACCAGGTACTATGTAGATTTGGGAGTAATGTGGAAGATTCTTGGTGCTAACTTGTCAAATTTTGATGTAATGAAACTTTTTGCCTAGGGTAACTACAAGAAAAACTGGGTACATAATTACATAAGTAGCATTTGGTGTGACATGCGCCTATGCATATTTCTATATTATAAATGTTTTCCATGTATCTTGGCTTGCTAGAGTTGCTCATACTGGTTTAGAATTCAAGAGTTCATTTGGATAGCCAAAATTACACTGTAAGATGTCCAATGCTAAAATCCAGTGTAATGCGTTTCGAGTGCTAACTGTTGGGACTTCACTATTAGCAGTATAGTAGTAGAGTGCATGCACGAGGTACTATGTAGATTTGGTGGTAATTGAAAAATTCTAGTGCTCAATTGTCAAATTTTGATGTAATGAAACTTTTTGCCTAGGGTGAGACATAATACAAAAAAAATTGGGTACATAATTAAATAAATAGCATTTGTATGACATGCACCTCAGCCATATTTCTATATTATAAATGTTTTTCATATGGTTGGCTTGCCAAAGTTGCTCATCCTGGTTTAGAATCCACAAGTTTATTTGGATAGCCAAAAGTTAAAACTACACTAATTGTAGATAAGTGGCCAGAAGAAAATGAATTTTAGAATGGCTGAATTCGGATTTTCCTTTAGTAACAAGAGCACTCCGATCAGAGATGGTCCAGTAGTTTTGATGTGGCACTTTTGTATCAAGACCTTTGTTTCAATCAACACATCTAGTTGCTTCCGTTGTAGCTCTTTACACTTGTTCTTACAGGGGTTTATTTAAGCAAAAGCCATGCCTCATATTAGATTGTAACATGGTCATACACTAACAAATTTCAATTGTCATGTTGGGCACTTAATTTTAAGGCACAAATTATGGAAGGCCCTATGATTCTCTCGAAAATTTGTTTCAATTTGAAAGGAAGCGAAGATAATTTTTAATTGATGATTGTTGTCATTGTAAATCCTTTATGGTCATATTTCATAGTTGTGACTCAAAACGCTTCGGGTTGCAGTGATTCTTTCCATTTTTGTGCAGCAATAATATATGCATGAACAAGTTAAGGAGAGGTGCCAATATAGAAACAGAAAGCAAGGCAAAGGGGAACAATGCTCTACTCTGCATTGGTGCCAGGAGTAGGAAAGGGACCACAAAAGGGCTAATGATGATACAAATGATGCCCTCATGAAAATGACTTCGGCAATGAATCAAAATGATCCAAGAAAGATGCAAGGTTGTCTTCCCAAGGCCTCTCCTGACATCCATGATCTTTAATCTTCCAGATCTAGAATAGTGCGATGTAGTCAACTCTATGCCAAGAATGGAGAAGGAATTGTTTCACAAATCTATATCCCCTGTGACAGTGAATAATTAGGCTAATAGGCACTTGCCACCTTCTATAGACAAGATAAGCTGAAAGAAGCAGCTATAAATTTGGTTGCCTTGGATGTTAACCTGAAATATTGGTGTCTAAAAGTAATAAATTTCAAAATGTAGAGCCACATATATCCAACACAAATAATGAAAAATATTTAGTGAGGGACTCTCTCAAGCCTTTGTACAAATAATAAAATCTCCCTCAAATATCATGGTTCATAACAGATAGGAAGGCTAAAGGTAAAGTATTCTTCCATCTACGCCTCTAAGAGAGAAAATATGACATATCCTGTTGCCTTGTGTGATATGACGAACTATCTCAATATCAAAAAAACTTGTAAGAGATGTTCATCATATTAAGGTGACCTTGAGCTAGAAAGCCACAGGGAGAGAATATTGATGGCTCTTGACGTATTGGTCACATATCTAGGATTAAAATGTTTCTTCTTGTCTTAAGCATGTCCACACAAATCAATTAATAAAATTCGAGCTGAAGTGATTTCCAAAGTAATCAAACCACTTGGAACCAACATCATGACTGCCAAGTATTCCAATGGAAATGGAGGGCGGACTAGAGGACTAGAGAAATTGGCAAGAGAGATGAGCCAAAGTGATTTCCAAAGTAATCAAACCAATCGGGCTTACTTCCTGACTACCCAGTATTCTAGTGGAAATGGAGGACATACTACAGGACAAGATAAACTGGCAAAAGAGATTATAAATGTGCACACTATCTAGATCAATTGCCACGACACAAAAAGGAAACTAGAGACTAAAATGATGGCTTTATACTAGGTAGCCCTAAAAAGGAGGGAATGTTAATATTCTCAATAACATATAGATAGCTCCAAAATTTGTGACTGTGGTTAACAAGAACATGGAAATCTCTGAGGCCAAGGTCAACAAGTAGATAACCGAATAGGCATTGGTGGAAATGCAAGTTACGTCAGCAATCATGCAATCTCTATTTTTTATTGTTTAGGGAAATGGTCGTAACTTTTCCTCATCAATAGTTGCAAAATGTAGCATATAACCATGAAATCTCAAATTGTTATTGAAACTACTTAGTGCTGATGCTATAAGAAAAAAAGTCAAAGCAGTACTTTCAAATTAGGAATTGGAATTATATGGGGATTCCCTCTTGGACTAACTTCAAGTTACATGTTGGATTGTAGTCACGCAATGTCATTATTAAATTAAAAAAGTTTGACTTATCACAAATGAAGATTGTTTGATATGAAAATAACCTCCATTTTCTTGATGTTGAAGATAATCAGGAGACCGAGAAATTCAAGGAAACCACACATCAGATCCAGTTGTACCTCCTTGTGTTTTGTATTAAACATATTTGTTGGAGGAAAAACCTTATCTTCTTTCAGGTAGTAACTAGTTCCTACAGTGAAATTCAAATATTCCTAGTCCTGCATGTTGTGCACAAAATTTCCGTGTAATATATTATTGAGTTAAAAAATGAGCTTGTTAGGCCTTACGAGTATTTTACATTCAAGATGCAGGTCCAAGAAAATGACAATAGGATTTCCTAGCCCAATTTGGAGATAGATCTCTCATCATGAGGATTGTACAACATGAAATCATTTAGTTAAAAACAGAAGAGCTGGACATGGGCACCATATATGGGAAAGTTCAAATGATGGTGTGAACTGCGAACAAGTTCATACAATGACTGTTGCCTGAAGAAATAACAGAGATTATGAGTTATCTACAGGAGAAGATTTATAGTTACAAGGAGAATCATGACCCAATTCCTATAGGATCGAATTGCTTTGGGTGACAACACTCTAAATTGTTAAAATCTAGATGTGTTACAAGTGGAAGCAATATTTTGATGAGTCCAGAATGATCAGAGATAGATTTGCAAGAAAAATGTAGAATTGAAACAACAAGCCATATGAGTTCATGTGTTATGTTTGATTACTTGTTTTCTAGCTATGTCTGTGTTATCAATGTGGGTTTAGATCCTCTCTACAAGTTTTAAGCTTTTTGTTCTATCTAATCTCCTTTATCCTACCCCAGATATGTTACAGATGTGTCTATGTTATGTGACAAGAATGCAAATTACAGAAGAGTGGTTACAAAATGGTTGACATTCAAGTAATAGATAAAGGGTTGCCTTCCGATAGATGTGATCTATAATTCTGCATATGGTCTATGTGGACAAATAACCGTGCATGGCATAGGTTATGCAAGCATGGACGACAGGGCACGAGTGCAGGCTTACAGTTTAAAATTGTGCATTAACCACACAGAAGATGATAATCATGTCTGCCATCTTTTCTTGGTCAATGGGTTTTTGCATAGAATATTGAATTGAATGAGATGGTGCTAATCTTTTGGCGTGGAACTGTGAAAATAAAGCATGTTTGGTGATGACACATAAGGTTGAAAGGATCTTCCCCAAGATTTTTTTGTGGTTCAGATAATATTAAACTGGGATTGATGATTAAGGAATTCATTAGCATGCCATCCAAACTTGATATGGCCACTGTCCATTGTATATCCATTCAAACTAGCCAATGCACCAACCAACTTTAAAATTCGTGATGCAAAATGTCTCTATACGTATTCAAAGAGGAAGATTATCATCTCTTGTGTGAACAGCTAAACAACAAGTTCTATTCTGATGAACCTCTTGATAGATTGGCAGGGTATCAGACCTAGATACATTTTCCTATATGACACATAGGTATCACTTGTTATCTCAGCTGTAACAAAATTTAGGTGATGTTTTCTTAAAGAATACCATCCAGATGACCAGAGCTTAGGACACCTCTTGTCCTAACAAGATTTTCAAGAATCAAAGCAATAAGGTTCATGACAGTAAATAGGTGTTAAATTTTGCAATTCAGTATAGACATTTTCTCTCTTGACTTATTTCAATCTTACTCACATCGGAGGTATAGATTGATAGCTTGACTTAAGAAACCACTGCCAGGAACACCGGTCAGAAGAGATGTTATAGGGATGAATTTTAATAGTATTGCTTCTGGATTGGTGGGCACTGTAAGAAGCCATTCACAATGTGACTGCAAATATACCAGTCCTCCTCTCTTAGAGCATATTACTGTCAATCCCTGCACCAAAAAGAGTCAGGTCAGTTGAAACTTGAAACAAAACAATACAATAACATTGTAATCAGTACTGCTTGCCTTTCTTGCAGGCATCTCAAGTTCTTAGCCCATTTGTCCATTAAAACAAAAAATTCAAACCATATGCCATTATATTGCTGGAATATGTAGTAATCCCCATTTTTTTGCAAATGAAGGATAAGCTGTAATCAATAATTACCCCATTTACTGAGCAAAAGGTTCTAAGGTTATGTATTTTACATTGAAGTATAGGATTAAGACTCACATCCTTGCTTGATGCAGCTGAAAAGCTGTCCATGTGTAGAGTATTTGGTTGAAATATATCTCTAAAAGCCCGAGGAACCTGTAGTAAGTTGAGCATAAGTGACTGGCATATAAAGATCTTATTTATAGTAGATGCTCAAGACTAATATAATTTGAAATCTAACATGCTTGGACCAAATTCTTACCCTTTGTTTACTCTCTTTGTTTTTTGCATGCAGAGGTGCAAGACTACATGTCCCTGTAAACAACTGATCTCCTATATTTTCTAAATGCCTTTTGAGTTCAGTTGGGGATATAGTTGAGGAATGACTCTGCCTTACAAATACAACATCCTGACCTCCTACCGCCACATCCACAATTATGTGGGTTCCATAAGTATTAATAAACCTGCATTTGGAGATTAAATCGTCAACCTAATATCAAGATGTTTTTTAATAATCAGTCCTGGATAAGATATTCAAGCCAACCTTGCAAGTGCTGCTGGGTCCCAAAACGCTGGGACTGCCTTCTTGACTTCTTCTTTGAGAACCAATGGAGACCTTGTAAGGTGGACACTATACAGTGAGATGAAGTAGCCATCAAAGGCTAGGTGCTTTGTTTCGGTAGCATCTGCCAGCCAAGCCCCTGTAAATCCATACATGGTATTGAAATGACCAGAAGGGATCCTCCCCGATAGAGAGGATTTCTGATTGAACAGCTCTGACATCTGTGAAGAAAAATCATACATACTTTTTATGTTGGTGTATCGTATCTGACTTGATCAACTGGATATAAAAAAATCTGAAAAGAATTAATAACAACAACCATGATTTGTTCGGTGGGCTTATATTTACCTTTTTGCCTGCTCTCAATAATCAGGAAGCAGGGCATCGGGGAAAAAGGAACAGGCTAAAGGAATATTTTCACCTTCAGAAATTTGGATAAACAGCAGGTACTAAGTAATGAACGATAGAGATTACTTGTCATTTTGAGCTCATGAGACTCAGGGCTTGAATGGCACCACATAAGATGTCTGAGTTCAATTTTCATTTTGAGAAACTCGTGAGTAGGGGATACAAGCCATTAGATAGGGGAAGATGATCCTGATGAAACATGGATTAGACCTAATCTCAGGGAGAATTACCCCAACCATGCAAACACTAAAAATTCAATAGCCTTGCCTTTGTGTACCCAACTAGATGGTTTGTACATCCTATTTGGCATCAGGGTTAAAGAGGGCAGAAGACAGAGAAGTTTCCTCCAGTTATGTATCCGTCCTGTTAACCTTTAATTCTCTATTTTTTGAACGGTTTTGATTAATAAATTTTTGCACTGTCTCGAAGCCAATCTTTTTGATGCATGATCTTACCTGTTGCAAGGTTGGGATATTAAATATTTTATGTCTATCTCTTCTTGTAATCTCTGCAATTGGAGAAGTTTACAGACTATTTAGGTTTAGTTGTTAAGCATTCCTTCCACAATGATCACTTGTTCTGCATAAAGTGTTTGTAGATGATATGGAGAATCGACAGTACCAGAAAGATCTTCAAGCCATGCTTGAACAACACCTCAAAAACTTGAACCCCAACAATCCAGAAAATTATGCCCATAACTAGGACTAATTCAGGGATCTATTTATTGCAAATTCACATTGAAAAATGAAGTAATAAAAGGAATCACACACCATGTTATTTGTTTCGAAATACCATGTCATTTTTAGTTAGAAATCAGAAACCTAATAAGAAAACAAAAACCACTTTTAATGCGCTAAATTCTCTATTTCGCATCACATAATCACCAATATGGTTACATCCTTGAATAATTAGAAATAAGAAGACACCCCACAGGTGAAGACAATTATATATCCCATCAACTGTATCACATCATTAAACTCCAAATTGGTTAAGAGATTAGATCTGTTGAAACATCTATGAAGGACAGCGACATACAAAATTGGTATTAACAGAGTGACAGTAATTGCATCACCAACCTGATTGAACTCCAAAATATCAGATTTAAACCGCATTTGCTCTCCTTTATCACACCTGATGTCTCTTGACACTTTTGGCATTAAGAGGCCCCCAGGAAGAACAATGTCCTGCACATTTTTCTCATCCAATTCGACCAAACTAGACCCTGATTGGTATTGCCTCTTGCAGTACTTGAGCCTATAATCATTGGTTATGTCAAAGCCTTGTCCGAGGGCCTCAATGGCATGCCTGCCCAAAATCTTAGCCTCTGTCATAATTCTCTCTCCAATTCCACACCATACAACCACAATTACCCTTCAACCTCTTATCAACAAC
This sequence comes from Thuja plicata, assembly GCA_018584345.1. Lineage (NCBI taxonomy): Eukaryota > Viridiplantae > Streptophyta > Pinopsida > Cupressales > Cupressaceae > Thuja > Thuja plicata. The sequence goes on from MU225241.1 coordinate 410,625, forward strand.
TCAAACATGTCAACTTGTAAGAAAAGAGATAAGATTGAGCTCCGTTTCCACATATTCCCAAAATGGTAATTGTATCGCATTGAATTCGTCCAAGTCATTGCATACCCAGCTAATGTTGATCATTCCCAATTATAAATTATTGATTCAAGCATACGCTCCCTCGATGTTTGAAGTCAAATATATATATATATATATATATATATATACCTTTGATTTATCAAACAGGTTTTCATTCTCGTGCCATTTTTTATGTGTACTGCATTTTGCCCAGTGTCTCATTAGAAATCTCTGAATTCAATGTGATCAATGGTGGTTCTTGCGTGTTCTGGACCTGGTAGTCAGCACAGGGTGACCGGTAACCGGAAACAGACTCCGCAAATAAGTCAAAGTATGGGCTGCGGGGTCATGTGAAAGACGGTAGTTGTGTTTGTCACGTAATTCTTGGTATTCAAACAGCCCAACGTTGACATGAGAACAAATAAATACCAGATTTACAAATTTCGGTAGAGTTAAATGTTAATAATATTTATTCATTCATTTGTAAATCATCAATTTAGGACGTATTGAACACTTCTATATCTCAATTTCTGAATAGGGATGAAATGAATCCATATAAAGTCCTCAACTATATAATAAAATAATAATGCAATAAAGAGATTAGAATATAAGATATACTGTTGCAATACTATCCTTAAATGCTCACCATGTTCCTTTTTAATTTTTAAAATATAGCTTTGTAAATTGTAACCTTATGTAATTTTGTGCTTAACTGAGCCTAATTTTAGCGCCTGATCATGTTCAATTTTGCTCACACTAGCTCAAAATCAAACATCGTCGCTACCTACTAGACATATGACATAGAGGAGAGGGTTACTCAGGTCATACTATTTTATAACATAATAACACCTATTGCAAATTAAAGTGAAAGATTCTTGATCTACCATTTGAAGATATCCTATAAGATAGTGGGAAAAGATGAAAACAAGCTTAACCTAATATTATACAATGCACTTCTATGCAAAACATGATAAAACTTATCCTAAATATCAATAAAAAATTAAATGTATGGTTCTTGTAAGAATAAAATGACAACATCTTGCTCTTAGCACTATTTTTAGACTCTTACTTAGCTTGTTCCTTCATTAAAAAAAAACATTTTCAAACTACTTTATTCAAAATAATCATATGAACGTATCTAATAAGAACGACATTTGCAAAAACACAAATGGAAGACTTGCTCTCCTCCCAACCTTGATGGCATCATGAGACCTCGAGGTCCTACCCATGAGCAAGATAGATACTTTGCACCACATAGATTAATGGTGATAACTTATGATCAATTCTCATTAAACACACTTTTTCACGTGTATCATGTCTAACTACCTTCCTTGTAACACAATACATATAACAAGCATCCTCAAAAAGTAATGCTAAGAATATAAAAGAGAGAAGAAACTTATATATCTATAAGCCTGATATGTTGATCTCCTTCCTTTCTCCTTGCTAACCCATCTTCTTATTTCTTCCATCACAAGCTCTCCAAAGGAGAAGGGGGTAATGGTTCTCTCTTCCATCTTCCCAAGATATATAAACACATTAACCTTGACACTTTCTTTCAAACCCTAACTCATCGCATTCTAACATGTGAACTTTTGAAGGGTACCATCAATCCCAAGGACAATATCACATGTCCTAAAGGTCCCCAACCCCAAGGACATATTTTTGTACAAGGATTAAGAAAATTGGTGAAACAACACCCTTTAAGGACCCAAACAAGGATTCAAACATTTTTTTTACTTAACTAGGGTTCTCCATATCCTAACTCAGCTTACAACACCAATACATTATTCCCCAAAAATATATTTAATATAGGCCCACATTATGAATTCTAAAACTTAATCATCTTAACGATGACACTCCCAATTCCCTATTTAGTGCTACACATGTGACTCTTTATAGGGCTACTTCCTTTCTTGTACAAAATGGCCACTAAAATAATTATCTATCACAATTTAATAATTCATTTTATTTGTTAGTTGAATCCTTGAGATCTTGTGAACCATGAGATTGACATCCTAGTTTTCCATGTTGTAATTGTGATAGTATCAAACAATTCTAATGTGCATACATCTTATAATGATTCAATTATATTTCAAATCAATTTATGCAAGAGCTGGCAATGATCATAAGGACTATTCAATTATCATCCTAGAATAAGTTGGGTTTTCTTCATGTTGCTTCAAGGAAGAGAAAACACACACACATTAGAGTTTAACCAATAAAATAATCACATAACCATTTATTTAAATCTAAAGAGACTACATGCATTTGGAATTTAAGGTTACATTAGTTTTTAATGAGATGGGGTCTTACAGAAGAATGGTTTCAAGACTTAGTTCCAAAAGTGTAGATTGTGACTCTATCTTGTAGATTATTATAATAATAAGGCCAATTTGGCTATAGAAAGTTATTTTTAAAATTTTGTAATGCCATTTCATTGAGGATAACAAAAAGCAAGTGTTTTTTCTTACAATTTTATATTTATTTATCTATTGTGTTGTATTTATTTGGTTAAGTGGAGTACCCTTCATCAATATTTCTATGCAATTCAATGACTAAATTAACATTCCTTACTTGGCATTCAATTAGTTATAACGTCAAAGGCCTAACCATGACATTAATGACAAATTTCTTAGATGGCATAATATAAAGAGGGGACAACTACTTAATATTATTAACTATGACTATATCAGAGCTAGTATTATTTCTTATTTATCAGCACAACATGCTAGGACACTGATATTATAGATAACGCCATCCTTTCATCATAATGAGTATATTGATAATGAAATAATTACAACTATCGATGAGAGGTTTAGACATTAGTAATTTTAACAAATTTATCTGATGACTATGAAGGAGATTCATTATCCCAAGGATCAAATACGTCCCAAACAAGGTTCCTAGTAATACTCAATATTTATTGCATAAATAAGGAGATTCTCCTTACTAATGTATGCCAACTATGGTTACACATTTATATCCTTCATTTGAGATATTATATATAAAGTATGCATATCCATGTACGCAACCACCTAGCCTAGTTTATAAGCTCCTACTGTCTCCATTTAAGGTACATGTCAAAAGTATTTGTTGCCCTCTTCTCCAAACTACCATGTTTTCTCATTTTTAGTTTTTTAGCTTACCAAAATGGGAACAACAAAGGCATCAATACAAAGTCTTAAATTACTTACTTTTGTAAAAGGATCGGTCTAGATTTCATACACCATATGATATAATAACAAGACAAAAATAGCTCATAAAAATGTTACTAGTTCACCACCCCCAAAAAATGTTTTTATCATCTTAAAAAACCATGATGGTTTGTTACTCAATGAGGAGAGTACTTACATGCTTATCAAAAAATAGCTACTATGCATGTAAAGATGAACCCAGTGAGCACAAACATTGACAACTTAAAATGTTATAAAGACTTAAAGAAAGATCTCCTACTTTACTATTATTAATTTAAACCAAACACTTTAACGCAAGAATAGGAATACTCAAATAATTTTTAAGTAAAAATTTGATGCTTGAAGTAATATATGCAAGAATATGCACAAGTAGATGCTAAAAAATGTTGGCATTTGGTGAAGATAATCTGTGTTTTGATCATAGAATTGTATTGTGGTGTTGTCATTTCTAGCAACATGATGTACTGGAGGCAAGAGCTAAGATCTAATTGAAGAAATCACTAAGTGTTCAGTCAACCAGACAGATAACAGTAAGTGATATACAAGCGATTGGATCTGTAGTTAGAGATCAAGTTAAGGTGTGTGATCATGTAGTTATCATCTACAGAGGTATACCTACCTATGTCTACGATCACATCAATTAGTTTGAAGATCTATGCAAGATATTGAAGATTCAAATAGATTGACATGAAGAACATAGGACAGACATAACAAGTTTGGTTAGATCGGTTTCACGATCTATTTAGTGTTTGTTAATGATTGTTTGCGATCTGATTAATGTTGTGTTGACTTTATTGATTTGACCAATGCATTTTGGCATGATCGGATTTAAGTTTTGTGTTGGTGGGTAAAACATTTTAGGGTAGGAGGCCAACTTTGATAAAGTTGTTATAAAAGAAAAATGTGATTGTGATTTAGGGTGAATGTGGTGATGTTGAGACGACACGATAAGAGATTGTGACTGTTTGAATTTGTTGGATGCTTAAGACGGTGATGTGATCAGAACTGAAGTGAATCTGTCAGACATGAAGGTCATTTTCATGTCAATATTTTTTGGGTCTATCTCAAGGCAAGCCCTAACAGGTTTGCAAGTAAAATCCTTTAACTAGGTCACTCCTAATAGGGTGAGAAAGACCTTTAAAAAAATCTAAAGTGTAAATCCTCTAACAAGGTGACTCTTAGAAGGAGTTTGAAATCCCTAGTTAACAAAGTAGTCTTTAATATGACTTGTATTATCTTTTAACATGGCTAAAATACTCTTAACCGAGTATACCCCTAATAGGGTGTGTGTAATTGTTCCTAACAAGGAAGATTTCTTTCGTGCACTAGTGAAATTTGTGGATACCATTCCACATGTGGTTTTCTCCCTCTAACAAGGGTTTCCACGTGAGAGAATCTTGTGTCTTGAGTCTACATTGTGTGAATGCTTTACTTGTTATGTTTCAACATAATATTATCTTTTGCATGTTGGGTATTGTGGAATCTATTTAGGAAGAGCTTCATATTAGTGGGTGCACTGATTCACCCTCCCCCCCCCTCCCTCAGTGCCTTTGAAGACTAACAATTGGTATCAGAGCCTAGTTCACTTGAAGAAGCCTAACAACTCAGGTAAGATCCTTAAGGAAAACATGGAGAGTTTTTTGAAGCAAAGAATGCAAATCAAAGAAGCTAAAATGGTCATTGAGAAGTTGAAGAATCAATTGAAGCAATCAAGAGCTAAAATACAATAGCTTGTTGAACAACTAAGTGAGAGTCGAGATTGCATTGAGCAATTGTCTAAAAATAGTGGATCTGATGAATCTGAAGAAGCCCTAGAAGCCATGACTATGGAGATTGAAAATTTGAAGAAGGATAATAAAAATATTAAGAGAGAGATGGAAGCCCAAGAAATCAGAATGAGTGAAGAATTGGAAGCAAGGAGATCTGTAGAAGATGCAAGGAAACTTGCAGATGATTCCCTAAAAGCCAAAGATGAAATACTGAAGGCTAAAGTGGAAGAGCTTTTCAAATATGAACAAGAGGTTAGTACATTGCATGAACATTTACATGATACAAATGAAGGGTATCAAGAAGCCCTAAGGATGAATGAAGATATGAGAAATGAGAATAAGAAATTGAAAGGAGAATTGATGAGTGTTAATGATCTGCTGAAGAAATTCAATGAGATTACTGCAAAGCTAGATGAACAACTAAGAAATTAAAGGAGTAAAGAGAGCAAATGCCTTGGATACACTTGTAAGACTACTTTTGAAGTTGGAGAATCTTCTGAAACAAAGGAGATCAAGCAAGAAGGAAAGTCTCCACTAAAGGTAACACAAAGAAATTCTAGTAAGAAAGCCTAGAAACCTGTTGGTTTCAATTGTCATAAGGTAGGTCATACTGCAAATGTATGTAGGAGTAGGAATAAAAATAATGCTAGCAATTTTGATGGTTATTTTTTTAACTGAAATAAGTATGTTCATACAACCTATGATTGTAGATCTAGACCCATTAGTAGATCTAACAGCTTTGATGGTTACTATTTCAAATGCAACAAATATGGTCACAAAGATGATGAGTGCAAGTCAAGAGTTATCAATCAGAGGTCACCTATGAACCAGGAAAGCCCTTACCAAAGGGAGAGGCAATTGGATGTCACACGATCAATTTGTGGTAACTATGGACACATGGTTGTGAATTTTAAGATGAGGAATAGAAGAGGTAATGTTGGACCATGGAGAAAAACTGGTATGGCATGTTTTCATTTTCACAAGATTGGACATATAGCAAGGAATTGCAGGTTAAAGAACCAATCGGTAAATCAGTCAAGCAATCAGAAAGGAAATAAAACTGTAAATGTAGAAGAAATCAGGAAAAGGTTGAACAAGACTTGGAAGAAGAAGGAAGACAGTAAGACATTTGAGGAATCCACATCTCCATCGGGTGTGGAGAATTCATCATAAAACTAAGCCTTCATGTGGCTTAGGGGGAGAAAGTATTGTTGAAACCATATGTAAAACCCCTAATGGTGTGTGGTAGTAAGATCTATCAACATATAAAAATGCATTAAGGAATTTTGGAATGTATTGTGAAGTTTTGAAGAATTATATGGTCTTGTGATCATCAATAACGAGTTTCTGGGTCAACCGGTGAAAATGCTAACTCTAGCTGGTAAGTACATTTAATGCATGCATACGAAGGTTGATAAAAGGTAATTTTTGTATTTCATTCTTACCTTGTACATTGTGAAAGCTATTGTGGAGTGAAATAAGAATTTTTTGAGTCATTTGCTAAGATCCAAGCAATAAAGAGAGATTATTTGTGTTGATCTGAAAGAGAAAATCAACCAGGTGTCGTCATGCTTGAACTGTTTGAGGTATTTATCTTTTATCTATATGTGTTGTTGAGAAGCTTAGATGGCTACTCCTAATTTTATTGATATAACTAAGAGACCATGACCAGAGTTCAAGAGACATATATTCAAGTCTATAGAAAATGATCCAGTGGGTGCCCTAACCAGCGTTCCCTATGGTGTGTTGCATGTAGAGGATGTTAGATCTTACACTCATTGTAAATTGGAAGATTTAGGATAAATGGATTTACATGATTAATATGAGAATTTATGTGATGATAACATGGTGCTTAAAGATGAGCACAAACACGTATTAGAAAAATGTTTTCATCACGCATACAGCTATCTCGATGAATTTGAAGATGATCAGATAAGATTCATCCTGAGCAGAATTCATGATCATTTTATGTGGTTAGACCAACCATATACGATTATTAATTAGGTAATTCATGTTGTAACCGGCCTATGTGCAACCGGTAGTGTACCTTTTCTCCAAACCATTCCAAAGGAGGAAGTGATCAGGTTGACCAAGTCTAAGTGGGATGGTTGTGCGATGACAGTAAATGATTTTACAGATGAAGAGGTAAAGTATGCTTCAATGGTTATTGGATATAAGGTATATCATTCTAGCAAGATGAACAACATACCAGGTGGTGCTATTCATACAACACACATGATGATAAAGGAAAATAAATATTATGATTTGGCAGAAACCTTGAGAGAACAGTTAATGATCAATCTGAAAAAGATTAAGAAGGATAAGAGGCATAAGTTTAAGTATGGGTAGATAATTATGTGTGTATTTTTCTACTTTAGAATATGTTCCCTGGCAATAGTAACATCAATTGGTTAAAGGATACACCTTTTTTTATTCAAATCAACAATTATACCAAACTTTTAGGTAATGACTTCACGAGTGAGGTGTGGGCATACCTCAAAGATTTTCAGAAGAAGATGCATGAGAAGGAAATAATTTCATCTTCTAATGTGGAAAAGTACAAGGATACTATATGCTTCATGGTTGACACAAATACTTTTCAATTGGAAGAAGTTGAGCCAAGGACCTCTTGAGTGATGCCTATGGGTTATGAAGTTGAAGACAATATTCTGGCTATCTATGTAGAAAATTTACTAGCTCAACTAGTAGATCCCAAGAATCCAAGGTGAGGGACTTATGAAGAAAAGTCACTCAAACTACACTATGAATTCATGGAACCAATTATTGAAAGAAGAGTGAAGAAGGATGTTGAACAATTAATGACACAGAAGGGTTTCACAATGGAGCAAGTTGAGAAAGAAAGGGCTAAGCATGTTGCAAAGAAAGAAAGTACATCTGGTGCAGCTAGAGATGTAGATAAAGTTGAATTTTTTGGTGCAACCGGTAGTCCCCCAATCGGTCAATAGAATAGAAGTGCAACTCAAGTAATGAAGGAGAAATCTTCTCCTTGTATCATAACAAAGAAGAAACCAGAAAAGAGTGCTAAGCCTAAGGCTAAAATAGTTAAAGAGACACCAAGCACTACAAAGTTGACAGGAAAATGAAAGAAACAAAGAGCCAAGAAAATTGTTGATGAAGATAACGAGAGCACACAATCAGAGAAAGAACAGAAGGAGCTAAAGGCTAGAGGTAAGCGATCCAAAGTAGTAGGTTCTCCCACTACTAAATCTATTGAATCCATTTGTTGAAGTTAATTTTGGAAGTTTAATCTCTGTTGAAAACATAGTGCTTAGAGTGAAGATGTATGGTGTGTTAGTTAGTCTGAGAAAGTTCTATGATAAGGTCAGTGAACAAGATCAAAATTTTATTGAAGATGTTGTAGTTTATAGTATGCATAAGTTGAGAAAATATATCTATTAAATTGCAAGGTCCAATTCCTTCAACATTATCTAATAAAATTGATGCAAGATGGAAGGGTGCACTTGTAAGGGACAAAGAGTTGATAAAATATGTTTTTTGAGCCTAATGCTTGATTCTATAGTGGAAGAGATAGAGAAAAAAGTCAAAGAGGTAAGACCTCTACTCAGAACAAGAGCAAGGGATACACAACTTATTATTGGGAAAACTTAATCGGTAAAGGATGAGATAGAGGAAATTCTAAAAAAACATTTGGGATTGGAGAAAGATAAAAGTGAAAGAACTCCTATGAATGTTCAAGAGGAATCGTAAAAGAAAAATAGGGTGATCTAGTGGTTACTGGGACTCATGAAGGATTTACTATTGATGGTGTGCAGGTCACACTTGATGAACCTAGAGATGAAATGGACATTACCAAAGACATCCCTATCATAGAGGTACAAGATGAGTCAATGGACACACAAACACCTTAGAAAGAGACTGAGACACAAAAGGAAGAAGAACCAGTAAGCATAGGTACTGATTAGGTTATGAATTGTGATACCCAAGTGAAAGATTCTACCGATGAGGAACAAAAATATCTAGAGTTGGAAAAGGAGGATACAAATGGTGCTACACAAGAAAAACAAGTCAATGAGGAGGAAAATACTGAAAAGGAACAAAGTGAAGACAAGGTAACTCCTCTCACACAATCCAAATTCAATACTGATGATGATCTATCAATTAAAGGGAAAAATGACTTGAGCACAATGAGCCCCAAAGAGATGATAGACCTTTCTTAGGTGATTAAGTCAAAGGCAGAACATAAAAGGATGCAACAAGAAACCTAGGTAATAATCACTGCTAGAGATTTAATTTCAGGGTTGTTAAGTAATGTTAAGTATGATGAGAATGATACATATATAGAGAAGGTTGCTCATTTGGTCATTGCAACCAGAGATGAGATGAAAAGTTTATAGGATTCAACAATGTTGGGAGCAGAAAAAGTGTATGAGAAGACAAGATCAGAGAAATTGGTGCAGTCAATTGTCACAAACAAAAAAACACTCACATTGGTTGTTACCCGATTCAAGAGTGTATTGATTGAAGGTGGTAAGATTCTAAAGTCTATTTCTTATTTTTCTCAATTTTTGAAAGACTTAGAAAGGGAAAAGAGTGAATCTCGGTAGGAGCTTAGATTATTTGTTGGCAATTTCAATCCTATTCATGAATCAACTAATGTGTTTGGTATCAAGGTTAGCAACATAAACAATAAGTTGAAGTCCAACATGCATGAGGTTGACAAGAGAATTGCTAACTTGATAGAATTACAAAGTCTGTTGGTCCCCAAACTTGAAATTTTGCAACAAGGTGTAAAGGAAGGTGAGAAGACTTTGGCATTTCTTGATGTGTGCACAGTAGATGGACTTGAGGAATTAGCATTTTTGCTAAGTGGTCAGATTGCATTTGTGGAGATTCTACTAAAGAATTGGGACAGTGATCTACATAATTTAAAATTTAATTTTACTGATATCTTCAATAGAATGTAACTAGGTGATAGTGCTCTTATATTAATACAAAATTTGACACTTTTTTTAGATACCTTTGTCATTTTTATGAAAGGGGGAGTGAATGTAATGATGTACTTATGCTTAAATTTGGCTAAGTTCATTTAATTTTAATGGTTAAGGGAAGTAGTATACATGATCAGGGGGAGATTTTGAGCTATTGGGAATTTGTTTACTGCAAATGCAATGTAATGTATTTTTTATTTCTGTAGTAAATTAGACACTAAGGCAAATTTCATGTTTATTTTTCTAAGTGTTGCTATAAATGTGAAAGGGGGAGATTGTTGGCATTTGGTGAAGATGAGTCATGTTTTGATCATAACATTGTATTGTGGTGTTTCCATTTATAGCAACATGAAGTACCAGAGTCAAGAGATAAGTATACCGATGGTGTTGAAGATCTAACTAAAGAAATGACTAAGTGTTCAGTCAACCAGGTAGAGGACAATAAGCGAGATACATACGATTGGATCTAGAGTTAGAGATCGAGTTAAGATGTGCGATCATGTAGTTATCATCTACAAAGGTATATCTACCTATGTATATGATCAAATTAGTTAGTTTGAAGACTTGTGCAAGATATTGAAGATTCAAGTAGACTAATAGGAGAACTGAAGACATACATAACAAGTTTGGTTAGATCGGTTTCACTATCCATTTAATGTTTGTTAATGATTTTTTGTGACCTGATTAATGTTGTGTTGACTTTATTGAGTTGAGCAATGAGTTTTGGCGTGATCAGATTTAAGTTTTATGTTGGTGGGTAATGTTAGAGTAATCATTAGTTTTCTTATTAATTAAATCATATTGATTTAATTAGTTAAGTTATTACTCTTTAGTGCTTAATCTTTCTCTTAGGTGCATTAATAATTAATTCTTTTATTAATTATTAATGTGCAACCTAGCTTTTTTAGGCTTTAGGGTTTTGTTCACCTTTATAGGTTGAACCTTGTAATTCTTTTTTCAAATAATTCAGAATACATTTTTGCTCTCACATTTTGAGTACTTTCTGAGTTCTACCTTTTCCTCCTTCTCGCTTCTCTCTTGTAACAAGTTTCTTGCATGTAGGTATTCTTGGCGTTCTGTGGATTTGTATCTCTCAAATCCTACATGGTATCAGAGCCGCCCTGTTGTTGCCTGGTCTCGTATTTTTTGAAGCAGTGATTCGAGGGCAAAAATTGTAGCTCTTTTGGGGTTTTCTCTTCAATCTGAAAGAGGTGCATTTTTTTGGAGCCTTTTGAGCCCAAACGGACCTCACCATCGCGCTTAGAAAGCCTAGAAGATTACTTTTTCATATAAATCTCACCATTTTTTGCCATAGTGACCTCTGGGAAAATTTTTCTCTCTCCTAGGCCGTACGACACAAATTTTGAGGAGAAAAATAAATTAAAAAAAACCTCAAAAAATGCTTTTTTAAGCGCTACGGGCACCCAGCCACCGCACCACCTCCGCGCGGGCCGCGCCCCGCACACTGCCCCAGCCCTACCATGGCCAGCACACCGCCCAACTGCCTCCGATAGTCAGCTTTGCCACCGCAGCACCACTCACGCACCACCTGATAGCCGCCCACGCACCACCCACTACTGCAGCAGGCTGACGTCATCTTTCTGGCAGGTGATGTCACCTTTTCGACATCAATTTTTTTCTCTGATGACTAGTATTTTTTCTGACATGAAGTCATGCTGACATTAGTGACAGTCATACGACCGTCAAATTTTTTGCAGTGCCTGGCGACGGCCACTTGGACGTCAAATTTTTCCCGTCACTATGTTTTTCCAGTGAGCTACTCTTTCTGACCTCTTGTCAGTCTTTTGGCCGTAACTTGAGCATATGATATCATTTTTCAGAAAATGAGATATCGACGAAAAGCTCTTTCTGAGTCGGAGACTACCATGTGAGTTTTAGATGCACACTCAACCATTTGAGTACCTATTTTCAGCGTCAAAGTTTCAGCTTATGTTTCCCTCCTCACTGCACTAGGTTTTGATCTAAATGCAATAAGGTCAGATTTCTCATTTTTTTTTAAAAAGAGTTATCATGGGTTTTTCTACTCACCCTTCTATTGTTATTCTGGAACAGGGTAATTATGAGTCATGGGAAAAGGGTATACTTACACATTGTAGGTGGCTTAATTTTTTGCCTTATTTGTATGATCTCATACCTAAACCAACCACTTCAGAGGGAAAATTAGCATGGGATATTATTTGAGATCACATAGTAGGACTTATATTGTCTAGTGTTGATCATGAAATTGTGTTGGCTATATCGCACATTGATTGTCCTCACCCACTTTGGACACGTCTTTGGGAGATTTATGGAGACCCTAATCTCTCTCCATTCCCAGAGAATCCTGCTTTAGATTGTCTCATACCCATTTCTTGGAGAGAGAATACACCCTTTGATCATGATACTTTAGAGGGGATTGAGTATTTAGACACCCTTACATCTTTTGATAGATCAAAGGCTTTTCTCACAGTTCCTACTCTTCAGATTGAGACTTCTCCAACATCTCCTGTTGTTCCTGATTCAGTGCAACAGGGCATCATTCACCTTCCAAACATAGATACTTTAGACTCTTATCTTGCATACATCTCCTTCTTATTTGTTGAGTCTTATATTGTAGATTTGGAGGATTATTTTGAGGACATTTATCTCCTCTACCTTGACAGTCAGGTTATCACTATTTGTCCATCATTATTAGTGCATTCAGCAGTTGCATTTCAAGATTCTCCACTTCAGTTTGGATTTGGCATCATTTTTTTTAGTTCAAACAGAGAGATTCTTCAACATCCGATCATGGCACACATCTTGAGTCAGATTGGTTTATCACTCTCCATAGGGTTTCTTCAACATCGTCCTTTGGATCTGTTTCTTCCCAAGGGGAGGAATATCATTGGCCACTTCAAGATCTCCTTTTGGATTCTACATCAGGCATCTAGCATTGTGATAGGAGTTTCTTCATTCTGGGGGGACTTTAGTGTCTCATCCCTCTCTCAGGGGGGCTGGTTGTACTTATGGTCTTGAGAGAGTCTCTTGAGGCATTTCTTTTCTACATTTTCTATCTCTTTTTGGAGAGGGGTTTTTCTCACTGGGTTTTCTCCTTTGTCTCTGGTTTACAGAGATTTCCTTGTATTGGGTACCTAATCAGGCCTTGTTGCTAGGACCCATTTCCTACTTTCATAGTTGTGCTAGCTTAGCTTACCCCCTGCGCTTAGCTTAAGGTGGGGTGTTAGAGTAATCATTAGTTTTCTTATTAGTTAAATTATATTGATTTAATTAGCTAAGTTATTACTCTTTAGTGCTTAATCTTTCTTAATCTTTCTCTTAGGTGAATTAATAATTAATTCTTTTATTAATTATTAATGTGCAACCTAGCTTTTTTAGGCTTTAGGGTTTTGTTCACTTTTATAGGTTGAACCTTGTAATTCTTTTTTTTTCAAATAATTCAGAATACATTTTTGCTCTCACATTTTGAGTAATTTCTAAATTCTATTTTTTCCTCCTTCCTGCTTCTCTCTTGTAACATGTTTCTTGCATGCGGGTATTCTTGGCATTATCTGGACTTGTATCTCTCAAATCCTGCAGGTAAAACATTTTAGGGCAGGAGGCTGACTTGGATAAAGTTGTTATAAAAGAAGAATGTGATTATGATTTAGGGTGAATGTGGTGATGTTGATATGACACGATAAGAGATTTAGATTGTTTTAAGTTGTTGGATTCTTAAGGAGGCATTATGATCAGAACTGAAGTGGACTTTTTAGATAGTAAGGTAATTTTCAAATCAGATATTCTTAGGTCTATCTCAAGGCAAGCCCTAACATGTTTGCAAGTAAAATCCTTTAACTAGGTCACCCCTAATAGGGTGAGAAGGATCATTAATAGGATCTAAAGTGTAAATCCTTTAACAAGGTGACTCTTAGAAGGAGTTTGAAATATCTTAAGAGAGTAGTATTTAACAAGACTTGTATTAACTTTTAACATGGCTAAAATACTCTTAACTGAGTATACCCCTAATAGGATGTTTGTAATTGCTCCTAGCAAGGTAGATTTCTTTAGTGCACTAGTAAAATTTGTGGATACCATTCCAAATGTGGTTTTCTCCCTCTAACAAGGGTTTCCATGGGAAAAATCTTATGTCTTGAGTCTACATTATGTGAATGCTTTACTTGATATGTTTTTACATAATATTATCATTTAAATTTTGGGTATTGTGGAGTCTATTTAGGAAGAGCTTCATATTAGTGGGTGCACTGATTCACCCCCCCGCCCCTCAGTGTCTTTGAATACTAAAAAAAATATTAGATCAAATAAAGTGTTGGCGCTCAATAAAGTTGTCCATAATTCAAGACACCTATTTGTTAGTAATAATTGAGAGGGGGGGGTGAATCATTGGCCTCAAAAATATTCCAATTAATCAACCCAAAAAACTTAGTACCACAATATTAAGCCTCTAGTTATCTTCAGTCCTATAAGATGAATGCCTTCAAATATACTTATCAAATTACTACTGCTCAAAATGCTTTGTTAAACTTTATTGTGTATCTTTACCAAATAACAGTCTTTTAATTTACCAAAAAATAGTAAATTACTTAGAGTATACCGATCAATCCAGATTAGCTGTGTGTAATGAAAAACACTAAAGTAATGACTCATAAACACATTGACACATGGATATTTAACTTGGAAACCTTGTTAAGGAAAAAACCACTTGGGACCGGTAACCCAAAAATTTCACTCTTCTGAAGTGAGCTCGGTGAAAAGCCAACCCTGTTAAAGGTTACAAACACACTTTTAGGTGTGACCTTATTAGAGGATTTAAAAGATTAGTTTGTCACTTGATATCGGATATTTCTATGCTACCTTCCTTGATCAAACACTTTCTTGGCCTGTCAATAGGTATCTGGCATCTCATGCTATCTTCAAGATCAAAATTTTTGATACTCCTTGGGATGTATCTCAATATAGAAAGGATCTTTAAATCTTGCTCGGTTAAGAGACTTTCTGAATCAATGGTTAAACTGAAATAGTATGATCTGTTCACATATACAACTTATACTTGCATATTTTCAGATCTAGTATAAGCTCATAAAACCAATCTGATCAATATATCTTTTCAATACCTTTGCTCCACTTTTGTTCTGCTCGATGATGCTATGCTCTGTTGCTCGGTGTCCATTGAAATCTTTAGCTCTTTTCTCAGCTAGATTGATCAGGACTGTATGAAGTTGTTCTTCATCAGTTTCTCTCCAACATCCTCTTTTTCATTCACTCCCCTTAATTCTTAATGAATTAAGTTGTCTCTTTAATAGACATGATATCACCATTTCTAGGTTCTTGATTTTCTTGATCTTGGCATGATCCACAATTCTCGCCAATCAGATTTAAGGCATAAATCCTATTTTATCTCGTAGAGATCTTCTTGCCAACTGGACAAAAAAAATTTAAATCCTTTACTTATCTCTGGCTTTTTATTGTCAATGAAAACAATGATAACTACCAGTTAATTATATATTTAGCTCCACCGGCTAGATATTTTGTCATTTCTAAACTCCAGTTAATTTTGGTGTTTTAACTCTTGTTAGCTTCAGTCAACACTCTAGTTCTCCTCGAGCTTCTCTATCGAGGTTGTCTGTCCGTCAGGGTTTTCTGTCCTTCGGGCTTGTCTGTCCATCGGGTTACACTTTGATTTTGGCCATGGGGTATTCTTGTGATTCTGCTCATCATTTTTCTTGCTCGGGCATCACTATGACTTAACTTTTGGTGATCTTTGTTTTTCGGGTTCCACTATCTGTCAGTGTTAGAAGTCACATAATGAATGCTTGTCTTTTATGAATTACTAAAAGCATAATATTTATCTCTCTGATTCTCTAAATTTTTTGGCACTTTGAATATAAGCGATCAGATTATATCAAGTTGACATCAATGACAATACAATCCATTAACTAATTTAATGTCTTGCATTATCTTTCTTCATTTTGGTGATCAACTTAACATCTTCAAACATTTAATCAGTTACATGTCATCAATCTCTCCCTTTGGCATTGATGGAAACACACTACATTATCATACTATACTATCACTAATACAATATGAAATATAACAATTCCATCAACCTTTCCTATTGTAACTATTACAAATGTTTGGCTTTCGGTAAGCTCAAATAGCTTAGATTTGTTTCTTGCATAGTGGTTTCTTTAATCTTCAATCCCTTTACTGGATAGATGAAGCATCTTCTTTCTCTATTCTGATATGTGTTCTGCCTTGACTGTACCTCTTCTTTATAATCTCTTTTTCCTTTGACAACAATCTCTCTCTTTAATTGAACTCTCTCCCTTTGTTACTTCTCTCCCTTAGATGGACATTTCATATGTAATCAATCTCTCTCCCTTTGAATATTGATTAACTCTTCCTTTTGATTCTTAGGAACTTCTCTTCATGGATAATGATATAATCTTTTCTAAACAATGAGATAATCTCTCCATAATCTCTCCTTTATAAATCCTGATATCTCTCTCTTATGATAATGAGATAATCTCTCCCTTTGACATCAATGCCAAACAAAAACCCTTTTTTTTATATATATTCTTTCATTCCTTTACATAATGTATTCCTTGAATTTCCCTATCCATCAGCAATACAATCTCTCTGGTGTTTGGTGAAGATTTGTACCTTGCTATGTATAGATGTATCTATTGTTGTCCATCTCTATGTTTGCATCAACATGAATGATCATCTAGTATAGGTTGATGCAGCCTTCTAGCCAGCTTACTGACCGATAGACAAGGGTTGTACCCCTAGTCTCTGTCTCAGGTATTCAAATGTATCTTTTGATAATGGCTTGGTGAATATATCAACTAATTGTTCCTTTGATTGAACATATTCCAGTATCACCTCCTTTCCTTGCACTTGTTCTCTTAGATAGTGATACTTGATAGCAATATGCTTAGTCTTAGCATGTATGACTGGATTCTTAGAAATGTTAATTGCATTGGTATTATCAAAGTATATAATTACTGGTTCAAGAATCTTCATATTCATACCTTCCAATAATTGTTTGATCCATGCAATAATGGAGCAATTTGTAGCAGCAGCCACATACTCTGCTTCTGTAGTAGACTGAGAGATGCATCCTTGCTTCTTGCTGATCCATGTGACAAGTCTGTCACCCATGAAGAATGCTCCTCTAGTTGTGCTCTTTTGGTCGTCAATGTTTCCAGCCCAATCAGCATCGGTACAGACTTGTAGCTCAAAATTTCCTTCTCTTTTATACTATAAGCCATAGTCCTCGGTGTTCTTCATATATCTCAGAATTCTCTTGACAACAGTCATATGTGATTCTTTGGGATTAGCAGAGAATCTTGCAACTATTCCAACTACATGTGCTATATCTGGTCCGGTATGAACAACATACATTAGTTTTCCAATCATTGATCTATACAAGGTTTGGTTTACCTCATTAGATTTGTCTTCTTTTGTCAGTTTACATCCAATAGCCATAGGTTTTCCAACTGGTTTGGAATCTTCCATTTTGAATATCTTCAACACTTCCTTGATGTATTTGGACTGAGTGATATATATGCCTGCATCTTGTTGAAGAATCTGTAGACCAAGAAAGAATTTGATCTCCCCAAACATAGACATTTCAAATTCTTTTCTCATTTCATTAGAAAAGGATTTTCATAGCAATTCATTTCCCCCAAAAATGATATCATCAACAAAGATTTCAACAATCAGAATATTACCGTCGATATCTTCTTTTAAGTAGAGATTGATATTTTCACTTGTTCTTACAAATTCAATGCTAATTAGATAGGAGTGAATTCTTTCATACCAGGTTCTAGGTGCTTGTTTCAATCCATACAAGGCTTTATGTAGTCTACATACCATGTTTCTCTTGTTTGGATCCACAAACCCTTCTAGTTGTTCAATGTATACCTCGTCTTCAAGTATTCCATTTAGGAATGCAGATTTGACATCCATCTCGTATACCTTGAATCTTTTGAATGCAGCATAAGAAAGTAAGATTCTAAATCCTTCTATTCTAGCAACGGGTGTAAAGGTTTCACCATTATCAATACATTCTTCTTGTGCATACTAACCTTGCTTTGTTTCTAGTGACTTCACCATTCTCATTCAGCTTGTTTTTGAATATCCATTTGGTACCGATGACATTCTTGTCATCTAGTCTCGGGACTAGTGTCCATGTACTGTTCTTCTCAATATTCTCTATTTCTTCATTCATAGCATTGACCCATTCCTCATTTTCAAGTGCAGTATTAACAGATTTAGGCTCAAATTCACAAAGTAAACATCTGGTGTTTAGTGACTTACTTCTTGTTCTCATTCCAACCTTCTTATATCCTATGATTTGATTCTGTGGATGATGTCTTCTAACATACTTGGAAAGTTTCAGTTCAGCTTTGTGTTCATCATTGTGATCATCTTCTTGACCTTCATTCTAATCTCCATCGCTCGGGATATCATCTTGAGGATTTTCCTGATTTTTGGTAATTGCAGCCTAATGCTTGGGTGCAATGTTCTGTTGCTCGAGAGTGATACACTATTGCTCGGGTAGAGTGTCAGGTTCTATATAAACAAACCTGTTGTAGTCCTCTGATTCTCTTCTGCTTTTCTTATCATTATTTTCTGCAAATTCATCTATTTTCACATTTGCACTTTCAATGATCTTGTTAGATGACTTGTTAAGACATTTATAAGTCTTGATTTTGGTTGAGTACCCTAGAAAGATACTTTCTTCACTTTTGTAGTCAAGTTTTCCATTTCTATCATCCTTCAAAATATAACATTGACTACCAAATATTTTGAAGTAACTTACATTGGGTGTATGACCATACCAAAGCTCATAGGGTGTCTTCTTTGTGTCCTTCAATTGTACTCTATTTAATGTGTATACAAAAGTATTGATAGCTTCCCTCCAGAAATTTTGAGTGATTCTCTTCTCAATCATCAATGTTCTTACACAGTCAACAATTTATCTGCTTCTCCTCTTAGCAATTCCATTTTGTTGTGGTGTTCCTTGTGTAGAAACCTATCTTTAATTCCATGCTCATTGCAATAGTTAGTAAATTTATCTAAATTAAATTCCCCTCCTCTATCTGACCTTAAGCATTTCAATTTATTTTCACTTTGTTTTTCTACCATAGCTTTATACCATTTAAACATTTTGAATGCTTATGATTTATCTTTTAAAAACATAACTGTCATCAGTCAAGAATAATCATCAACAAAGAGAATAAAATACCTATCTCCATAGTAACTTTTTATCCTCATGGGTCCACATAGATCAGTATGAAATAATTCTAGAATTGCATTAGATGTATGGGTTTTACTCTTGAAACTAGACTTTGTCATCTTACCTTTTTTACAATTCTTACACATTATATGCTTGAGCTTAGTCATGCTCGGTAAGCCTCTAACATTCCTTTTGTTACTTATCTTTATCATATTGTCAAAATTCACATGACACAATCTTTTGTGCCACAACCATATGTCTTCATTTCTATCCATTAAACAAGTGGTGTTAATGTCATCAAGGTAGAAAAGGTTACCTTTTGTCTGTTCACTAGTTCTGATCAACCTTCCTGATTCATTGAAGATCTTTGCCTTCTTATTTTCAAATGCTACTATGTGACCTATATTGTTCAGCTATGAAACACTTAACAAATTATGATTCAGTCATTTTACAGAGTAAGCATTTTCACTTTTGATCATGTTATTTAAACATTATGGTTCCTTTACCTTCAACTGGACAAGGTGTGTCATTACCTATTCTTACTGAACCACCATTATAGTATTGAAAAGTCTTAAACTTTTTCTTATCACCAGTCATGTGGTGAGTGCAGCCACTATCTATGATCCAGACATCATTCTTATTAACCTTAGATATGAGTGCAGTTTCATACCTTTCTTCTTCTTCATCTGAGTCATCCTTCATGGCCACAAATACCATCTCAATGTCTTCCTCAAATTCGGTGTCAGTGTCATCAACTCTGTTCTAAGCTAGGTAACAATATTTCTTCCCCTTGTCCTTGTAGTCTTGGGTATCTCTCTTGTTAGATTGTTGGTTTCTTCGGTAATCTTTGTTATCACCTCTATCAAACTTCTTCTCATATCTTCTGTCATTACTTCTATCATCTTTTCTTTTGTTTGGACATCTTGCAGCAAAGTGTCCAACCTCTTTACAATTGAAACATACAAGTGGTAATTTACCTTTGCCTCTCTGCAATCTTCTTGCTATTAGTTCTTCAATCTCATCAAGTCCTTGATCCTCATTATCACTTTCACTATCATTTCTAATAGCATGTCTATGACTTGAATTACTTATCTTTAAAGAAGATTTGAATGCAGATTCTATAGATGGTAAGACACTATTATCAAAGTTATTCATCTCAAATCAAATCAGTATACCAATCAGACTATCTAGAGTAACTGTATTGTTTGTAATTACTCTCATTTCTTGAATAGCAGAAACTCTAATAGCATATACAGGCAGTAAGGTTCTTAACATTTTACTTACCACTGTCTCCTCTTCAAGTACACCTCCAACTCCTCGCATAGCGTTGACTACCTCTTTGATTCTGTAGCTATACTGAGTGATATTTTCTCCTTCTTTCATCCTTTGGTCATCAAACCTCCCTCTTAGGCTTTCTACCTTGGCTCTTAGTACATTAGCATCTCCTCCATGTACCAGCTTCAATGTATCCCACATTTTCTTTGTAGAGGTGCAGGTTTTGACATCTTCAAACTCAGCATTAGAGAGTGATGAGGCAAGTTCTATCATCATTCAATTATGCTCAAGCTTTTCTCTTAATTGCTCAAGAGTGTGAGGTCCTGTAGGAAACACATATTCACTATCTAAGTATTGAACAACATCATTTCCAATACCTGATAGGTGGAGTCTTGTTCTACTTTTCCATGATGCAAAGTTTTCTTTATTCAACTTAGGCACATCTTGTCTGTTCATCTTGTAATCTTTTGCTTGAGCTGTTAAACTCCCTTTCTAAGCACACAAACTTTGATACCAATTGTTAGTAATAACTGAGAGGGGGGGGGAGGTGAATCAGTGGCCTCAAAAATATTCCAATTAATCAACCCAAAAAACTTAGTACCACAATATTCAGCCTCTAGTTATCTCCCAGTGAGAGAGACAATTGAAAAAGCTTTTCAACTTTACATTCAAACATCTTTTCAAATTATTCAAGACAATACATTTCATTGAGAGTAAACTAGAGGAAAGTGTTGAGGATTGTTTGACTTCTCGACATCACTTGGGAACAATGGACAAAAAAAACAACCTTCTATAAAATTTAAACATCTATAGATTTCTTGACTTAGAATGAAAAACAAAATGGTAAACATGGTAAACAACATTACTAAAAAAACATTTTAAACACCCTACCTACTCAATAAAACATGTGATCATAGTCATACAATTTAAAATATATGAATATATATTCTTATATTATTAAACTAAATAAAGCACAAACATAATATCTACATTAATAAAATAAATTATTTCGTCATTACTGTAAATTTGAAGCTTGAAAATTAATGCTTGTATCATATAAAACAACTTAATTCATAAAAAAAGAATGAAGATCAATTGTTCAAATATGAAATGCATGGCCTTTTTTTAATTAGATTAATACACTCAATCATTCAAATATAATTTCCATAGTCATTTTGTAATCACATTAATATTTTAACTATTAGACAAACACGTGCGCTCGGAAGAGAGACATGGCTCCATCACAGGACATGAATGTTGACATGGAAGCTATTTAGAAGCCCCAACTTGGACCAGCTATGAGGCTCCGAAAAAAGGATAAGGGTATGACCCCTATTAATAGTGTTATTAGGAAAGTCACAAACATTAATGAGGATATCATTTAGAAGAATGATAAGTTGGTTAAAATATTGTAGCTTTGTTGTTAGGTGTTATCTTTTGTAATGCTTTTTGTTTCATAGGGTTGTTTTGCCCTATGTCTTTTGTGGGCTCTTTGGTGTCTAGTTTTTTTATGGGTCCCGACTAGTTTTTGTTTTAGACTGTTTCTTCTTTGTTGTTGTTAACTTTGGGTTTCTGGTCGTCGTAAAATGAGTTTTCCCCTTTAATCAAAATTGTTTTTAGTTTCTGCACTATCTTTTTGAAACTAATTTAAAAAAAATATATCCATCTAATGATTTTGATAATATCTTTTTTTTAAAAAACCAAAGTGGGGTATCCACCATATTTTATTGATAATATCAAATTCAAATAGCCAACACTCTGCGATCATGATCCTCTCCAAAAACTATTTATTTAATTGAAAAGATACTTGCATAGTATACCAACTCCAACCAAAGACTTTGTAGGTTGTGAATTAACTTCATGATATTTTAAATTTTACCTTCTTATCACTTTTAAACCAAAAACTCCTTATATATAAATAACAATGTCAATTAGGGTACATTAGTATTTCTAATTCTAAACAAATGAATTAGAAATGTAAAATTAGAATTTTTAGATTACAATAATTCAACTCTAAAATACTAATGAATTCTTCCTTCCTCTAAACAAACTTCACTATCAATCTAACATGTTCCTATAGAAAATTATAATATGAGATTTATTTTACTTTTTATTATTGTTATATTTTACAAAATAATTATATTTAAAATAAAAACTAATTTAAAATACAATTAAGATTAAAATTTATAATTTACAATTGTTTGAAAAATTATAATTAAAACTAAAATTAGATATCGCTACAATGTAGACTTATTATAACATTTTAATTGGTCCAATATTACTAACAATATTGATCAATCCTCTCTCCTATATAGGGTAAATTAGACTTATTTAAACAATGTAAACATAAAACAGGTGGTTTCCACATTAGTCAAAGATATATTCTAATCCATAGAAATGCGAGGCAAAATTGTTACAATCTAAATGAATGAAATTGAAATGGTGTGAGGAAGGACTTGTAGAAGAAAACTCAATCTATCCTTACTATAGTCCAACATACTAAGATTGTCAAGACTTATTATTCATTACATAATGTTGAAGACCAATCTAAAAACCTATCATGAAAAAGATACACGTAAATTGCAAAGGTATAGGCATGGTAAGAGGGTAGTTTGGAAGAATGATAGGAGACATACTTGCAAAATATTTATTCTAAGTACAACCTAAATAGAAAAGGATTTAGATACTAAACGATGATAAAAAAAAAAGGGCAAATCAACATAGATATTTTGAGATCTTACATAGATAATCCAAGCATGCACATTGCAAAGGCAACTTAAGTTGGTATTTTGAAACAATTCCAAGATATCAGATTTAGAATAGAATTCTTAATAGATTTCAATCGAATAGATGAAGATAGCATATACATACGAAGTTAGTAAGAGCTAACAGAGGTAGCTTGAATATAATATATAATTATTATTATAAGCTTTAATTTGTATTTTGCATGGAAAGGACTTGAACTTGAGACATGTAAGTGATAACCAGGGCTTTGTTTGGTGTGGTGAAGGTAGTGTGACTCAACCTGGAGCTTGTTGGGACAAAGTATAAAGTAGGTTTTGGATGTTTGGGGTAAAGACCTTCTTATCAATAGTTAGAGTAGAATCTATTGGTGTTTCTATATTTTGAAGGGCATTGTTTTGACTTTTGTTTTGTTATTTCAAGCTTTTTGGCTTGCATTTTTGTTACTGAGCATGTGATTTTCTTGGAACATGTTGTGTTAAGTAAAATTTTTGATGCCAATGGATGGAACATTTATGTAGGTTGTACACATAACACAATGTCAAAGGGTTTGATTATTCAGAGCACGAAGAATTTTTTATTAGATTTTATAACATACTTAAAAAAAATTTGTTGCATCTTTTCTTTCCAAATTTTGTACTCTGTTGCAGCCTGATGTGGATGTAGACAAACCACAAGTGTAGGTCGACAATCCTATAAGTGATCTCCTTGTAGGATATATCTTTTTCTTTGATCGAACCATGTTAACACTCAATGACATAAGATGTAAAATTTATAGCACTTCTACATTATTGTAAGTAGAAGACTACATGGACAAAAGATCTGCATAGGTCCGCAATCTTTGGGATAATGGTTGTTACATGTAAAAAAGTTCACATTGAAGGAAACAATAACACTATAATAATAAGAACAAGAGGTTGATGAGGTTTGAGCACATAAACTCACTACAACAAATAGAAAACACAACTTGTGAAACAAAAAAAGAGACATCTAACTTCGTACCTCACACTCCCAATTAATGTACCTGAATACATATATATGCACAAGTAGATGAAATTCTTATTTCTGAACTAAACTTACTATAGGATGTGAATTCTTTGATGAGATGTACATGTCTCACATAACAAACATGGCCCGAGAGCTAATAACTCAATCTACTATATTTAATTGATATGTGCAATAGTTTTAGTAAGATATTGATTTGATGTGACCTTTTGCAATTTTTTTGAAGAATACTTGATTTTTTTAATCTCTTTTTCAAATGAAATCATTAAATTTAATTTCACAATTTGAGGCTAAATGGGGTTTGAAGCTATCCAGTTTATAGTTTGCCTCTTAGGGATTCTTCTTTTGTGACCATTTTTGTAGCTTTAGTGTTCTTCTTCTATGTCCATTATGTTAATTATAAGTTTATAATTTTTTCCCTCATAAATTATTCTCAATATTTTAATTCATTTTATTTGATATAAGCTAGAACATTAGCTACAAAATCAGTAGATATATATGTGTTCCTGGGAAGTTGTATTGCCGCATGTGTAGTCATGCCATTTTAAACCTATCTCCACTCCTCTCTATCCCTTTTCAAATAACATAGAAATTACTTGCAATTAAAAAACTAAAAAAAAACTTCATTTTACTCTAAAAGGTCAACTTCAACACAAAAATTTAACTTTAACACGATCAACATTTGCGTGGCTGGAAAATTTTCTTTGCAAAGAACACCATCTACAATTTTTCCATGTTTTCTATGTCTTGGCACTATACGAAGGCTCAAATATTCTTTGTATTAGCTATCATTGGTTTAACTGTAATGAATTTTCTATTGGGCACTCAATGCTTTGTGAATTCAATTGTAAGGAAACTAGAACACAGACTAAAAATTTACAAAGGCATGGATCACTTTACGTTCTACCCTGAGATGGACACTTAGTTTGGGATGGTAACCCGATTACAAGAAAACATCATCAAGATGATTGGTAGTATTTGGTATTCATTGGAAAAATATTTGGAAAAGAAAGAGCATTACAAAGGTATCCAGTTTACCTTCCACACTTAGATGGACACTCAGTCTTGGATGGTAACCCAATTATTAGATAATGTCATCAAAATGATTGGTGGTATTTGGTATTCATTGGTAAAATATCGAGGAAAGAAAGAGCGTGGTAAATCTTGACATATGGAAGAAATCACAAATAGTCTCAAGAAAGAACATGTTTCTATGAAATAAGACAAAATAATGTGGTTTTACTCATGTTTTTCTCCCCACTCTACAATATATTACTTAAGTATATATTCTATCAACGTAACCAATGCACCTTGTTGGGGTGCAATTGCTATTTTTTAAATTATAGCTTTGTAAATTGTAACCCTATGTAATTTTGTAATCAACTGAGCCTCATTTTAGCTGTTCTGGCCTCTAATGCGTGATCATGTTCAATTTTTCTCACAATTGGTCAAAATCAAACATCATCACTTCATTTTGGAGCTTTTTTCATTGACCTCACCTTTTTTAGGAGGTCTAGGTTTCCTATGGAAACCTTGATTCAAGATAGGATCACCCATGGTGAGCTTACCTTGATAATTAGGCCACAAATTTAAATCATTTAATGACTACCTTGTAGGAGCAACTCAAAATGATAGAGAGAGGTATAAAAGAAAGCTTACCTCCCCTCCTACCCACCGTTATCATACACTCATCTCAAGTAAGCTCAAGTATTAAAGCATCAAACATTCAAGGAGATATTTCATCCCATCATATTCCATAGATCTAACATTGTGGTAATTTGTAACAACATTCATGCAAACATGTGTTTATTTATTTTTAGGTCTTGTAAAGTCATGTTTTTTCATCAATGCTTGCGATCACATTCAAAAAGTATTTCATCAACAAGGTATAAGGTTCCAATACTTCATTTTTAGATCTAGTCTCTGCTACATTATAACACACTTTCAATTCAAGTTCATTTTATTTCAATTTCAAGGTTAATTTTTTATCTGGGGTTTGACCAGGGAAAACCTCTATCAACCCAACAATTTCCCTTCATTTTGTATGTAGGTTACATGCTATAAATGCACAATTTCAAATTCAAATTGAGAAGACAAAGACCTACAGATTCACATTTTACATATCCAAAAATTAGGGTTAAGGTTTCCTAGGTTTATGTCATCCGAAACATTTTTGGTAAAACTTTTAGGGAACCTTTTGAGAAACATCCTGATCCTATATCCTCCAATTCTATCTATATTTGATGCTCTTAGGTCAGGTCACCTTGGCCGATGTTGTCTTCTTGATTCTGACACAAATTTTGTCAATAGATTCCTCTCTACCTTTCATTTATAGATCTACTTATGTTGTTTGCATATCTGATTTTTGTAATTTTGTGTATGCTGAAAACCTTCATTTTTTTAGTAATTATCCCTAGCTTCCACATTCATTTTGCATAATTGTAGTATCATTTACAACTCCCCCATGAAAGAATGGTGAATTCACTTTGTGCCTAATCTCTTGAGCCAAGTCGACCACTCTCCTAAGTAATTAAAGCATAAATATGGCTAGTTTCATATTTTGCACTTATAAGCTAATGAACCCTATTTCCCTACATTACATTTTGGTGAACCTGACGCTTCTTACATACTTCCAATTTTAGATATGATTTGGGTGTATTTCATTTTTATGATGAAATTCACTAAATATGATTAGTTTTCTATTTCACATATGATTATGCTACTTCTTAGTTACATTTACCAAAATCATGAGTTAGATAATGACTTATTTCATTTCATGTTACTTGTATTAATTCATAACACTTTTTTATATTGCATCATAAGACTTTAAAATATATTTTCTTATTGCAAATCATTTCTCAAAGCTTGTATCCATGTTTCATGTTGTTATATGATAACATTCTTAAGGAAATTAATGGAATGTGTAGATTTCATAAGAGCTTTTGTAGAAAATGACAATCTTAGAGATGACATTGAAATGAAAAATTCTTGTGCCTCCCTTAGAATATATTTTTTCAATGAGGACAAAATTAATTCTCCTATCAATCATTCCCAAATGTTACAATGGTGAGCAAGGTTGATTGAGCCCTTGGTCTCCTTGGTTGTTTAGTGCAACGCTTGGGTTTGTGACATGGCTTAACCACATCATGTGCTTCTATATGTCTAGTGGTTGTATCCGACATTAACTGGTCGATCTTTTGGTGAAATGACAAACACTAGTTGTAACAAGTGGTATCAGAGCTTGGTCACAAGTTCAAATCCATTGCTTGCACTAGGGGGGATTGTTACAATGGTGAGAAAGGTTGATTGTGCCATTGGTATCCTTGTTTTTTCCACACAACTCTCAAGTTTGTAACATGGATTAACTGCCTCATGTGCTTCTATATGTCTATTGGTTGTATCGGGCATTAACAAGTTGATCTTTTGGTGCAACAAAAACTACTAGGTGTAACACCCAATAAAGATGAAACATTAAAGAGTAGTAATAAATTCTCTCCTCACAAAGATAATTTGGTGCAAGAGGGACAAGATAAACATTTCAATATTAGTACATTGATCACTCTAGATCCTCCTTATTCTCCTAGATCTTATCTTAGCCATAAAAATATTTAAAGGTAAGATGATGTTATACAGGTTATTCACGATCTATATCCTAATATAATAATAAGAAAAGATGAAAATTTATATGATAATATTGACATAGGTTTGAGTAGAATGAGCATTTGGATAAGGTATTGATATTGTGATTGATGTCAACATGTTTATGTTGTCATTAGTGATTGATTGTTGCAGATTTTCTTGAGTTTTCCTTGTATTGGTGTTGATAGATATGGTTTGCATTTCTTCTATATTTCAAATATATTTATCTGGTTGGATATGTTGTTAAGTAAAATTTAGAGATTAGATTCAATATTTTGTGCTTCGGATTAGTGTTTAGAGGAAATGGTGTTTACCATTGTGTAACAGTGTTTGACAGAGTTTCCTGTGAGAAATGAAGAGCATACATGCTCTGCATTTCTCCACATGTTGATTTTTGGTGTTGTGGATTTAGAATTATGTTTATAATGTTTGTATCTTCTCTCATTTTTTATGGAACACTTTTTTTTTCAGAGGCTTGTATCAAAGTTTGATGGTGTTTACTCTACGTTTGGCCGGCCTTCAGTGTTTACACTTTCACATAAAAGCTTCGATGAATGTAAATTGAAGAGTAACATGTATGTTGTATATTTTGGTCCTAATTAAGATGTGGTGTGGTCCAATTTTCATTCCTTTCCATCATGAGAATGATTAAGTGATGACAAAATTTGAATTATGTTTGGTTAAGATGCTTAGCCGAACTTGGGATATTTTGCAAAAATGGTGATCGACTAAATAAAGGATGAATTGTTGAGAGAGGATGTGAGTGTGAATGCGAGTATGATGAGGATTTGTGAAAGAGAATCTATCTCCCTGTATGAGTGGATATGAGTTGGTGCGAAGTATTGACATATGCAAAGTGGAATTTCATGCGTTAGCTACCAGAAGGGGAGAGTAGAAGGTACCTACAGATCTTTCAGTCAAATTGCATAGGTGAGTCAGTGGTTAATATTTTCTCTTTTATTCTTCTTCATATGGGAAGTGAACATTTCTTCCTGATAGTGAGCCTTTTGCAGTGAGAATTCTTTCTCAAAAACACCTTAACTAGTGTCACCCTAATACATGTTTATATAATTGAGAATTAATCTTCTCCATAGTTTTTCCCTTAACAAGGTTTTCCATGTAAATCTGGCGTTTCATTGTGTATAGTGGTTCTTGATTTTGACATGTTATTTTCATGTTTACATCATTATGTGATTAAAGATTAAGATAATTTTTTATGGATCTATTTTAAGAGAAGATTTATAAGTCTTATGGACAATTGATTCACCCCCCCTCTTAGTTGACTTGTGTATTTAACACCCACTTTTTCCCAACCTAGTAAAGTGGATGTAGATAACATTGATAGGATTAAAAATCTCCCTATAGAGATCAATCGTCCTATTATCCATCCTTATACATCACCTTTTCACAAGCCTCATGATGAAATCCTTCAACCTTCAGAATTAAAGGACATGTTGTGAAATAGGTTATGACATTATCTCTAAGTAAAGCTATAGTGGACAATGCCTTGGAAAAATTTAACATGAAATAAAGTTCCCCATTGACCCTTTTCCCACACAATTTACTAGAGAAGGCTTCGGATTTGCAACTCAAGAAAATATTGTTCATAACCTTCTTCAAGCTGACTCAATCACCATTTTCTTGCCCAAACAAAGAAGAAAGAAAAAACTAAATACAAGTGATTCTCCTTCTACCTCATTCTCTCAAGATCAAAACCTAATAATCAATGAAAATACTCTACCTTCCTTGCAAACTCTTTTGCCACAAGAAACAAACATTTCACCTTGCAAGGATCATTTTAATGTTGCAATTTTTTTTTGAGACTGAAGTATGTTTAAAACATTAAATTCCCCTTTTGCTAGTTTCCAAAGAATAAAAAACCGAATAGTAATGGTGTGCATTGTCTTTTTCATCATATTTATTCTCATTATATTGTTGATTGTATTGAATTTAGACAATTTAATCATACATGATAGATGTCTTATTCCTATTACAATAGATCTCATGATTTTCTTCAGTAATAAGCTAGTGCATTAGCACCCCCTTCACCTATTATGTTTCTCCACATTATGCAATATTGGTATCTTACATTGTAGGGGGCCCTTTCTCTTGCATAACGCTACTTTTTTGTTGGCATAATTGATGTAGAGTGTAGTTGAGCATGTTATGGTGTTGAACTGATGATAGGTTTCTTAGTTATGGTATCATTGATATGAACTTACTGTTTGTTGGTTCAAAGTGTGCTTGTTATACTAATGTTTGTTCAAGAGATTGAATCCAAAGTTGTGGTAAGATTTGGTGTGTGCGATCATAAAGGAAGACTAAGTGATGTCTCTAGATGTTATTTATATGACCGCATAGGTTGATTTTATGAATTGTAGAGTTATGATTGTAGAGTTATGTTGCTTATAATAAACAAAAAAAAATTCAAATGGATTTCAAGTTAACTTTCTTGAATGGAATTATTGAAGAAGAGGTCTACATAGAACAACCCGATGTTTTTTCTTTGAAAAAGTCCAAGGAAATGGTATGCTAGCTACAAAATCAATTATATGGACTGAAACATGCTCTAAGGGCATGGTATGAAAGGTTACATTCCTATCTTATTCAGATTGACTTTAATAAAACAAGTGATGAAAGTAATGTGTACCCAAAAGTTGAAGGAGATAAGTTGTTGTTAGATGAAGTATTTGATGATGACATAATCTTTGGAGGAAATGATGAGATGAGTTTGACAATTTCTGAAGTGATGAAGAAGGATTTTGAAATGTCAATGATTGGGGAGAACAAATTCTTTATTGGATTGCAGGTTTCACAACTAAAGAATGGTACATATATCAGTCAATCCAAATATGTGAAAGAAGTAATCAAGAATTTTTGCATGGATGAAGCCAAACCAGTTGGAACCCCCATGGTAACAAGATTTAAATTGTTTAAGGATGATGAATCTGATGTAGTAGATACTACTTTGTACAGATCTATGATCAGTAAGTTGCAGTATGTTGTTCATAGTAGACCTTATATTGCTCAAGCAATTGGTATAGTGGATAGATTTCAATCAAATCCTAAGGAATCTCATATGATCACAGTAAAGAGGATATTCAGGTATTTGAAAGATGGGACAATTAACTATGGTGTATGGTATGCTCATGATGGTAATTTTATTTGAGTGTATTTACTAATGTTGATTGGGAAGGAAATAATGATGATAGAAAGAGCACAAGTGGTGGTTCATTCTTTCTAGGTAAAAGGCTTGTATCTCGGACAAGAAAAAATAAAATTATATCTCACAATCCACTGCAGAGGTAGAATATGTAGCAACGACTATACATCATACACATATTGCATCAATGAAGAAGATTCATGAAGGCATCATAGAAAAGGTGACTAAAATGGTAACTATCTTTTGTGACAATACAAGTTCAATAAATATTTCCAAGAATCATGTGATGTATTCCAAGACTAAACACATTGCAATTAAGTATCACTTTCTGAGAGAGCAAGTGCATGGGAAAGAGGTGAAGTTGGAATATGTACCAACAAAGGAGAAGATATCAGATATCTTCATGAAACCACTACCCAAGGATAACTTTGAGTACCTTAGAGGTAACCTATGGGTTATGCCCCTACTTGAACAGAATTAAGATGTTGGTGCATCAATCTACTAGATTTATTTCCATATCTTTCACCGTAGATTGATTTTCAGGGGACTACTCCTTAGGGGGGCAGTCAGATAGAGATGAATACAGTTGTAATAGATGATGTATTGGGCCTATTGTGCCTTTGGAATTCTTGTCAAAGGGGGAATAGAGCAGAGAAGAGTAAATGTTGGGAAGAAGAGCACAAGAAGAGAAAGTCAGAAAGAATCAGCTAAGGGAGAGAAGTTTTGGTATCTAGATGCTCTAGAAGATTGCTTGGTATTGTTGGTGTCTTCATGAATGCCAAATGGGGAGATTGTTGACATAGCTGATGTAGAGTGTAATTGAGTATGTTATGGTGTTGAATATATGATAGGTTTCTCAGTTATGGTGCTGCCATTGATGTCAACTTAATGTTGTTGGTTGACAGTGTGCCTGTTATATTGATGTATGTTCAAGAGGTTGAATCCATAGTTGTGGTAAGATTTCATTTGTGAAATCATAAAGGAATACTAAGTGATGTCTCTAGATGCTATTTCTATGATCGCACAGATTGATCTTATGAATTAGGTGAGTTATGATTGATTGAAGGATGACAGGTCAACTGGAAGAACAAGATGAGGCCAGGAAGGAATGATTTGATAATTGTGTGGACAATAGGTTTGGATTCAAATGTTGTGGTCATGATATGTTTATCTTTACTATGTTATGAAGTTGTTTTTGTGACTGCGTCATGATTTGATGACCGAAAATAAAAGTTTCAAGTGACAGAAGGTCGTTCAATAAAAAGTTAAAGATGTTCTTAGAATAGTCATTTAGATCCTTGACCGGTGATGATGCACCATGTTGTAGTAAGTGATTATGTGTTCCAAGGATCTTGGTGATGTTGAAGATTGATGACTTGGCATTTTCTATGATCATTATGATCAAATTTCTTGGACGTTGTGCAAGAACTTTAGAAAGTGTATTATGGTTTGACTTTTCTTTGTCAAATCGATGTGCGATGGATTTGAGGGCCGACTTGATTTTGTTAGAAAGTGTTCTAGATTAGTAACACATTTTAGGGTTTGTTCATTGAGCGGGAAAGATTGTAAAATGTTTTGTAAGGTGGTTAATTTCCCTAACAAACTTGTAATATATAAATCTGTAAAATGATGAAAAGTAAAAGTGTAGATCGTGGATGCAGTGGTGTGATCGAGAGAAGAGAGAAGATTGTTTGTATGTAAAGCAGAGATTGAGCTTAAACTGAATCTGTATTAGCAAAGAGTGATACTTTCTCAAATCATTTACTTGTTGATTCCTAACACCTCCGTCAGGCTAAATCCCTTAACTAGGTAGATCCTAATAGGTCAGAATCGTAAATCCTTTAATCATGTGACTCTTTATTTAGGGTTTGAAATCCTTTAACTAGGTTACTCCTAACAAGGTAAAGCTTCTAATAGGTCTAGAGGTAAATCCCTTGACCGGGTGACTCCTAATAGGGTCTTTCTCTTAACTGGACATTTATAAGCTTTTAA
The DNA here is from genome assembly GCA_018584345.1 of Thuja plicata. Taxonomy (NCBI): domain Eukaryota; kingdom Viridiplantae; phylum Streptophyta; class Pinopsida; order Cupressales; family Cupressaceae; genus Thuja; species Thuja plicata. Next base: position 443,681 of record MU225241.1, read on the forward strand.
AAGGGTAATGGATGCTTAATGATGCAAATGGTTGAATGGTTAATGAAAATTTGGAATTGTTAGATTACTGATTTACCCCCCTCTTAGCAATCTTGGATCTCTTAATACTAACAACTTTCACATATAATCTTACTTTGTGAGTAACATAATAGCCTTTTCCTTATCTCCATGCTTGGGGGCAAGGGTAGTCTTTCCAATCTTATATCCTTTCTAAGGATCCACATTCCCCTTGTCGAGTTATATATTTTAATGTGATGTCCTTTCTCGTATAGAATGAGTTGTTATGCTTGAGTATTCTATATTTTTTTAAGAGTTGTACATCCTTGATTACAACCTCTTCCTTGCTTGAAAAGTGTATGTCTATTATAAAGGATCTCTGACTTGGGACAAAAAGTATGTTATCCTTCATTACAAATCTCTTTTCCTAGCAATGAGGAAGGTGTATATCTTGTTCTCCTTCTCCTCTTTTGGTCAATGATGTTGTTCTTGTTCAAGATTTCCTCTTAGAGGTAGAAATATTTGGGAAAAGATCTCTTCCTCCTATCCTTATACATTACTCAAAAGAATCCCTTTACACTTGTTGCAAGATATCCTTTTACAACTATCTCTTCCTTGCCTCAAAAGAGCTATGCCCTCTTTAGCTTTAATTACATTATTTCTTAAAAGATATCTTCTTGGTGTTGAAAATGTTTATCCTTGCTCTTGTTTTCCCTAATATGTCACCATAGTTCTATGTTTCCATTTTAAGGGGGGGAGGGGGAGGAGGCATATATGTGGTCTTATTGTTGTAAATAGTGTGGGACTTCCTTACAAACATCATGCTTTGTTTGGTTATCCTTATTTCAAATATTTTAAAGATGAGTTGACTAGCATAACACAACTTGCTAGACCATTTGACTCTCATTGGCACTGATTTGCATATTTCCTTGTATACAAGGCTTTGCTAAGTTATTCTTGGCATTGATTAGGTTAACTAGCATAACACAACTTTCTAAACCATTTGACATTTCCTTAGCATTGACATTTCAGGATGAGTTGAGTTGTACAATACAACTTGCTAGACCATTTGATTCTCCTTTGCACCAATTTGTGGATTTCCTTTTATACAATGCTTTGCTTGGTTATCCTTGGGATTGGTTGACTAAAATAACACAACTTGTTAGACCATTCAACTCTCTTTGCATCAAACTCTCTCTTAGGATGAGTGGAACTAGCATAACACAACTTGTTAAATTTATTTGATTCTTCATCCTCTCTTCTCACAAATCAAGCAACATAACACAACTTCTTGTCTTGTAGAATCTATGCTCCTTCATGGATCACCTAGAATAGCACAACTTGCTAGCATGTGTAATTCATGCTTCCTCTCCCTCTCCTCCATGACCCCATAGCATAACACACCTTGCTAGTTGGTTGGATCATGGTTCCTTATCTTATCTTTGATGCATGCTCTTGCTCTTTCCATGTGACCACTTAGGTCTTGCAATAATATTCTAAGAATGATATTAGCAAGTTCTTAGATGGGCCTCCAATGGTAGCATGTTCCTTGTTAAATGGTTCAATCCTTATGGATTAGTTTAGTTATCTTCTCATCTACTCCTCAAAACATGTAAATTTGTACTATTACTTGTATCTAAAATTTAGGGGTGCTAAAAGATACTTTTGCACCAAATTTTTTATAGTAGTCAATCATTCTAACTAATAAATAAGATGTACAAAGATGTTATGTAAAGATACAAGATGTCTAAATAGTAGTTCAAATCATAGTATTTTCTTATGCAATATCTTGATTTCTTATATGATTTAATGTAAATGAAATATGATTAACTAATTGTTTAATGAACTAATGACCTAAAGCATGTCTTTGAATATAATATTTTCATTCTCCAACAACCACAAGCACATTTATGACTTAAATTTGGTCAACTAGTTTATTTTTCCAACAACCTTGTAATGCAAATGATGGGGAATAAAACAAATTGGTCTACAATTGGCAAAAGTTTATAGCCGATCAAAATAAGAGCTAAAATATAGTACCTAATCAAATTGTCCATTATTAAATTTTAGAATAATTATAGTTAAAGTTTGCTTCTTTATTGTAGAAAAGAGAAATGTTTATTAAACATGAAAAAATTAAAATTTCTAACTTGCTAAAAATATAATTACTAATAACTAATTAAGGAAAACTAATTACAATAATATCACTAATAACTAATTAAGAAAAACTAATTACAATAATATTGCCTAACAAGTACTCATATATATTTGGCTTGATTATTTTTCTTACGTTTATATAATTAATTATGTTGATTATAGTTTTAATTTTACTTTTTAACATGTTGGTGGTTGCTAAATTTAAGATAATATAAATTTTTTATATTAATCCAATCACACAATCAACACATATATTTATAAAATAATTGTTACATAAATAAAATAATTCATATTTCTAAAATTTAAATTATACAAAGTAAACAATATAAATAAAATAATTTTAAAATAATTTTACAATAAAATAAAATGATTCTTAAAATTAAAAATATTATAAAATATCTCTTCAAATATATATATGTGTGTGTGAATTAAAATAAAATTAAAAATTTCAATAAATATATGCAATTAGAATGGTTCATTAGGAGTTTTGAATCTTGGTGGCTAGAAGTACCATTCCATCATTTACTCATCACATCATGTCATTAATAACAAGAATAATATTTTATTTTATTTTGGTAAAAGTGGCTTGGCCACGAAATATTTTATTAATAAAGAACCAGGAAGAAAACCTCCCTTGTAGCACAACAAATAAATTGATATAGTAACATACCTAAGTCGAGCGAAAAAGAACTTCGAAATAATGCCAAAGAATTCATGCAATCCCTATTAGCCCATTACATCCAAGAAAGACCCATTAGAGAGAAAGGGGGGGAGAACAAGAATAATAATTGACAACATAATTAATAATATTTTAATATAAAATTGAGTTTCTTATTTATATTTTTAATATATAGTTCTTTTCTTTTTGTTTTGAATTTTGTTTTTCTTCTTCCTTCCTCCTCATACCTTCACTATCTTTTCTTATAGGTCTCCTCTTTTTGTTGAGTGCAATCCAAAACGTCCATTTTAAAAATATACACAGAAATTCAAACACATTGATATCTTTGACATATATTTTCGTAAAATAGATATGTATCTCTCTTACACATATTTATGTAATGTAGTTATATTAATAATATATAGCTATGTCAAGATCTTTTCATATATTTATACAAGTATATTTTAGATTAAAATGAAGAATAAAAATTAGTGTTGAAGCTTTAAAAAATCATAGTTTGTTTGATAATAATTATTGAAGTCTTTTAAAATACACTATATCACAAAAATAGATAAATATGAATCTTATAACGGATCTCAATCATCCCATCGACCAAATAACTAATAACAATATATTCTTTGATAAGATCACCTAATTAAAAATAAATAAATAAATCTCATGACATATTAAATATAAAAATTGTCTAAGAAAACCAAATCTCAATCTTAAAGGAATTCTTCTTTTGTTCGTGTTTTTTTGTTTCTTTTGTTAAGTTGGAAAGGACAAATTGTGTACTTGTCAAAATATTCTCATAAAAGACTTTTCATATGCAATAGACGATAAAGGAGATAATATATTGTGTTGTCTTACACTATATGATAAAAAGGTAAACTATATATTAATATATTTTTAAAAAAAATCTCATGACATATTAAATATAAAAATTGTCTAAGAAAACCACATCTCAATCTTAAAAGAATTCTTCTTAGTTCATTTTTTTGGTTTCTTTGTTAAATTGGAAAGGACAAGCGTGCACTTCAAAATATTCTCATAAAAGACTTTTCATATGCAATAGACTATAAAGGAGATAATATATTGTGTTGTGTTAGAGTATATGATAGTAATAAAAAAGTTAACTATATATTAGTATATTTTAAAGTTTATAGAAGTTTAGAGCTTTTAATTAAATATAATTATAGAGTAAAATATAAAATATTAGTACGTGTTTAGATGAGGTTTAAGGGATAAGTGGATAAGAAATTATAAATAGAATTTTAATGTATTGTATATTACATAATTAATTATATAGTGTAATATAAATAATTTTTATGAGGTCTCTTGTAATTAATGACAATATTTGTGATGAGATAGTTGTAAGATCTGTGTGCATAAATGTTGACACACTTCTATGAATCATTCCATCCAAGGTTGCTCAAGAATGAGGCCTCAAATATCGATCCATAGCTCTTTAGTCATGGAGTGTAAAGATATGAAATATAGGCCCTCAGATTGACCTAGTTGTGCCTATGCAAGTTCACCATGAAACGAGAGATTTGAATGCATGAAAATGAAATCTACTCTATATGATTGCAATGCTTGAAATGAAATTAATCTAAATGATAACAATGCATGGCTAAATCTATGAAAGGAAATACAAATGCAAGATTAATCTATGAAAATAAACATGAATCTAATCTATATGAAAAGTCATGGATGCAAGAAAGAACGAGACAAGAAGAGAGAAGTTGCAATATCCAAGCTCAAATGCTCAAATGCTCCTCCAAAATTGCTCTTCAAACCTGTAGCATAACAATAATTAAAAATTCTATATCAAAATGAGAAGGAGAGGTCTCCTTTCAAAGAAAAGTGAACGATTGAGATTAAGAGGCAAAAATCAAAGGTCATGATTAAGAGGCAAAAAACCCACCACTTAGAAGGATGTGATGAAAAAGGGATTTTTATTTAATTTTTATTTAATTCATTTCCTTTTTCAACAAATAAAGTGCTTTAAGTGGGGATTTTTATTTATTTAATTAAACGAGGGGTTTTCTTTCAATTAAATAAATTAGAAGAATTTTATTTAATTAAATGGGGGAAATTTAATTTAATTTAATAAGATGAATTTAAAAAGGGAGATTAAATCTTTTAATTAAATAAGAGAAATTTTATTTAATTAAAAGGGAGATTAAATCTTTTAATTAAATAAAAATGATCAAACCTTAGGAAATATTGAAATAATTGAATAATTGAATT